>NNCF01126929.1:471189-648731 GCA_002313205.1 Laupala kohalensis
GAGTTGTAACCGAGTTAGGTTCCCCGAATTCGAATTCCATTAACAAAATTCTGGTATTCGTGGGTGACCTACTCGTAGCTACTGTCGATAAATAGACAACGATTATTGTCATACACTTTAGCTGACGTCTATCGAAAATATGGTTTTGAAAGTGTAAGTGATGATGGAATAAATGATATACATTTGACTTGGGAATAATAATCAGAAAACTTTTTCACATATCTTACTCCAATAATTCCATTAGAATGTACATTGCTGCGAAACTCTCTCTCTCTCTCTCTCTCTCTCTCTATATATATATATATATATATATATATATATATATATATATATATATATATATATATATATATCGTTTTAAAGGTGCTGTTTCCTCTTCACATACACATTTCTCTTCCCTCCTGATTTTCCCCCTTACATCACATATCAACATTAGCACCATGCTTTCGTAAAAGGGAACATACGGCGTAATCTACGTTCTACTGTGATGAGAAGAGCATTGAACGAATACTTCACAGAAACACGAGTCCGCAAATGAAGACACATTCTCTTGACTTCACAGCGTTGGGGACTTGCAACCCCTATGCGCCCGTCCCACAATCTCCCTTGTGCCGGAATTGCCCCAGGAAGCGAGGGTTCATGTTTCCGCCGCGAAAATGAAGTATGAAATGGGGGTGCAGGAATTTTTGCGAGGGGCGTAGAATTAGTGGTTGTCTCAAAGGGTTGAGAGGTGAATTGAATGCGTGTATGTAAATTTCTGTTTAAATGAATTGTGTTGTGATGGTTGTACTTTCGAGTTGAAATTCCATTTCCGTTTTTTTTTTGTAGTTGTTGTAAAAAAATAAAAAATCGAAATGTGTGATAATTATTATGGCAGAATAGACCTGAATATGAAAGAGTAGAATGGTTTCTTTCGAATTATTTTATTAAATATAAAGATATGATCTTCCTTAATGACAATAGTTTCATGAACATATTTCATATTTGCATGCATTAAAACATAGTTGTATGGCAGTGGATTGAATGATACAAGCATTACAATCCCATATAAGCTTTTGTATTCAAACATAATTATGAGTACAACTATATTAGTTATTGTGGCATTTCTGATCCTTGTGTTAATATTTTGGATTCAATAGTGTCGTGGGATTTTAAAAGGATATCGTCAAAATATTGCCAGTGGTAAGTTATTGCAAATTTTTTTACAGTGATTTTAGTTTTGCATAATATAAGTCCCATGAATTTTTCTTCAACATTTTTTATTTGCCGAGTTACATTAAATTTAAAGTCAGATCGTAGAACGCAGCTCTAGCGGTTTTAGACATGTTTTTAAGTTAAAATCTAGTTGGGGTCGATTGAAGTATATTGGAAGAGAATGGATTTTATTTTTCGACTGCTCTGTGTGCAAAATAAAAATTGATTGGGTAGTTTTGGTAATGGCAATATACACAAATAAATGAAGAGAGGTTATTGGGAAAAAAATCACTTTCGTTTTCAGTGGTCCATAAAATCCGTGTATTTCTGTCGAAAAGTTTCAATTGAAATTGCAGCTCAATACGCGGAAAATATTCCGAATAAAGTGTTCTACAATGGTTATTTTGTGTGCATTGCAACTGATTTTTGCAACTTTATTTGTTATCAATACATACCTTCTTCCAATAACTATGTTCCTCAATTTTAGACAATCATTTTAAAGGCAGAATTACTGATATACAACGTTTCTTTAATTACATTTATTTATTACATTCTTTGCCAACGTTTCGGGGTATGGTTGACCTCTTCTTCAGGGCTGTGAATTGTATGAAGTAATTAAATACCAATGATATCTATTTCCGTTATGTATCAGTTAAAATTTAAAATTAAAAAAAATAAAATATTATGGAATGTTGCACTTCAACCTTCTCTGTCAACAATTCATTGAAGACTCTGAAATTGAAACACACAGTGATTGGAAGAAGTTATTTATTGAGAATATAAATGACAATCAGAAATTCTTCATTGTAAAATTTATTTGTAATCATTCAAGGGAATTTCTGTTTTCCTAGTCCTGTAAAAGATCTGTTTCGTGAAAAGAGTTGAGAACACAAAACAGTTTCCGTATTACAGATAGACAAAAGAAGAAGAAAATAAATCGGATATCGTGGAAACGAAGGAGTTTGAGTCTAAATGTGTCTGGGAGAGTGTAACCCCGCTGGTGGCCACACGGCGATATATCTTCCCGGCATCGTTCCCTATCTTCTCGACGACCCCGGTCGCTCGCCGCGTGGGGCTCCCCCCTCGGGTACGAGAAATGCTATCGAGCGCTTTTCTTTTGATGACGGAAGAGGAGCTCCTGCTTGTGAATAGCGGTGACGTCGCCACTCGCCCCCAATCCTCCTTCCATCACCCCGTCACTATACGTCGCTTCGCACCCTCCTCTCGCTCCCTATAGAATGAAGCTTGTTTCGTCATCACAAGGGATGGCAAAAGTTTATCTGGAAAATTCTATCTGCATATTTCGTTTTATTGAGGGAGGAATTCAGTTTGGGTGGAGATTTTATTTCCGTAAATATTGCTTCTCAACGTGAGGAAATTGTAGCGGAGCTGTCATAAAAAATTGTTTCTAATGAATCAAGCGGTTTCAAAGTTTCTTACAGAAACGATTATGGGGTTGGTTAAACTCCAGTGATTAATTTAGGGGAGGGATATCTTACCGGATATTAGAAATCCCCTTAAGGAAATTTGAATGAAAATATAATTAATACGATAACTAACGTTTTTTTTTCAATTATCATTGAAGTACTTGTGAGAAGGAAACTACGTAAGACAAGTTCAATGATTGGATATAACATTTCAGACATGAAGATGTCCTCTGAAGGAAAGTTTTGAATTCAACTCTGGAACTTTTTTTTAATTTGGCGACGGTCTTATGGGTTCACTCTTACTTTTCATCTTTCGATTCCTACGGGAGATAGCATCTAAGAATCGTCAAACAATTGTGTTACAAGCACATCTACTAGTAGACATACGAAAATGGAAGGTAATAGCAACGACGGTAGAAAAAGAAGAGAACACTTACGACCGCTGATATTCTACTCCACCTTTTCTTCGGTACTCTCGTTGCGGGGTGAAATCTGAGGTAATAAAAGTGAATTCTATGGAATATCTGTGATTTGGATATAAAAAAAGGTAATCGTTGAAATATCAAAGGACTCTTAAGGCTTATTGCAACTAAAATGTAAAGTATGATTAAAATTCTTGAATTATACAAGAGCAGAAATACAATTAAAATTGGCTGCTAATCAATAGATGTGAATTTTCATTGTTGTGATTGTCTGTGAAGCTTAGTAATGTGTCAGCCAGAGACCCATTGCCCACGAGGCGGGCAATCCACTAGACGTGTAATCTACGTGTGACCGAATCGTAGAAGCAAAATTATACAAAGTCTGTGAAGAACATTGTTTTCAAGTACATAACCTAAAAGTGAAACAAAAACAAATGAATTTAGAGACTATTAACTATGCGCTTCATTTATATAGGTTTCTGGATAAAATGTATTTTACTTGTGCCTTGATTTTAAAATAATTCGTAATTACGTTCAAACAAGCATACAATACTGAAAACTATATGTATTTTTGTAGGTTTTCTTTGTTGTATTTAATTTTTGAAATTAACATAAGTGAATATTTAATATCACGAAAGTAAAGAAATATGGAAACTAAATTATGAATTTAGAATGTTATATTGGATCCCCAGGTAACGTCGGAAAAACCGAGCTAAAAAATTTCCTGACCTGTTGACAGGTTTTTAATACCAGAATGTTTAGTAATGATAGTTTTAAGTTTTATTTTCAAATCCAGGGCAACGCGGAGTTGTTCTGCTAATAGCGGAATATTTAGGAATTCAATGGCTTCCAGCTAATGCGGTAAAAAATTCAGTTTTTTAAGTATTCGTATCGTAGGACGAAAAATGAAAATAACTCAAACGAAATGTTTACCTCAACACGGGTTTAGATGTTTAATTATATTTCAATTACTGAAGTGCATTCGTTCTAACATATTAATTTAAACAGAAATTTATTATCTCTTTTGTATTTACTTTCCTTTTTTCGTCGTTATACTCTATGACGAAATTTACGACTTTAGTGAAGATGACTAAACGTCGTAATATTTTATTTCTATCCTTAGATGAAGGGTTTGCGTGTTTCTCCTGCTTTTGAAGTCTCACGCATCGTATATCTTATACTTCTCACATGACGGTGTTCTTTGATATTACAATTCTTACTGAATTTAAAACACCGTGAATTGATGTGGCCATTTTATTGCATGTGAAAGTTTCTCGTAATTTTCTATTCAAGGTTCACAAAAACAATGTTTGGTGCAATATTCATAGAGAATTTCTATTTCTTTTTTGCATTTAAGGACTTTTATGATTTAGTATTTTTAAACATTTTTCGCAGCTAATAATTTGTAGTGAACACTACTTTTTATTTATAATAATACTTATCTTTTCAAACATTGTTATATATTTCTTTAAATCATAAAACATTATTAGTAGATTATCGCATGTAGTTAATTTACTTTGCCCAACAGTTCATATATATTTTGGTCATCATCGGGTTCTTAGTTTTTGCTATTCATGAAAATAATATTTTTACTCTAACATACATCGAATTTATAATGCTAGTTTTATAATATTTTATTAAATTGTAAGATGAAATATTACTCGCAGTGCTAACTATTACCATCCTTTTCGGTTCTTTTGTAAAGGCCACAGCACTCTATGAAAGCACTTCAATCATACCTCATGAATACGAGACATATTATATTTCTCTGTATTGTTTTTGCATAAAATCAAGATAAATATTTTGTATTTTGTATTAAACTTATTTTTAATGTTCAGAAAACTGTAAAATAGCTTATTCGTCGTAGTTTTCTATTTTCCCTCGTATGAACAGTACGATTTTGTTTCTGAGCGAATAAATTATGCTCACTGTGGTGTATTAATGGAGTATATGTGTAGTTGATACATTATATTTCCTCTTGGTTCCGAAGAACCAGGAAAAACGGACTTACAGGATGTCAGTATAGAAAGGAAAGAATAGGATGCCAGATTATTTATTGGAAAATGGTAATCTTCTTTGCCAATAATTTCGAGTTTACATAAAATTACTTCCTAATTTGAAAGTTCATATCATGTTATATTTTGGAGTCGTACCTCTGTTGCATAATTTCCATCCTACGATAGAAATGTTTTCGAATTATGAATAGTTGTATCGGACATCAAACTAGAATTATTATATTAGTTATATGTATAATCAAGGTGTAGCTCATCATAAATGAGTTATCTGTGCTATCGAGTTTTGTGCTTAGAATGATTTATAAAATTGATAATTGATTTGAGATCATGTAAAAAGTCTTATAATATTTTGATTGAAACACTCTAGTTGAAAAATATGAATAGTTCATTGAGAATATAGAAGTTCAAAACTACATATGACCCCACGGAAGACGATTTACTCTCCGGAAGAGAGAAAGGGACCATACAAGGTAGTAAATTAGTATATTGACCACCACGTGGTCATACACAGTTTGTAACAACTATTTTGACAAAGTTTTTTATTATTATTACAAACAATACAAAGAAACAACTCGAAGCAACCCGGGTCGGGATGAAAGAGCTACAGCTTTGAAATTATTTTCACCATTGTTTTCTTTAATAGAATATCATTGGTATTGTACTTTCGCAATTTTCATGAGAGTCCCGTCGAGAGACAAGCTCTCCGGTCCGATGGCGGAAAAAGAACTGAAGTAGCGTTGCATGTCGGAAGTGACGTAGCCGTGGACTTTCGGAAGAGGAAACACTTGGTGCTGTGGCGGCGGCGGTGGCAGTCGTAAAGTGCCTGACTTCACCGTCTGCAATCTGTCTTCACTTCACACACTTTTCTCGTTTCAAATTCCGCATTCGTCCCTAAAACTATATGGTTCTGAAACTCGGAAACCTCACATAGCATAGAAACTTCACAATGCACAGGTAACGTATTCTGTGCACGTCTCATATAAGTTGACTAAATTTTGAGTAACACATTGACAAGACTCTATTAAACAACTTGTTTAAAAAACGAGAAAAAAATTAATATGGAAGTGGAGTGGGACTAATTTCAAAGATACATCTGGATACAAAAGAAAGGGCTCATCACGTTATTGTTTCTTTGTAGGTCGAATGACATTTCTTCCACGATGTTTTCTTAAGCCATAATTTTGTCAATCCACCAAATAGATAGTTCTTTTTCCTCTTTGAAGTCTAATTCTCATGGTGTAATTAAGTTTAAAATGTTGGAGTCAATACTGTGCAAAAATGTATATTATATTGAGGATATATTGACTAATTTATGTGAGTTATTGTTAGTATTATTAGTCTTGTTAATTTTTTAATGACCTCCTGAAGAGGAGGAATAACTTTTTCTCCCGTTTCACTCCAACAATGAATAGAAATGACGTATTATTAGAGACGTAATTTTATGAACTTCGCCTGAATCTTGATATTACATTTAAATAATGTTCTATATGTTTAAATATTGTTTTAAAACAGTTTATTATGGAAAAGGCGAGAACAAGATTTCTACCAAGCTGGGTTTAAAAAATTGGTCCCGAGTTCAGATAAATGCCTAAATACATTTGGCGTCTACATGGAAAAGTGATAGCAAGATCGCCTCTTAATACCATTTTGTATTTTCTTTTGATAACTCATATTTTATGTTACCCTTGTAACCTTATTGTATCATGCTAGTTAATCAGTCATGTCCAATTATGTAGATCATATCGCTGGTATCTTTCATTTTTCATTATTGAGAGTAGTCTAGCGGTAGAGCGCGAGTTCAAGCCCTGCGCGGTCGAACTAGGTGAGGTTTTCAGCTGGGATTTCCCTCGTCTACTCCAGACAAATGTAGGTTCGGTTCCATAAGTTCCCCGGAAACCCAACATCTCTCCTTCCCAACTTCCTCACCGAAGTCACGATTAGGTGGAAGAGCGGGCCTCACGGCCTGAGCATCGCCCAAAGACATGTAATAAATAAATAAATAAATAAACAGATGTAAGCTATCGAGATAAACGCGTGGGAAATAGGTTATCGCTATAATTGCTTCTATTGACGATTCAATATTTTCCCTGTACGATGCCCACAGTCTCGCATTTAATTCCGCGTGAGGAAGTATTTGCTTAACTGAGTAAACGAAGCTTGTTCTCATAAACATTGGAAAGCTTGAAATAGGAGTGATGTGGCTACGGATAAAGAGACGGACGGCGTCGAAGAGACCTCAATGTAATCCCAAAGGAACATTAACTCACCCAATACAAACGAGATTGTTTCTCCACTCTTTAGATTTGCGCTCGATAAACGGTGCATGGCACCAGAATCAAAGGGGACATCCTGCTGTCTTTCTACGAAGGTGACAGAAGCCATAAATAAAAATTCCCGGAAATGATTCTTATTGGACAGGCTGTGACAGTCATAACAGTACCAACTGTTTTATATATAAGTAATATTGGTTCAAAATATTTAGTTATAAAAGTGACCTTTCGAAAAAACTTTCATTTTTAATTATTTTTAAACAATGTATTTTGAAAATTGTGACGAATTTATTTTATTAGGGCGCGGGAAAATTGAGATAAATTACAAATTTAGTTTCATAAATTTATGTAATCTCATAGTCGCAGAACTTGTCAAATCCTACAAGAATCTTCCATTTTTTTGTTTATTTAAAGATTATTTTCTCAATGGTGTCGTTCGATTTACAGATTTAACTTATGTGGTGAACTGCTTTCTTTTTTACCCACTTGAGTTTCTTGTCAGTGATTGGAAGATTCGGTTTGTTAGAATACTCCGTTCATTCAAAGGATAATGCCTCTTCTGCTGTCCAGAATTTTTCGAATTATAAATGGAATTTGTCAATATAAACAACTTACAAATGTGAGTATAATTCTATATGTAGTTTATAGCTCAACATTGTTTTCTTTATTTTAAACCTCGGAAGTAGTGCTGAAAATACCGAAAATGGTTGGATTGGTTTTACATTGTTAATGATTTGAAATTACTTTCGTTTATTATGTGGTGTAATTTGCAATATATTGTTTATTTATTCATTACGTCCTAAGTGACTGTGTCAGTTTCAATTCGAATTGATTCTTTTCACCCCGCTTACAAAAATTTGACAAAAAAGTGGAAGATAACGGTGTCAACAAACAAATAAAATTATAAAATCCAATTGTTCGTTTCTCCCTTTCAAATCTGTAAAGCTCGAAACAAAATACAATGTCTTGCCTCGTAATCTTGAGAACGTTTCTTTACGAATGATATCACGTAAAGTTTTTCAACCCCCAAGTGATGCGTCCGTGTGCGTTCATAAAAGCTCAATAAAAATGTGGAAAGTGTATAGTCCACTTTCTAATACCAAGTTTTGGAGGATTTTATTCGGAAAGATCGGACATCCACAAAATACCACAAACCTATTTGTTAAGTTTTAACTCAATTTTCTTCACAAACATAGAAATCTCTTAGATTGCGGTGAACCTCACCGCCAGGTAACAGATTAATCATGTTACGTCGAATGAAAATGGGAGACGGGAAGTTGAATTAGAATGGTAGACGGGCCCGGGTGGCGAAAGGGATGGCGCAGTCGGTAGGCGCATGAACGCGCAGAGCTCAAGGTCCCGGGTTCGAACCCCGGTCCCGTATCCGTTTAACCGTACATCAGATTCCGAGTTAATATCCCTTTCCATATATTGCAAAACATAAGTTCCACGAACTCTTTTATAGCATGCCATCAAGAAACGTTTCATTGGAACATTACTGGAAATGAATACATCATGGCTCCTTCCTCGCTCCTTATGGATTCATTTGGGTGCGTACTTCGTTCTAACTGATGCCAACTATATGTACTATAAAACATTTGTAATTACCTACGGGTTCGATAAAGAAATCTGTAATTATTGTTTTTTTAGCAATTTCACCATAAGCTAGACCTACCCCATTACGACGGAATTGTTGCACGTTTGTTGTATGTTTTGTTGCGAATAAGGTAGTTACGTAATCATTCAACATAAATTTTGTATTTGTTTTCTTGATCATCTCAATTTTTCTCCGTCATTCATCCTACTCATCATATCATGAATACAGTACATTGACAATTAATTAAAAATGTGAAATAATAATAATAAAGTTTTACATTAATTGTAACAAAAATACAAAACTTGATTTTACATAGTTATGACTGTGCGGAACGTGTAATGAAATATGCTCATTCGATATACAACGTAAGGTATCGTTCTTTTTTTTTGTTACCACATTTTGTTTTTCATGAGTATACATGATAGAAATTGTTGTATATGATTAAATGAATTCGAAAGATTTTCCTACAAAAATGATCGATAGTGATTTTTGTTTCCTTAAAACTAATAAAATACTTTAAACCTGAATTATGTGTTTCCGAGATCGTGGAGATGATTCAGTGGGCTTGGGGCAGATTTTGATTCCCCTCTCGCATTCAGTTGATATGATATAGAAAATAAACACAAGAAAATATTCCAACACTTTTTTAAAAATTTACATTTAGGAGGCTAATAATGATAAAAAATAAGTAAAAGTCACAACCAAACGATTTACCTCCTCCAAAACCGTTTTTGAAGCATTGCTGTCATCTTCAGTGGTTGGTTCTACAAATAGTAAAATATAACATGTTTTTATATTTCGCTATTAGTAGAACTACTGAAGATGACAGCAAATTTTGTCAAATACTGTGTCGGAGGAAATAAATTGTTTGGTTGCGACAACGCCGTCTTTTAGTGAATTTTCGAAGTCAACAAAAACAATTATAGCATTATCGTAGTAACTAACTCGTAAAATAAAAATTAAGAAACTTTATGAATATTCAGTAATATAATTTTATGTACATTCATAATAATCAGTATTTTTAATCCCAGAAACAAATTTAAAATTTATTTGATTATTGGAATATTAAAATCACGGTCAGTAATTTATTTTTGTGGGTCCTTACTTGTAGATAAACTACTTAACTACCGTGACACTTTTTCAAGTTTTATTGAAATTATTATATTAATCTATCATTGGAGCCCCAACCACTCCTGACTCCCGTCTCTGATAAACTATTTGTTTCCTATAACTTGAATGAAATACTTTGCAATCGTTAGGTAGTTTCAATCCATAAAAACTTAGTCTCTGCCACTTGAAAGGTTTTCATGATGCTAACGTGATTGCATTTCCTCCTCTTGATAAACTGCTTTGGCGTCGGCACAGAATGAACTGCTGCGCCTCGGATGTTGATGGATCTTTGAAGCGTTTCAGAGTCCGAAGGGTAGCGGCGGACGGTGATCGACCGATTTAGCCAACAACATCCAATTCCTCGCTTGGAATACTCACACTACTCGGAAAAGGTTATCTCAGCAAATGATAGAAACCGATGACATTGCGTTGTTATGTTGAAGATTATATTTTTTACTATAGGTATGATGGTTCATGTTGGTAGGTAAAATGTTATTTTTCATTTTGTTGGAAAGTACTTAGCCACTTCCCGCTCACCACCAAATTATTCATACATTATTCATACTTTTTCTTTGTAAAATATTGTTGATTTATTATTTATTAACTAATGAACTACACAAGATAAAAATCTGAATAAATATTTCAAATTAACGCTTGTAAATTAATATTTTAAAATGTCTTAGGAAGAGCTTAAGAAAACTTTAAAAATTTTAAAGGGAGATGCAATATTGTTTCTCTTGATTTATTATAGTTAATTTTTTAATCTGAACTCAATTTTGGTATGGTTGGGTATAATAGTTTTGTTGCCCCGAATTTTTTTTATCGGCTTTGCTTCAGGCACACTCACTAGAATTGATGGGATGGCCCGAGGTTGCTATTGGAGAATAAATTAACGTATTGTCCTCCACATGGACCTACGCAGCTTTTTACTGTTCTTTCGCAATAAATTGTTCTTAGATGGATTTTTTAAAATTTTAGTATTATATGTTTATTTAGGACCGATGTTGGAACAAGCAATTTTACCAATTTGATAAAGAGCGTACGGGTATTTGTATTCAAGAACTTTACTTTGTAAAGAAATTGGGTTTTCTTTGCGAAAATATAATTGAACAACCATGTACTACGTGTTTCTAGTAGGTTGCTATTATTCTGAAAATTAATTAAAATTAATTTACTTGATAATTAAGTCGCCTGTTTATGGAAGTCTTATTTACTTTTACTATAACCTAATTACTGATGAGAATCAGAATTTTGAAGTAGGTGATATTGGAAGTCCAAAACCGGTTTTTCCTTTTTTTTTATTTCTTATTATTTAGGTTGTGGAGCAAGGATGCAGATTATTAAAAAAAATTAATTCGTTTTTTTTCAAAATCCTATGGCTTCTTGGATAGGACCCTGACAAAATACAACTAACGATACTGTACTTTTTTTTCAATTAGAGTTGATTGCGATTTCTAGTGTCTTGTGCTTTGTATCATTATGACATCTGGTTCATTATGTAGTACTTTTCTAAGAAATACTTGGAAACAATGTTCCTGATTGCGTATGTTCATTAGTACCCTTTTTTACTCCATCCTGAGTGTATCCTGATGGAGGGACATACCCTCCATTACAGTCTCTCCCTGTGGCGTTTGTCGCGGTCGGGTTTCAGCGGCGACCGACCCGCAGCGCTGCACTCGACTAATCCCCAGCGGCGAAATCGAACACTACTATCGGATTTGTTACTATAGACTTCTCACTTCTAACAATTGTGGAGAGTACAAAAAAGAATCGTAGAAAATCACAGTTACCGCCATTGGATTTGTCATTTTGTTTTGCTTTTATCCAAGTGAAATATTGGGTTTTATGAATGAATATTAATTTTAAAAATTCCGAAATATTTTAAAAAGCGTGATATTTTTACGGTTTTTGCCGATACGTCGACTTCATTATTTTTTAATAAAATAAACTAAAAGTGACAAACATAATTCTTATTCAGCGAATGATCGGTGTTGTGTGTGTGACAATATTTATTAATTTCAATCTTCTACTTGCAAAATATAATGAGTTTTTTTTTCAAAACCAAACTTTTTTTCCAAATTTATACTGTCGCGGTCAGAAGAATGCCACGATCACATTACAATTGAATTAAAACGTTTAGTTCTATAGTTCCGCGCGCTGCTGCCAAAGTCGTATTCAGTCGTCAGGTGTGGGGTCCAACCTATTAGAGCTATACCAGTCAATTGAGTGATACGCGTGGCAACAATGTGCGTGACTGAAATCCCTCGCTGGTCACTAATTGAAAACGTGGTTTTATTTATCACTTGCTGGAGGTTACATAAATAGTTTTAAACGTTTGCATTTAATTAAATTAATTGCATTCTACTGAGTGCAACAGTATAATTTTTATTCCTTAATAATGTGTATGGTCGTTTTTTAGCAATGTTCTCGAAAAAAGATTAAAAACTCATTATATTTTGCAAGTAGACGATTGAAATAATAAATGTTGACACAAACACAATACTGATCATTCGCGCTGAATAAGAATTTTTTTTGTCACTCTTAGTTTATTTTATAAAAAATAATAAAGTCGGTGTATCGGCAAAAACCGCCAAAATATCACGCTTTATGAAACATTTCTGGCTTTAACAAATTAATATTCATTCGTAAAACCAAATTTTTCACTTGTGTATATGCAAAACAAAATTACAAAACCAGTTATGGTAATTGTATTTTCTGCTTATTTTTGTACTCGCCACAGCTATTAGAAGTCAGGGTTCTATAATAAAAAAATGCGATAGTAGCTACTGCTATTCGTCCCCGGGGCTTCCCCTCGACAATGCACTTGCCGTCCCTAGGAACAAGTTCACTCTGTGATTCGGTGAAGGGAGAGAATATTAGGACAAAACTCATCAATAATATTTCATATTCTTCAGCATAGGCTGGTAAATCATTCGGGAATTTTTCAACATGAAATTTGTGAAAAAAATTGTTTCATCGATACACCATTTTGTTCCAAGTGTAACAGAGTTTACTCATGTGAAAGTCGTACATTTTTTATATTTAGTTTTTACTTGTTTTCGAGAAAACCACTTAAAGCAAGCAATAAGGACAGCTCAAAGCAAGCAATAATTATTCCACTTTAAAACCAATGATTAAAAAGTAATTTAAAATAATTAGAACTACTATTTCAACATACAAATCTGGTTCTATGATGTTCATCTTATTTAGGGGGAAAGAAAGTTCTGTATTAATTGTTATTTCTTATCTCAGATCCTTAGCCAGGGTTTAATTTTCTTGTTATTTAGTGGGAGAGAAACTTCCCTTCAAAGTTCTTTGTTTTTAACTTTAATTTTAGTAGTTCTTCAAATGTTTATCATAGGTTAACTTTTTAATTAGTTAACAAACGGTGAATCAACAATGTTTTATACCCCAAAATTAGTTTTGTTTCTACTTACAAAGAGAATTATTTAGGAAGGTCTGAAATTTATATGAAATTTCAAAGGACAAAGGACGAACAGTACTAAAACCTATATGTATTTATATAGAGCTTCTTCGTGACATTTAATTTTTGAAATAAAAAAGTGAAAATTTAATATCACAAAAGTAAAGAGCTAAAAAATATAACATGAATTTCGAATCTTATATAAGAACTCCGGGTAACGCCGAGCGAAATGAGTTCAGAAGATCCAGACAAGTGTTTTATGCTAAAATGCCCGGCAATGATTGTTGCAAGTTTATCTTCAAAACCCGGGCAAGTGAGTTCTGCTAGTGTCTATAAACGAGAAATTTGAAATTTGAACATGGATAATCCTTCTGTCCTGGAAATAAATGAAGAAAATAGATTGTTGGAGGGAACGCTGAAAAAGGTTAAAATGTGCTTTGATACTGAAATGTTTGCTAGATTATCTAAAAAAGGATTACAGAATTAGCAATATATTACGAAACTGGAAATACGTTTTCTCATACAATAAACATTACCACGTTTATTATCAATTCAAAAATAATTGAAATTTGATGTAAACACTCATTTGAACTGAAATAATTTATAGTTTCTCTTCAATTCTTACCACTACTGGGCTAATAGTCAATGCTCAAATGCAAAGGTAATTTTTCACAAAAAATATAAAAAACATTTTTAATGGAAAACGTATGCTCTCTAAAAATGTTTATGTTTCAATAAACTATTTTGCTATGCTTTGCTATGTTTTAAGGCTGTGTAATATTGCTTAAAGTGGAAAAGAGGAATTGATTTAATAATAATAAATCAAAGAAGACAATCACTTTAATGAAAACTTATTTTATTATTTCTTATTATTAATTGAGTTATATTTATTAGATTTCTCTTAATCAATGTTGGCACAGTGGAGCATATTGCATCTCTGTAACCCCATCAACAACCCAGGTTTTCCTCCGGGCTGATCGAAATTGATGGAATGGACTCTGACTTGCTTTCGGAGAGTAAATTAGTTTGTTATCCTCTACTTGATCATATGCAGTTTTTAACTGATTTTTGCCAATAAATTCAAATTGAAACTGTAATTCATTAACATTATATTCCAATTAACTAACATTGTACGTTTTAAACACTAGCTTATTTTCTGAAAATAAATATCCTCTTTGAATATCCTATTAGTATTTGGCAACCTTGGCTTTAGTAAATGTGATGAAAGGTTCCCGTGTATTCGTATTCAAAATCTCTAAAAACGTAGAAGGATGATCGAACCGCAAATTGCATTTGACAGAGTTCATTGTCCACCTAGCAGTAACTCCTGTGAATACCTGGGAAGCCAACTTCCTGCTTGTAGAGCGATTGTGTTGCGTGGGATTGCGATCCTCACAGGCGACCTTGGGATAGTTGGCGCTCACAAAACTCACGCAAACACGCAGGAACATAACGCTTCACGCACGCCAATACCTCTAAACGAAAGGGGAATGCCAGAGGTATTCAATGTCGCGTAGCAACCAACAAACACTCCAAAAAATTTGGAAAAATTATTTCGGTTTTAAAGTCATCTGCGAAAACCGTATTATTTGAGGAAAATGTTATGTATGGGAATATTAATATCGATAGATTTTAATCAAATTTTAAGAAGTTTTACGTATTATTTCGATGCGTGAAATAAATAATTAATGTATTATCAGAAAGCCATCATAAACTGCGTATGAGTATGGGGGAGAAATACGCTGAACCTATAATGACATGATACTATAATGTCAATTGATGTATTGTTTCTTTTACCACTTGTTGTTTGATGAAACATGTCATATTTCCGTCGCGCAAATAATTAATAATTAATCATTCATTTTTTGATGTAACTTTCCGGGAAGAAGAGGTGTTATAGCCTGAAACTTATACAAATATGCATCTTTAAATCTTTAAAAATTAATCTTTAAAATTTTCTTGCAAATGTACATCAGTGATTTTATAACAGGCGGTTGATTGCTTGTGCCCTAATTTTGCTGCTATCTGTAAAATCAATTTTGATGGGATGGCCCAATTCATGTTTCAGGAGATTAAAGAATTTCGTAATTTCTATTCTTTTGTGTCTTCTTCTCTAACACCCTGTGTGCTTTTCGTTTGTTTCATCCCTTTTTTTCACATTGGAAATATTTTTGGTAGAATCTGACTTTGTACATCCAATACGAAAAAACACATTTTCTTAAAATCTTATTTCATTTTGTATTTTTTCTAATACAAATACTGTATTTGTAAATTAAGTAATACGACCCTTTTTAGGTAGATTTAATACGCTTTTTATTCTTAAAAACACAACGATTCGTCTACAGGTTTGTGACTTCCTCAGGTTTTTCTCCATAATGTCACGAAATGGTCCTATTACTTGATGTAATGAATCTCGAAATGGTTGAAGAAATTAATTTGTAGGAACACCGTATAACGTGTTGTTGTTTTAAAAATCGAATATCTTACCTCACTTGCTCTTGGACTTCAGCATAGTAATTCCGAAACCACCGTCGACCTTGCAAGTTGCAAGTCACGAAGATGCGACTATTCTCCTGACTGAAAGATCTTTTGTTCTCTTTTCTGAAGTGCAATGCGAACGTTTAAGTAAAATGAAACTAAATTGCACTGCGGCAAACAAAAGAGTAACCGATGTTTTCTGAATACATTGCATGGAAACTGCCGAGAAAGATTTGGCGTTTACAGTTTCGAGTTATAGTTCCTCTATATTGCAGATTGGTTTGTTGAATAATTATTATTCACTTCATAGGCTACACGAAATACGTTTCTATAAATTAAGGTAGTACTAGCATGGGTAGAATTAAATCAATAAAATATCTTAAATCGGTATAAATAAACAAAGTAATACGTACTTATTGTGATTTTAACTTCAAAAACACCTCACCAGCCATTTAAATGAATTAATTACCATTATAATTGAGGGTGAAATACATCGCGTCTTTTGGAGGAAGCACTTATTTACAAAATAAGACCAACATTTAAATCACGAAAGTGATTGAAGTTTACTTTGATTTGTAGTAAATTATCCGTAGAAGTTTTTACATCACGTTTATCTATATGTCAGCGGACATTACAAAAAGGTATTTCACTTTTTCCGATGTCAGATGCATAAATCACGAAACCGTTGCGCTCGGCTGCCATGTTTTTATATTCTCTTGTGCATTTCAAACGAGTGAAGCAAGTTAACAGACATTATTAACAGACAGAAATTAAATCTTGATTTTTCATAATTGTTATTCATATTGTTGTATTTTATAACAATTAAAATAAATATAAAGAAATAAATTATACATCTCAGTGATTTGACTAGCTCGTTGGAGTGCTGTTCCCACCCTGTCTTGAAATAAGGAGACGCAGAAACAAATGTTTGAGAGTTTAAGGCGTAAACTTCTAATTAAGAGTTCCTCTTTTTGTTGAATTTATAAAGGTGAGTTGTCGAGTGATAGTGGAAGTTATGTATACGTATCATATATTTCACGATTGAAATTTATGTTGGGTTTGGTCGAAAATAATGAGAAGTCTCGGAAATAAACACGAATAATGAAATCAATTACAAATTATCAGAGACCAGCTATCATCGGTGTTGTCAATCAACGGACTCCTTTTTTAAATTCTGAATATTCTGAATGTTTCTCTACTCGTTAACTAAATGGTTTCACATTCAGATTTTGTATGATTACAAAACATTCGCTATTCATGTTTTTCGACTGTTTTTGTTAACTCAAGGTAAATAAATAGTTTAAAAATGTAATTTGGAATTAAATATTGTGACAGTTAGGGTAACCTTGTTTGTTTTAGTTTATCCTACGTTTCTGGTATGTGCCTTTTAAATAGCATTATTTAATTAAAGAGTTCACTGTGTCTAACACTTAATATCATATTGTAATAAATTTGTAACATAATTACAATAGTTTATAACAACGTTTGTTTATTGTATAGATTTATTACTATAACACTATCATCTTCACAGACACGAAATAAATTAGTTGCAACTTTTTTTTTTTGTGTGTGTTGGGGGGGGGTGCTTTAGGGCATGTCAACGTCAAGGTTATTAGAGCCCTTAGTTGCAATAATGCCCGCATGCCTGAATTCGCAAGAAAGTCTTTCAAAATATTTTCCTGAACTGAATTGATACTTTTATTTTCGTTCAGATACTTGTATTAATAGCAGACGAATTGTAGCAAATATTAAGTAATAAATTTTATCGATGGCTGTAGTACATATCAATTCAAGTACTTATTTATAGATTATGGTTAAACATTATTATTTGAAGTAATTAATAATTAGTATATTCATAGTTATATATAATTAGAATTTAGCAATTAAATTAAGCGTTCTTTAATTATTGCTACTAATAACAATTAGAAGCATTTATTTTTCTAATTATTAAACCTTATATTTTTCGTATCTCGGGGCGCCGCGAAGTGAATGGAAATCAACATTTGTTAATCTACTAGAACCAACATCAGACTCAGATTTTGATTCGGTCCACTTTCCCTGACCATTAGTGGATTCGTTCGTACGTAACTCACCTCTTCCATTGTGACGAGTCCTTCATTGTGCGTTGAATCGTACGTCGTGTCCCCTTTTCTAATTGCCTGCCTCTACTTCAACTCCGCACTCCGCTCCCGCACCTGGCCTCAACGCCTTAGAAACCCTCCAAGACTTCTTTGCGCGTCTCACCTTCACCCTCCACAGGTGCTTACAAGCACGTATCGTCCACTTTGACTCTTCCCATTTTTTCTCATTAGTTCTTCTTCACTGCCTCTCAGATTCTCTCTTTTTCGTCTCATTGCGAATATTTGCTAATCTTGAAACTTCATGTCGTTGAGTAATTGTTTGCTGATTCTTTCTGGTCGGAAATAGATCCTTAAGTCCTCCTTTAATCACGATTAATTTTTCTAGTTATGAGTCAAATGTGAAAATTCATTTTTGATATTCATGAGTCGAGTTAATATAGTATCCAAATTCCTCGAGTATCCAAATTTCTCAAAGTTTTCCAACTGGGAAAGAACATTCTCTGAACTGAAAAAAATGATGCTCATAAAATTAATAAAATGTTGCGATGGGTGTATTATATTTGAGTGATGATGTATACGCATGAGTTGTGTATGAAAATGTGTGTTATTGTGTTGTGGTAAGACACATCCCTAAAGAAGGACAAATAAATGTCCGTAACGTTGGCAGTATAAATTGTGTGTAATTGATTTTGAACCAAATACTAAATAACCTTTATCATATATGATGAACGGGGTCAACAGAAATATAGAATTCAGTAAAGTAACTTTTCTCTCAACGTATTGGTGAATAGAAGAGAATGGATTCCACTACCTGATCGGCCGAATTGGGTGAAGTTTCAAGCTAGTGAATACTCCATGTCAGTTCAGTGTCTTACATTCCTTAGTGAGTTTCTGTCCGAATTTTTATAATTATCAATCAACAACAACAACAACAAAAAGAATTAACGGAATGGAATATCCTGGAAAGTCTTTCCCTTTAACTGAAATTGTCAATTTTCAATTCAAAAGTAACATTTCAACTTTTAGATCAATTTCTGTGATTCTTTCATAAAATATATACATTTACGCAGCAGATATGCCCTACATATTTGACCTTTAAGAAACAACTTATTTTTGTAAACACTATGGATTTCTTTTAATCTGTTCATGTCGCATGGATGAGTTGACACTTCATAAAGCATAAAAAGGTTTGAATAGTGACCGCGAGACCTCTGTATTATACCTCTCCTCTCCCCTTACACACATTGGACGTGATTTCCTTACACAGTCTTCTTGGATGTCCTTATCTGGCAGCAAATGTCGGTCCGTCGAAGCGTTGAATATGCATGGCTTAATCTCTCACTGGCCGTCTGTCGCTCCGACCATTCACGGCAGCGTCCGATGCAGATACGATACCCGGCGTATCGAACACTCCAATGAAACGCCGTCGGCGATCTGCTTGTTGTCTGACATCACGTGTCTCAAGAATGTGACGTCACCATGAGCGAGTTGCTTTCACGCCCAAGAAGGCCCTACGTAATCAATAATGCCTTACGACCTCTTTTGGATGATCAATATAATATATTGTTATTGCCTTTAACTAGATCACAAAGTTTCGCGTTGTGATTTGAGTCGTCGTCAAGTGTAAAAAAATATTCACAAAAAACATTAACGAAGCAACAAAACAATTAGGCATGATATTAAACATAATATCAAAATATTTTAACAGAAAAAGCTGAAATCACGCAAACATTATAAAATTGTGATGTCAATACTTGATAGTTCTTTGTCATTGCGAAAATTCCATATCCCGTTTGTGTTTTTAATAAATATAATTTCAGATATACAATGTTTGTAACTTCTTTGTCTAATATTAATGTGTTTTCGCAATCCATTAAGTGATCAGTAGTACTTAAATGGAAGGTTACTACACTTTGTTCAACAGATTTGAAATTTCGTTTGTGCTCCTGTATTCTAGTTTTTAACCCTCTCTTTAATTGACCTTCATATCCAGCATTACAATCTTTACGTTTTATTTTATTTTCTACATTATTATTATTATTATTATTATTATTATTCATAGATCTTTCCTATCGTTCTCTTCCGTAATCAAATTAAACTCAATAAAAATATAATAATCGTCCAAAATAGCTCGTAAGTCGTAGCTTATTTGTTAAATTTGATTACATAATGGAGTGAATTGGAACCTACATAATCTAGACTTGCTGATTATAGTACTTCTTCTCCTTACTTGCTCATTATGTTGAAACACTATCAGAGTACCGGTCATTGCCTGGTAGTTTTTTTAAGAACACATAGCAATATTTAAGTTTATTTTACCTCAACTCTGCAATTTAAACATATAAATTTCTGATCTGTTTTCCCTCTTGAATTGATTAATGTAAACTATCGAAGGTCTACACCGTAAGCAAACTGTTCTGTTTATTTATCTTTTGTTGTCAAGTTACTTTTTACGATTTAATTACCTTTTACCAGCTATACCCTTATTCAACTATTTAATCTTCATTGGTAATTAATCAACTCATAAAGTATTCTGATAACAGTTTGGTGAGTTTTGATACGATGTTATAGAAGTGATCCAAAGTTAGATTTCCCACAATTTCTAAAACGTAATGTGTTCTAGAATTAATCTGGTTAACGCATAACCTAGTTTAAGAGGAATAGTTCTAAATGATAGGAAATGAAAATTCCTATGAAATGTGGAACAATATTGCTTTTGGTATACGAGAAAAAAATGTACCTCATCATCCAAAATTCTATATTTTTGAAAGAAACTTTACATCCTTCATTCACGCCTTACCGAGAACGTCATTACATTATTTTTAAACGAATTTATTCTGCGACGCAAGTAACATTCGAAACGCATAAAAGAACGCCGGAAGTTATAATTGGAAATTCAAGGAAGCGACTTTCCTGATTTTTTTTCTTTCTAGAAAGTTTTGCGAGTTGTGTTACAACAAACCTCCGGAAACAAGGTGTTTCGAAGTTAAAAATTCGCCGATCGATGGTTGGCGTTTTCGCTCGTGGGTGTTTGCTTTTCATCCTCTTGACACTCCCATTCCCTCCAGCCGCTCCCAGTGCAACCTTCCTCGCTACGCGAAAGTGTACGACACCGTGAAGTATCGATTTGGCGTGAAGGGTCGCCCTGGAGCGGTATGGAAATAACTCCCTTGACTGCTAGCGGGTAATAATCGGACTACGGAGGGGAGGTAATGTTGTGGTTTCGCCCGGCACGTGCTGGTGATGTCATATCGGCGTCACGGATCATACTGGATCAAGTTGGTTCCGGGTCGTTGTGATCAATTCTTTAAAGAAATATTTGACTGAAAATTATGATAAAACGAAATAGAAATTTAATAATGACAATGTTAATATTGGAAGTTTAATATGAGTTGTATTATTTATTTAGTTCAGAAGCTTTACTCCAGCTACTGTCGTACTTAATTTTACTGATTATGCACTGCATTTTACGATTAATATGTTTGATTATCGAACTTTTCGTCAACTATTATATTACTATAGTAATATTTAAACGACGACGTAGGTAGTCTAATTTTATTTAAACTCAAGATTTTGATTATATAAATACATTTTTTATTTATTATGTATAAAAATTTTAATATTTTATATTTATTATATATTTTTAAATTTATTATGTAAATAAATCTTATCAAGTTAAATTATTTATTTATGTATTATGATGACAGAAATTACCTATCAAAACATTATCTTAACAACATTTAGTCGTGTGTTAAAATAAAAATAGTTCACTTATAAGAATCTTTCAAATACTACTAAAATACTACGTTAGCCTTGAAAGACTTATTTGGAAATCTTGTTATTGTTCCTTCTTTTGTTGATGGTTATCCCAAAATATGTAAATGTTTAATTCAGACACTTCGATATCCCATTGTTTCTTGTGTAATAAAATATTCAACCCATCTATATTATCTCACGCTTATCGATTTGCCGATAAACCCAATTCTGCACTATACAATGTGATAGATGAATTGAAATGAATGTTTCATAATATAAGGGAGAATTTGAAAAACCAGTATTTTTATTTTTTTAAATAAGCGTCCACGAAAGTTTAAACATTATGAGATCGTTTCTTGTAAGAAGAGAAGTCAATGTCTGTTTAATGCTTGGTCGACTCTGTTGATCCTTTCGATACTCGGGAAGCGTCTGTTGAAGACTGGTCGGGAATTACTCTCCACCTTCTTTTTCCTCTCTCACAGAAAAGAAAATTAAAAGAATCTCTGCGTACATTGAGTTATAGAAGATTTTTCCTAGTTCTTAAACCAGCTAGCTCCTTTCCCGAAAAAAAAAATGCGCTGGGAAAAAAGTGTTAAAAAAATTTGAGTAAACTTTCGTTGTATTGATACAATATTGTGACACCCCTGTTGAATGCCTCGGAGACGCCATTACGATTAATGCTCGGCGAATCGTTGCGTCTTCTCAACTCTCTCTCTCTCTCTCTTGAGAAGAAAGAAAGAAAGAGAGAGAGAGAGAGACACGTGCAGTTCCCAGTAATGCAAGGTCGTGACGTCAGCAGCATTTTACAACTTAAGTAATTTTCTCCCCAATGTGGCGCCTGTAAATCGAGCCATCTTGAATTACCAAGAGGATGGGGATATGAAAGCTTTACTGCATTTTTAGTATTTATAGAATCAAGTTTATCTCCTGACGCAGACAAAGGGTTGAGGCGAATTTGGTTTGAGTCTCAAGGGACTTTTTATATCATTATGACACGATGGCGTATAACTAAATTAATACTGAGTTAAAATTATAGCAAACAAAGGCTTGAGTGATTCTTTTGTTCTTTCAGTAAGCAATCGTAAGACAGACTGTTGTCCTCGGTTCATTGTTGGGTGGATTTCGGGACTAATTAGAATTTTGTTCATTATTAACTGTAATATAGTGACTGGAAAATGGCCTTGTTTTATTGCTGAAGAATGAGCTTAGCAATACGTTTTTCTCCAATTATTTTGTGCTTAACCTGAGTAATATGAATCAGTAGTTTCTTTTCAAACGCCGTGATGGCATAAGGATTTTTATGATTTATCCTGTACGTCATTTCTTAACAAATTTCTGTATTTCAAACGCTCAATTAATTTAATGGTTAAATAAATTGAAATCATAATAAAATGCAAAAGAAGTTGAAAATATTCAGAAACCTTTGTGCACTAAGGTGCACGAAAAAAATATGATATAGACACGACATATTTATTATGATTCATTGTTAATTTAGAACTAAAATCAGGAGGAAGTTTATTTACATACTAGACTCTTACATAATATTTTTTACAAACAAATTAAGATTTTCTGTTAGGTTATTGATATTAAGTAGTGATATGAAGCAAAATAATATAATTTACTGCTGTCAGTATGGATTCATTGCATATATTTATTTTTTATTTAAGTGTCATTTCTTTACTGGCGAAGCGTATTGAAAAAATTGAAACGTATGCATCGTTGTATATACAGACGGACGAGCTACATTACTACTAGAGAATATTTAAAAAATGAGTACATAAGCTTTATACCAATCATTCTTGCTGGAGATTTAACGTAAATTTCGTTTCAGAGCTGCAATCCATCGCATTAAATTTATTAAAACAGAGTTAAATCTAGAAAAAAATTGGAATTGGACCGTTACCACAACTAATCACGGCACGGCTATTAACGCGTTATTCTCTCAATAACATCAGACGACAGAGAAACTTTAGAGGCGACCCATGGTGGGCGTAGTATCTAGCGTACTCATCTTCTACCGTCTGGTGACGCTGTACAAACCATGTCTGATCGAAGTTGTATTCGCGGTGGTGGATGAAACGGGATTCGGGGCAGATTTTCTCAGATGACTCACGTTTCCCCCGCCTTTCATTTCACCACAACATTCACTCATCATCATTTCACCCTAGAAAAGCACTATAGATCGAACACTGGCCGCATTGCATTGGGTATACATTGCCCTACCTAACTAAACTGTGAAACTATAACCATAACCAACAGTGTTGTTAGTGGGAGAGATAGTGGGAAGGGTAGGACGATCCCTCACTAGGTCGAATACGTGGATGTGGGTTTCACCTTCTGGTAATCAATGTTGGTTTATTACCTGCAACCCTCGTCAACTCAGCATCACTGCTTCCCAATTCCTTCACCTAGAGCATGGTTAGATGGAAAGATAATCTTCGCATATTATCACTAAACCTCTCATCTCTAATTTAATAAATTCAATGAGTTCTCCATCAATCACAGTGGTTTTTATAATTCTACTATCGATAATTTTTTACCTTAATTGCGAATTGACCTCTGGTGAATTCGATTTAGCGGATATATAAAGAATTTCTTACGAGCATGAACAGTGAACTATCGTCTCGACGAGAAGCCAAGTGCTGCGTGCGATGTTTGTACACTCGTGCCTTATTTCCCACAAGCAGCGAAAGCACGGAAAGAGCAGATATTACGATGTAGTGGGGGCAGTGGCGGCGGAGAGAAGGCGATTCGTGTTGCAATTATGATGTCTTCATACAACGCTGTGGAAAAACGTTTCCGAGATTGTTTACTTAGATTTTTCTACTTTATGACCAACTCTACACAATAGGCGATGATGAACGAGCTAGGAAATTTGAAAAACTTCATTAATGAGTTTTGCGTTCGTTACTTTATAAAGATCTATAGAGAATAATCTATAGAGAATTTTCTTTAAATCGTTTCTTCGAAGTTTGGGAAAGAAAAAAATCCTTATTCGTGTATTTGTTTCATATTACTTGCAACATACCTTGAACAGCAATCTGAAAACGGGCATAACTCACTTTTTTTTTATTTTCAAATTTCTGCAAATTTTATAATTGTTATAGTTATGAAATTTGTATAAATGTGCAGACATTTATATCGAGACACATTGTATTCTGCAATTACAATGAACGTGAAAATATTTATTATATAATGTGTGAAACAAGTTTAATAAATATAAGATAATAAAAGATATTCATATTATCTATCCTTTTATAAAAAAAGGGGGAAATCGATGAAAAATTACTATGGATCGACCAGTTGATAGAGAGTGTCAGGCACGTAGCCAAGAAGCTCGGGGATCCGCAGTCCCCAGCAACATTTTTGAAAACATTATAAGTACTTCATTTGAAAAACATATACTTAATTTATTTTTATTAATTAACAAAATGAATTAAACAATATTTAAGGACAAGAATCTTAAAAGTTAACGTGAATAATTTTTACCAGATCTTCATCGAAATACGTTTTAGACTAATTATAGTCTACGTTTAGACTAATTATTCCCTAGAAACAAAATGTTGACTTCAGTCGAAAGGGAATCACTTCAGTAAGTAACGAACGTAACACGTCTCCATCAGTTGGTATCGTTCTTTGCTTCGTAAACGCGGAGCGCGTTTGTGGTGGTCCTGCTATTGCGTCTGTAGAGCGCGCGGTTGGTTGTAGACACTTCGGGGAACGACGCGACGGTGGCGCTGATAGCTGTTCCGTTTGCAAACGATCACTTTAGCAGGAAATCGTGGCACTCGCGATTTGTGACATTCTCACTTCGGTCTTCACGAGCAGCGGGATATTGCTTTACACCAGCGAGATGGTGCTGGAGGAATGGAAATACATTGGATACAGGGTCTTTGCGACGACTAATATTCGGGGTGGAGGGGGGAGATGAATTTGGTCCAATATGAAATCCAACAAATATTTGCCAACTTAGATTATAATTTTTCTTTTATAGATAATGCACAAAAATATAAAAAATAGGTAATGTAGAATCACAATATCGGAGTCACTATCTCAGTAAATAAATAAATAAATAAAAGGGTTGAGCGTGAAAATGGTGGATGGGTTTCCTACGAACTGACCCTGGTGTGGTCATTTCAGACTGATTCTCTCTATTTGCTGTTTTATGATCGTCGTCGTACGTAAGAAAAATCTGGAAGATTACGGTGTTTCCAGAATTCGATTTTAATTGCAAGTGTTATAATGTTTTTTCTTCTTTTCACAGGTAAGTGCCGATGGAGAATGCTGAATGTAGGAGTGTTCTGTGAACTTTCTTCGTGCCGAGGTTAAGTATTAGATTTTTTTTCGTGAACATACTTATTACCGCACGATTTTATGCGCTAAGAGATTGTATCATGGTGTTAAACTACCGATTTGCGCATCAGAAACTTTCGTCTTGGGGTTCCTGAAATCGTAGGAATTTACGAATCGTTAAACAGTGAAGGGAGATGGTGCATGGTATGGAAAATGGGAGTACCTACTCTGAGAAGAAGAAAAAACACTCCATTGGCACCATCCTTAGTCTCACTAACATGAATGAAGTTATGCAATACGAACATAATTATATAAATCAAAAGAAATAAAATGTAACAACGAAATTCATATATAAATAATGCAAATAAAATATTACGGTGATTTGAGTTAGGCAGGGTTCGGCAGATGTTAGATTTCGAGTCCCGGGTTCGATTCGCGGATCGTCGTCATTTTCATCTCAACAAAAGTTAGCGCATATCTTCTCACGTGTAGAGTACACGGAAGAAATATGTGCATAACCCAGTTAAACCAGTAAGTACGTGTGAAACCGGTACCAAAGCGCACACAGCATAGTGTGCCACCTGGTTCACTTATCTTTAGAATGGGGATGTGTCTCAGGTCTTCAGAGGGTTGGATGTGAGCGGAAAAGGTGTACAGTTGTGGAAGGCGAAAGGGTGGTGTAGTGGTTTAACACCTCTGCGAGAGTCCTTGGTTAGATTCCCGACTTGTCTGAAAGGTCATCGATGTTTTATTTGCTTTTTTTAAATCTTATCTCTTATTGTTATTACTGTTTTGTATGGATTGGTTTTTGTTATTATATGAGAATTTTATTCTTTGAAAGACTACTGAGGATAACTGATGCTATTAAAAACTTTTCAGAAATGCAAAAAGAAACAAAGTGGTTGTGACTTTGACAACTTCATCAACACAAAACTTCATTTTATAACAGTTGTGCGTTGATATAAAAGCGGAAGCCATCATCTGATGCCGATTTCATTTTTTTAATAAACCTGAATCAATGTCTTATCAACTACGTTTATGACAAGAAATCTCATTAATTTCTCTGGATGAGTTTCCGTGCCATCGTAATACTCCAAAGGAAAACTGATTCCTGGAAGAATTTCTCTCTGGCAGACATTCGCTATCCGAGGGAATCCAAATTACCCTTGATTTCATTCTTACTTTATTAGGAGAACCCATCTGTTCTTATTTACCCCGTCCGGTCTTATTTATCGTCTTGTTTTCAGGAAGGTTTCCGTAATAAATCAAACGTAAATACCCAAGAGCTTTGATAAAGTCTTCTTTTTCTGTACTAACTCCAAAACAACTTCAGTTGTCAGTTGAATAATTCATGTTAACCCTGCCATAAACAAATTTTACGTAAAGAATTTTTTTTTCTCTTGAGAATCTGTCAATTAATTTATTCTAGAATTTTGTATATAAGAGTGTTATTTGTTTTTATCGAGTTTAATACGCTAGTATTATTTAATTTAAATAGTACAGCTCGATTCTTAACTGAGAATAATTGTGACTTGTCAATATTGATTTGCTTGGCTAATATAACATACGTCGAAATGATTTTCTCTTAGTCTGTTGTGAAAAATTTCTCAGTGATGGACCAGAACTCGCGGAACTGGATTATAAATGTGTGTATATATTTTATACTGCAACATACAATAATCACAAAGTGCATCACGGAGGAGATACTCCTATTCCAAATGCCCACTCAAACGAACAAGACCTTCTTTCCCTCGTTTTTACGAATTCATTCCCGGCGCAAACCCTCCGAAGGGCGAAGGGCATTCTGAGGGTGTTGGAGGGTATTCCCCGGAGAGCTATTAGCCCTGCGAGAGCGGCTGCCATACAATGGTAATGGGAGAGAAGATGTCCAGCGTTGCCAACTATGATGACATCCGTACGAAGATAACACTATACCTTTTTTTTTCCTTTCTGGAGACCTTTGTACCATTGGGGGATCTTTTGAAACACTTAAATCATATTCTTTCTGTTTACCAAAAATGTTTTGATCGTTCTTTGGGATATGGTCATCAGAAATTAGCAAAAATAATCAGTTAAAACCTTTATGGTTCAATCGTTTGCTACCCCTCCCACAATGTGCATATCCTTTATCCTCTTTATTAACGATAGCGCATATTATCTAGCACATTGTATAATGGAAGATCAATTTTTTCTTACATTCTGACCTCTATAAAGTGTTCAATTTTATTTACTTTTTAATATTTGTACTTGTGTGTATTCTCTAATAAATTTAGGCCATTCAAAATGGGTCATTTTTAAAAGTGTTTGATGTTATTCTTTATTTCTGAAGGTAAAAGAAAAAAATCGTGCAATTTACAAAATACAACGGGAGTAATTGGTTATATGAACAACTAAGGAAAAAGGAAATGAAATAGAGAAGCATTTTTATTCTGTTTACTAAATTATAATTTCCAGGATACCTGAAATTTAGATTTCATATGAGTAGTGACTCTTTGCCTTCTACAGAAACGCTTATTTTGTTTATTTGCTTATGTTCATTTAAAACAATGTTCCACAGTCAATAACACTTTTTAAAGAAAATATTACGATAGATTGTGTGTCAAAAAGGTGCACTGCGTATGTAATTGCTATTGTATTGAAGCCTTCAGGAGCCTATCGTAAGTGAGAGAGGTAGATAATGGAAAAGAGTTGTAATTGTAAGCGGGAAAGGGACTGCGAAAGGCACTTAGGCACTTAGAGAAGAATGGAAGCTTTTTTAATCCATAGCTGCTGGCAATAATTGTGGGGAAAGGAGAATGTGAGGTGACAAAAACTAACAGGCCACTTTCAGGAAACGTCCACTCGTATCCTAATCAAAAAGGTAAAAGTGTGTTTAAGGTAGACGCATAGAGGATGGAGGCGGGGGTGAAGAGAGATTTGAAGTGTTTTCGAATTAAGGTATTCAATCCGTCTGAGCGACTAGGCTAAAGTACCCTCAAAAGGTTTTAAATGGTATTATGAACCATTACCTTTCCACTGGCGAATTTTCATACCCTTATAGTGCGAAATTTTGAATTATTTGATAACTATGGGCTTATATGGAGAACTTTAGCGGGCTTATGTTTTTTTTAATATCCTGGCGAAAGTGACATAGCGAATTTAATTAGATAGATTTAACATAACGAAACAAACTTAGAAGAACACAACAAATGTAAATAGTTACACAATGACGACAAGGGTTTCATTTACTGTGATAATTCGCCAAAAACTGCGGAAAATACTGTTCTAACGGAAATGGCTGCCGCATCACGTGACTAAAGAAAATGCGACCCTTTACAAAGAAAGAGTGAAACGACAATCAAAATTTATTAACAAGTTTTAAATTCACAAAATAATTCTCCTCGTCTATCACTAAAAATCATTAGAGCGAATTATTAATTAATTAGAACTCCGTTGATGAATAAAGTGTTGTGAATCGTTGACAACTTGACTTTAGTGAAAACGCTCATAGTAGCGTAAGTTGTTTTTGTGTAAATTTTGAAGCATCTCGTGGTAAGTAGTGTTACTGAGGATAATGACTTTACGTTGCGTACGTGATGAATTACAGGTAATCTCGCGGAGTTGGAATCAATAACTGAGAAGGAAATTGATAATCCGACAATATTATCGATAATTTGTGTGCATTGAGCACCAAATGCTTAACATTAGGTGATTTTATTCCATCACTTTCTTATGATACACTTTATCCATAAAATTAGACTTAATATACGACAGAAAATTTCAAATAAAACATAATTTTATTATAATGTTTGTTTTTTAAATGTCCTAAGTCTCTTACACCTTAGAAATATTATTACTGATTATAATTCTGTTTTAATGAAGACTACTTTTTATTATTTGCTTTGTTCCACTTTACAAAAAAATAATAATATTATACTCGGTATCTTATAATTTATATTTCCCCTTTGATGCATTCATGTTTTGATTTGAAATAATATTGTTTGATATTCGTAATGAATAAATGTTAGCTTGCGCCAACTGAAATTCCGGGGCTTACGTCTAAGTAAGAAACAATAATTGGAAAAGAGACGAAACAAGAATACGAATGGCTCAGCGTTCATATAATTGGAGACAGGAGACGTTTATGAAAGATATCTTTTAAGATCTAAATGTTGGTCATTTTGCTGAGATAATGAGATTTGTTTCCTTCGTAGTGTCTGAAATGATAATAAAATAGTCTCTCTGTCCCTTGTTGAAATATTAAACGATAGACAGACGTAATTATCGTATCAACGTCAAGAATTATACTTTAAACACTTTTCTTTTGAGTATTTCTTTAAATTGGTTGTGATTGCTTTAAAGAACAATAACCTCACTTTTTGTGATTAAATTTGTGAAATACTTTTAATGAAATCTTTTTATCTCCAGAGCTCAAAACAAACTAAAATGTGTATTTCTTAATAAAGAAAAAACCAACGTTGACTGTCCAGTGTAACTGCTCGATCTCTTCAAGGGTTTCAGTGAGAGTAGTGTCCACTCTTGTCAGTAGTTCAATGAACTTTCACCATCGCCCGATCTCTTTCCTCACCCCGATATTGGAAATAGGAATACACTAATACCTCAACTGACGAAGATAATTCGTTATGGAGTCAATCTTTCACTGAAATCTTCGTCAGTCGAAATTTGTAGGTTTCTATAGAAAATAGTTTAATTTATTCTCAATGTTGCCCACTATTTAAATGTACGTTTTATAAAATGGTAAGAAACACACTATAAAAGAATTTATTCATCAACGACAGAGAAGAACAGCTAGTAGAATAGAAATAACGAACTTCAATGCTGATAATATATGATAAAATTAATACTGGATACATACATGATTTTGTAATTCTTCTTTTGTAGTTTCAAAGTCTATTCAACATAAGTCTCCATTTCTTCATTATTAAAACTCCTTCATTAGTTTTTCTGCATCAATATTATTGATTTCCCTTAATTGCAATTTTAAATAAATATATTTTTCTCGCAGGGAATTGAAATCGTTGTTTGTTCATATTTGTTACTTTATGTTAGCGCGGCAATCCTCTGAAACATTTGTAAGTCGGAAAAAAAACCAACGCAAAAAATCATTTGTCAAAAAATTCGGAACCCGGATTAGTTGTTTGATGAGGTATTATTGTAAGGGAAATAAAATATCTGAGTTAATGTCTTTCCATCGACGTCCTTGAATTGTGGAGTCACAAAATAATTTTACTGTCTATAAATCAACAGTATGAAATTTCAAGTAATTCATCCCCTCATTGCGGCACTGATAATTTAACGGTGGCATATATTTTAGCTCATTTCCATACCAGTTCATAATATATATTTTATTATCCAGAGGAATTTAATACTATTTATGCGTCTATCCCTTGGAATTTCGTCTCGTTTTGTCACCTTTGTCGGTCCATTCAGGGACGTTCCTCAATTGAGGGGACAGCGTTATTGCATTCGTTTTCCTTCGAATCAGCTATGGGGGCATAAACTGATTCTATTGGGAAAACTGTATATTTTTAATCTGTAATTTTTAAAACTGTAAATTTATTCAAGTGTCTTCAAGAAATGGCAACATATCTTTTAAATAAAAAAGTTTTTTAATAATCTTTCGAAGTTATTTAGGAATCCATTATAATTTTTATTACTGTATATTTTTTATTTTTGTTGTAATGATTCACACTTTATGATTATTTCTAATTAATTCAAATTATGATTTAGATTTTACCTTGCAATATTAGTGGTAAGGTCAATAGATAAGTATTGATGTATAAACGAAAACGAGAAATTTTAGTGGCGGAAACGAAGTTTGTAACTTGGGGAAAATAGTTACTAGATGATTCTCAAAATTAAGCGGCGGAGGGGGGGATTTAACCCCATTCTCTGGCCACCTAGAGTGCGTTACGTTGCGGAGGGGGCTCCGGACCTCTACCTGTGTGGGACATCCAAAATGCAAAATATCATATAAACACGTAAATTTGAACACAAATATTTGAACGCAAAAGACCGCCCCAGGCCTCATTAGATAAAGGTAGGAAGTACATACTTCAGGTTTATTATTTTTATTTAATTATAGATATGCAACGTCTCTCAGTGCGATAAACTTAGGTCGCGAGTATTTATCGTAAGTTGTAATTCGCGCGCAGCCCTGTTCGTGTCGACTAGGGTCATCTGGAGCAACAGAGCGTAATTCCATGTCTGGTACATTGCAAAGAGCAGAGGCAACATGTCAGATCTCAAGTCAAGAGACCATGTCACGTCAATGAATACGAAGGAGGTGCTACACGCGGAGGAGGCGACGACGAGCAGTGCGCGCAAATTCACGTTTTTATGGTCAAAATCCACGATTCAAAACATATAAATGTCGATGCCTGGTGTAATAGCTTCGTTTCTCTACTTTGAATTATATTTATTTAACTGCAAATGGGTAGATCTTGCCCGATGGTAGAATATAAGAGTATACAATGAAATATACAAAAATACATCTTACAGAGAACTGAAATTGTAAATTGTTAAATAAATGATTAAACTACTATTAAAACATTAAATTCAAAGCATTTGATGCTGAAACAATAAAAAATTAATAATTATTTATTGTTTATTAATAATAAATATTTGAATTGCTATATTTGAAAAGTCTGTAATTTTATACATTTTTACCTCATTGCTTTATATAATATGAAAGTTTACGTATTAAAATGGCAATAGCTGTTCCATGCATGTATCCGAGGAAGATTCTCCGGACAATCCATCACTGCAACAGACAAAGTACTGGACATCGAGACTAAATGTTATTGTATGCTTTCGCAGTGAATGTCTGCTTATAAATGAAGTTAATGTTGAATAATTTACAGAACCATTGAAAATTTCAGTTGAGTTCAAGAACTGCTAAATTGTAGCAGTTACAGTCCATGAAAATTCTCATGCTTGCTTGTCACTCAACAAATTATGCACCTATGTGTTTCCTGAAGTTATTTCATTTTCAAATTGTACTGAAGGGTTTTTAGAGCAGTAATTTTCACATTTTCTCATGCATCGTCATTTATTTTTTCTCATTTTTCGGGAAGTTGTTTACGTAAATAACACTTTCTTGGCAATCTTGGCAGCTACTTTGGTTTTACGAATAGTTTATTTATGTTGATCCACCGTTCCTAGAAAACGGTTTTCTTCAAGTATAGTATACTAATTAGCTCGTGTTAATTATTCAGTTATGGTCTTGAGGTAAAGTTTACAGAAATATGTCACAACATTAACAGAATTTCTCTGATAATTATTTTTGTGTATTTCTTTTTATGTTATCGGATTTTTCGTTTATTTCCCTTTTTGTAAATCTGTGTCTATTGTTTTATGTACTTTTTTGATTGTACATTTTCTGTTGTGTGAAAAACAAAATAAAGTATGAGAATAAGAGAAAACGCTACTCTTAAGAAATATAAATTTCAAATAATTTTTTGGCTAATTTTTGACTAACAAAACATCGCAACTTTTCTTTATAACCTCTTCGTATTTCCCTTCAAAGCTATTTGGCGAATCAAGGAGAATCGACTGATTTAATAAAGGCTCGGATAATACGATAACTGATGAGCAATATAAATTTTTGCAACGGTAAAGTAAGTCAGTTTTCTCTTTCTTCTGTCTCTTAAGTATAGTCCCCACACATCTATTCTAATTTATAATATTTATATTACAGACATGGTATTAACCCTTATTTTGTAGCATGCAAGTTGATTTGAATTGAAATATTTCGGAATTGCAAATTCGCTATACCCAAGCTAAAAAATGTATTAGACATAAAAAATATAATTCTATTGTAAATTTTACTCTCTAATAAATAACATCATTATTAATAGTATAAAAACCTGAACGTATTTTCTTAAATAACCATTTTAACCTTAGTAACCGTTGTTTCAAAAGGTAAGATGTAAATTTCTGTATTTACGAGTAACATATAACACTTTATCTTCTCTTTTATCTGAATAATGAATAACTTTCACTTGGAATATTTTTAAACAATATGAATGATATAAATGATTCAAAATGACCGTAGTTGCACTTGTTAAAATATCGTATTATATATCAACCACAGTATAAGTGAGTAATTGAACTGAATAATATATTTATATTATAAAATGTGTCATCGGTTGTGTAACTAAATTGTATCTAAAAATGTCTTTTTTCTTTAATCCAAATGTTCCTACTGTGTGATAGTAACGATAGATTGCGGGCGAGGCGCCAGTGTGTGATGTCATTTGTGGTGTTCTTCCTTTGTCTCTCTTTTTCTTCTTGTGTGACGTCGACTCCACATCCTCTCTAGCGGAGTTCCATCGACTACCGAAGTTTTTAAAACAGATTTTGTCCTTTGGAACCCTTACGAGGATCAAGTCCCTCACACAAAATTCGAGGACTTTCCGTTTGAGGTAGGGTGGGAAACAAAAATTGAGGGGTTCCAATTACGTTAAAATCTAATTATACAAATTTTGTTATTATGTTATATTGAATAACTACATTTTTTATTAATGGGTTATAGTTGTGAATTGTAAACAAATATTAAATCGTAAATCGAAAAACATTCTATTTTGAATTTTAAGCATAATTTTTTATCGATAATATTTTTTGAGGGGCTCATTCTTCCCATTTGACCCGTATGACTATAGACTTATTTTATTTTTCAGGTTGTCAGCATTAAGTCACTTACATTTTAAATTAATTTATCGTTCTGCATTTCTACAAAGTAGAGGGTAGCGAATGATCCTATGTGGAGGCTGTCCACCAGCATCTGAACGAACATTTCCTCCAGTTTTCTTCCTAAAACTGTTGTGAGCTATGCCTACAGTTCTTGCCCTTCTGTGATCTGTTATCGTCATCCCTGTTTATCAGGTGATGTGGTTGTCATTCTAATTAAAGATACTTGTGTTACTGGAACTACAATCTCTCTGTTTGTTTGTACTCTTCTTTCGAGCACCACGAGGTTGTCTCGTCGGTGTATTCACAACTGCAACCTATCTCCGTTCGTGCCAAGACGAAAATCTCTTCAACCCCTCCCTTCAGAACCATCGCTGTTGCAGGAATATGCAAGTTCTGCATTGTGCAGGAAAGAGTGTTGTATCCCTTTAATGTCTACAATAAGTGTTACCAACGTAGGCGTTTCGTCATCTATTTAATGAATTAATGTAGAAATATTTAATTTAAATTGTATTTCTTTACTACAAACATAGTAAACAATTCAAGTACTCTTGTACAGTACGTACAGTTAAAAAAAACGTTTTTTGGTTCCGATGGGATGAGATGATTCACCCATGTTGGTTTGTGTCAAATACATGATTTACACGAATGATAGACCGATAATAACATACACAAATGTGGAACACTTACACATACGATACTATACAATTCGATGTTTAAAATTTGATAGCAAAATTTAAGAAATAGTTAAGAATACAGGTTTTTGAACAGGGGAGAGGTGAAGGTTGGGGGGTGGAATAGATACGTCTTTACATCTATGCAATATGTGCGCATGGCGAGCCCTAAAGCCCCAATGAAAAAAAAAAAAAATGCGCACGAAACGTGACACAAAACTGACACAAGTTTCTAGAGCTCATGAATCTCGCCAGATATTTTTCTGAAGAAAGCAATTTAACAAAATATTAGTGATGTGGTGATATCGTCACACATACATTATTTCCAATTAGATAAATAATAATAATATTGTTTGTTAGATTCGCACATGAAATTGTTCAGCAGGTGTATGATGTTTCATAGCACACAGACTGGTATCATCTTTGCTTCCGTGACTTTGCTGAAAGGTAGAGCGCGGGTTCAAGCTTTGTTCGGCCGAACTAGGTGAGGTTTTCAGCTGGGGTTTCCCTCACCTACTCGAGACAAATGTCGGTTCGGTACCATAAGTTCCCGGGAAACCCAACATCTCTCCTTCCCAATACCCTTACCCAAGTCACGATTAGGTGGAAGTGTAGTCCTTACGGCCTGAGCCTCTCTAAAAGATACATAATAAATAAATATTTAATTAAATAAATAGTACTTATTCTCCTTCCTTTACTCTTGATCTTAGATAATGTTTAAATTATTGGAGTGGGTAAGATGCTGTACCTTCATCCTTGACGACCTCTCATCTACTTCCAAATCTCGTATTCGTGAACATAATTGATTGTCGTTGAAACTCTGATTTCTGATATTGATATTTAAAAACTGTGTACTCGCAAAAATGTTCGGAATGTCAACGAAATTTTTGTTGACAAAATTGAAATGTTGGCAACGCTTGTTGCGCTTGTCGTTGTTCATCTCCAAGTCTAAGGAAGCGCCGTCGTCTCTCGCCTCTCAGCACGATTCTCGACTTCCCTTGTCTCTTGCAGCGGTTCCTCGCTCTTGAGACGAGTTAGCTATGACAGCGCCCCTGGCGACACTACGCCGCAACGCTGCTTTCCATTTCGAGCGATTTGCATGACGATCGCAGAAGACGCTCCTTGATCTCCGACTTGTTGCGTCACGAAGGAGATTACCTTGTTTCAGGGACGCGGTTATATATCGCCTTTCAGGGAACCCAACATGCTTGTGTCAATAGGATTGTTACTTGAAGAATATCTACAAGGATGAATTACTAGGAGCAGGAATGCAAATCTTTTATTCATTTGAATATTATTGACATTTCCACATACTTAGATTTTGTAGATGTAGGATTGTTGCATTTTATCCATGGGCTGCAGTATACGGTACTTAGGACATTATGTAATATCCTCCTAATGCCATGAACTGACGTAATGTTAACGTCTGGTTGGTTGAATTTGCTACCGAAGGTTCCACATTTTTATGTCAAAAAATATAAAATTGTTTAGCGCCAAACTGGTTCTATACCAGAGTACTCTGACTTCGCAAACCACTCCTATTGCTAACCAGGTCAAATTCGTTTTTATTTAAATTACTACCAACCCTGTTTAATTTATATTTAATATTCATTTCATTTGTATTGTAACCTAACAGACGAGACTAAGAGGAATCGGTTGAAAGACTAAAAATAGGTAACAGACTAAGATGTTCGGTGCTTTGCAATTGACGTGAAACTGACGCCCCGGTTCCAAACTCCAAAGTATTACTTAATAACATGTCTTCGTACGCTTGGATATCTTTACCGTTTTGACGAAAAGTACTCTAATTTGTTTCGCACGGAAAAAGATAATGTTGTTTTTTAAATAAAAATTGCTTTTAAATAATTTGTTCACGAAGTTATATCTGATACAAATAATAATCTGATTTTCAAATGAAATATGCTTCCAACATTAATATGTAGGTCTAAAAATGAAATAAAATATTAAAACAGTTGATGTATAAGAAATACGTCACGTGAAAAGTGTTTTCGTCAATTATCTTTTTTACTTTAAAGGGATTTTTACTATTATTTTACGTACTTTTTTTTACTTTTCCATCTTTTATCACGTCTCTTACAGTCGTGAGTCCCGACGGAATTGAATAGAAGACCTGGAACTTCGCCTTCCATTCTTCTTACTTTGCCGTAGAGAAAATGGCTTCACCGAAGTTCGAAACCAGAACTCTCGTCCCTTCTGTCGGCATTCAGCCAAACATCACGTATTTCTGATAGGAAACTCTCGACCCACAACTCCAGCATAACTCCCAAAGTGATTGAGTAAAAATTGCTTTGTTGATTACATAGACGGCCTGAGCCAAGAGTATTCTTTACACACGTAACTTACTAATAAATAAAAATGTTATGGAGTTCAGTTTTGAAATAATTATTCATCATTCGGATGAGATTGTCAAAAAGTAAAAATATAAGTCAAAAGTCAAAAGTAAGAGACTGTTAATTTTTAGACTTGAAGTTTTCGGTAAGTTTCTCATACACTTTGTCCAGACTATGGCTTCAACCACACAACGTTAAGTAAGGCATAAAGTAAATAAATCTATGTTTTGTATAATTTTATCCTTGATCGGAATTAATGGGATAATCCTTTGCTTGATTCCTTAATTTATTGCCCTTAACATATCTTGGCGCAATTTGTAACTGCTTTTTTACAGTAAATTTATAACATAATCGTTCTTTTCCTTTTTCGTGATAAAAAGGATAATGTAATGCTACAGAATTCGACAATTTTTCCGGCTGTACGCAGCGTCACCAATGTAGTAGAGTAATATTTTAAGAGCAGAACCGTGACGAGACAAGAGTGAGTGTCCCCACAGAAGCATCAAATTTAATCGGAGTCACCCAGGAACATACTTTACAAAATGTAACATATTATTACAAATTAATATTTGGTTTAAAAAATCATAGTCAACTCTACTGCAATTAAGAATTATACTCATGTACCCAATTAAAAACATTCAAAACGTGAAATTAATTTTAAAATGTTTTGAATTGATTTCATACAATCTATTAAGAGCAGGTGATGGAAAATCATTGACTTATAAGTTACGTAGAAAAATTGAAAAATGTCAATAATTTGATATATATTTCGGAAATTAATGGAGGATCCTTCTTGGGTGCCATGCACAGTCAATAAGTTTCAGTTGTAGAACTTTCACTGCAGTGAAGACGAAAGAACGACTGAATTGGGAAAGGTCCATAGAAATTTTTGGAGGAAGATGGACTTCTCACCAAAAATTAATTGAATTTGACTTTACATTTTCAAATATCAAATTGTTGATTTAATATTTTAATTAATTAGCGAGTGAAAAATTAATAATATACTCAAAAAATACTTTAGTAACAACTTTTACAAAATTCCGGAGTGCTATGATCGCAAAGTCAGACGTTTATGTCTGTAACATGATATTCTTACGCTTGAAAGAACGTCATAACTGTTTGACTGTAGGATATTACCTCAACTATAACAGGGTGTGTCAGTAAAACTTGATAGTACATTTTATTCATATGATTTCTAGTTTAATAAATTTGCCAACCATTTTCCTAATGATATTTCATGTTGTGTTGAACCATTAGTTATAATCAGTCATATGATAAGTTAAATTTAATCAGTATCAATTGGTACTATAGTTATTTACATTAACTTTTATTTGATTTTCCAGAATATTACTGGATGTTAGATGATTGATTAAAAGGTGTTTAAATATGTATATAATAAAAGAAAAGAAAAACGTTTCAAAATATTAGCGCGAAGTATTTAGTTAGAGATAGTTGGAGATAGTTACAGATAAAGTTATAAGATGATACATTTACGTCAAAATATTTTTAAACGAAATACATTAAACGAGAAAAATAGAGGATGAAGGAAAATGGAAAATTATTTGCATTTGAAATCTTCACGAGGCCACGGAACAAGAGACTGGCTGTAACAAACAGTAAACAACTTCTTCACCCTGTGAAATACGACTCCAAATCAATGGTAGGGATCTCCAAGACGTGGCGAGTAGTCCACAGCTTATCCTAGATCAGTTCAATTCGCTTTTTTTTTTGTGTATATTGACATATAGTACGAGAATATTTCGGTGATTTGTGAAATTAATCGTGTTACTATACTTTCGGGTGGTTCTTAAATAATTAACTTTTGAAGATTGAATGAGGACCCCTCCAATTTTGTTTTATGTCCCAAAGCAATACTTCCGTTAAAAGTTCAGACTTGAAATATTTTTTTTTACAATTTTGATTTACCTCCTAAATTCAGAAGTTGGTATTGATTGTTTTTGTTTTACTTGTTATATTTGAAATTGAATTAAACTTCTGAAAAAATCTTGAGATTAGAAAATTAAAGCTTGATAGCGTTCTCTAAAATATATATTTACATCCAAAATGTTTATGGATGTCTTATTTTAACACACAAAACAAAATAGTAGTTCAAATTTCAATTTTTTTAAAATATCCTCCCTATTCTATGTATCGCGTAGAATTCAACGAGAAAGTAACTTCTAAGCAATTCAGTGAAAATATCTTGTATCTTAATAACTCACAACAGTACATTACTGTATCATTACGTGAATATCAAGAAAGCAAGTTGTGCATCGTTATCCATACACTAAGTCCGCTTTGTGTATACGGTGAATGCACACTATTTTATTGAAGAAGACTATTACAAAACATAATAGGCAATAATATGGAACGAAATTTGAAAGCATGTATTACATCAATGAACAAAATCTTCTTTGCGGCTAAATGTGAAATTTTAGCTCTCAGTTATATTATATATTTATACAATAAATAAATAAATCAATCTTTAATTCTTGCTCCGTTTTGTTTCTGAAGTTACGTTTTTTCGGGACATGACTCAGATCTGCGTCAAGAATAAACTTCAAAACATTTTAAAACTTACAATTCAAATCCTTATTTCCGTTATTTCTGGAACGTTTCTTTCTGACCTCGTTTTAGGGTTCACTGAATCTTTAAACACGATGTCCCTTTAATCGCAGGAGTGATTCAGTTCTCTAGAACCAATGGCAATTAAATGTGTTCCCTGTGGTTTATAGGAATTGGCAGGGTTAGTTTGTGGTTCTTGAGGAAGATATATCGATCGGAAATGAAGTTTTCCTTCAGGTCATGACCTTTTACTCGTTCATGAATTTTCTCAACACTTTTCTTTTTGTATGATGGAGTCTTGTGAGTCCTGTAGTTGGTCTTTTTATACTTATTTTTTTGAACAATTTATCTACATTTGTTTCTCCATTATTTCCTTCTGTTTAAATAACATTATTTCTAGTGTCAGTTCGCGAATTAAATTATTTTTGAACCAGTGATCAAAAAATAATTGATAAAAATACGCAAAAACAATATTTCCATTGATGTTAATTAGATTTCGAGCCCCATTTTTTTAATCTCCAAAAACTTTAAAACTCGTTGAAACTCATGCTTTGAGCATTGCTGGAGTAGCTTATAACATTTGATTTAGGTCTACACCATATTTGGGTTCAAGGAAATATTTTAAAGAAAAAAACGATTGGTAGACTTTGGAACAACAGTGTCACTAGTCAAAACGTTGTTACATTGTAAAGTTACTAGATCGTAATCATCAACAACTACTTGTGAATAAATAATATCAGAATGTGAAAATATGTTGATTATGATTAGTGAAATTAGTACGATGGTTCACCTGTTTCAAATTAGATATAAGAGAACCTTGAAGGACGCCAGTTAATATAGCTAATAATAACATTACTTGATGATGTGAATCGAAACATTTTGAGTCCATTGTTCCTCTTTAGTTTCGTAGCTACACCTTTATATTTTCGGAAGCCTTTCTTCATAACTCGCACCTTTAACATCACCATTTAGGCGTCACTTGTATTTCAATGCTGGAGAGAAGCTTGGGGCAATTCTGTGTGTTTTCCTTCGCTTCTCGAATTGTCCTTTCAATGGATATTCACACGGATCGGAAGGAAGAAGGCAGAGACGAAACTCATCATTGCTTGCTCCAATGGAACGTGACTCGCGAGAATATTGATTCGGATCCGCACTTGGGAACAGACGTATGAAGCATATCGCATTTCTCCTTTGTGATGGAGAAACTCTCCTTTCCATGACGAGTGATATTGGATCGCAGCGATATAGGAACGCCTCTCTCGACTCATAATGTATTAATACATTTGCAAGAGGTTTTAAATGTCATTTCTCATCAATCGATTGAAGAATATCTTTTAGTAAATCATCGTATGAACATAGAATTTTTCTGTGTATGGTTCCGAATATATTACAAAAAATAGATTTCTTTAATTGATACATACTGTTAACTAATAACTATTCGTGCTAATTTTGTTTAATAATATACACCGTAATTACTGTAATTTTGATAGATTTTCTCCATAACAAGTTATTCTGTCTATAAATTCTTTGTGACGTTTATTAAATTTTCTGATGAAGATGGTTCAATGTTAATATAACCTCATCATTTGGGAAGATTACAATGCCTCCTTGCAGATACTTCAGCTCTACTGATTCAAGAGCTTAGAAATGTTATATCGTGTTTTCTTCTTTGTATGTTGGAAGTAGCAATCATTGATAGTAAATAGTAGTATTTACAGGAAATAGTAGTATTGTAAATGTTTGATGTGATCATAAGACCAATTATTAAGAAAAAAATTAAATTAATGAAATTATTCGCAGACTTCTCAAACAACTGCTAATTTCTTCTCTATTCATTCTCATTTGTTGTTGTTGTTACACTAAACAATTACGCATAATCCCGACATCTCTTTATCCAACCCACCAGAATTATCACATCTTAACTGCAACAAAGATCTTACCACTAAGCTGATTTTATTGTGTAAGACAATGTTGAGATGATGAGCAATTATCTGATGAACAACTAGCCCTAATAATGGATACTAGAAACATTGGTCGGTTCGAATGTTTTGAGTGAACTGAACTGAAGATTATCTCAGCTTGTTTGACCCTAGATTTGTTCAATTGTTTATTCGTTAATGAATGGCAAATTAATATTTTATGCATATAAATTCGTTTTATTACAGTCTATGAAAACATTTTGAGGGGTGGAGGTCTTCGCCATCTACATGCTTCATGCAAGGATATATGTCAGACATGCATTAAATAACATTGGTCTTTAAAAATTAAAGTGTACAGTTTTTACCTCATATTCGGTTTGGAAAGAATATGACTCGTGCACGCGGGATAGTGCTTTTTTTGGGAAGCTGTTCTTGGAGTGCTGTGAGCGTAACAAGCCATTTGCTGAGAGGGCGCGCCTTTTATGAGAGGAAAAAGCATCAGCTGCTGAGACGAAAACGAGGAAGAGAGGAAGAGAAGATAAATGGCGAATAGACATTACAGCAACAAACAAGAAGAAGAGGAAGACGGAGATGGTGGTTTAATGGGCATGCGGGTTTGAAATGGAATCTAGATAAAGATGAGTAATGAATTTAAAAATAAATATAAATGCAATTGAAATATTCAATAATTGGTCTTCCATTTTTAGCAGTTTAAGCTAGCAAAAATTGTAATTAAAATAAAAAGAATTGACCTTATTCTACTTCCTCAATTCCGTTGTTCTTTTAGATGCCGGTTTGTAATAGAAGTCGTTGATTATTTTAATTGTATCGAAAAAATAACGAATCGAAAACTTTACTAATAAAACTCAATTAGTTTCCAGTAATGTTTCAACTTCGTTGATCTTTATTTTCCCATTTTTAATTTTGACACATTTATGTGGTGTTTTGAAGTTAATAATAATATTGCCTGATGTTTATAAACGGTAAAGTTCGGTAGAACTGAGTGCTGTATTCCGTGTACCCATCCCCATCCTCCGCATTTACGCCATAGCTCTCGCGAATATAAGAGAAGAGAGACAAATCAGAGAGAATTAAAGATCAAGAATAGAGGTTTGAATTGATTTGGTCCATTGGTGTAACGAGGGGCGGATACAGACTAATTTTTTTTTTGGGGGGGTTCATAACAAAAGAATAGTCATGGGCATAATACATTCCATAAAACATCCCAACCTCAGATAAAAATTGAAAATTCTATAGCAAATTGTATATTTAGGTCATTTAAGTGTTAATTAATATGCGGTTCGGTAAAGTAACACATTACTTTCGAGATTATTTTTAAAATTTTGTGCGACAGGATAAAGTAATAGATGAAAAACATTTATTGTGATTGAAGATGCAAAAAATTTATTCACCTTTATAAGGTACATAAAATATAATTTTTCAAGGACAAGAACAAAATTACTGGTGAAAGATGGCGCTGAAACTGCTGTTTTTGAGAAATTAAATATATGTGGTGTATACGACTGGGATTTTTCCTTGCTATTGAACCCATTATTGTAATGTGTCATTAATTTGGTCGAGTGGACAAAAATTCATTTAAACAAAAAATGTTCAAAATTGCCCTAACATGAAAAAAATATTGAAAAATTTACCTTTTCGCAATTTTAATCAGAGCGTGCTACTTAAATTTTATACGCAATATTATACGACTAAAAATCCAATTTATTGATAACAATATACCAAAGTATTAACTCTAAGAACCTGAAAAAATGGTCAATGAATATTGAAGTATGGGTTTTAAATTAAAACATCATGTTAATAAATCAAGCTTCAATTTATTTTTGATTTGATTTGATGACCTAACGGTCTCTGGACGAAATATGAAATTTGGAATGGCCCGCGGATTGCAACTAATGATTCTGTTCAAACAGCAGTTAAATCGTATTATTTTTAAATAGTATTAAATACGCTCAGAGGCATTATTCAGGAAGAGATAAGATTAAGTACTCTGTAATTTAGTATCTTCAATTATTTTTATCACGAATTTTGATCGGATTTTCAGTGTGAATACACAATTATTCATGGTTACGTTACAAGAACTACTAATAATTGAATTAAATACCTATATTTAACCTTAAATGATAAATAATTTAGCAACACAGCAGCATGAAATGAAAAACCTCTTCTAATTGAAAATGGGAAATGTAGGATGCTATTGAAGCGTGTCTACTAGGAGCGATAGGAGTTGGGTGGTAGGACATTGCTAGTAGGTGGTGGGCTGGTTAGCTGGGTTTATTAACAACTTGGCCCACGTGGAGGGGTTAGTAGTTGTAGTTAGTAACAGTTGGAGTTATTGATACTAGGAGGAGCTGGATAGAGGAAGAAAGGTTGGCTCTTCAGTTGTTACAGCTATATAACTGTATGTAAATAGCTAGAAATTTTCTGGCCCCATCGGGAGTCGAACCCGGGATGACACTACCACCTGAGCCACGGGTGGGGCGTAATTATATATGAGAGCTCACTTGAAACGAACCCCACCCGAGAGAACTAAAAATGATTTAATGTATTTGTATGAATGAGAAATATTATTGACATCGTCTCAATGCGTAAGACATTTGCAAGATGAGAAGTACGTCTCCGGAATGGGAGCTGATCGTAAGCTGATATTTATGTTTACGTTGTGAGATTTACAGAGACCCTGGTAGAGTGAGAAATTCGTGGATGGAACCTGGGTTCGTCAAAAATTTCAAAGGATAATAGTTTACTCGAAGTCAAGAGAATTTGCATAACCTTCATATGTGCCTATAAATCAATTTTGATCATAAAATGATGATCTATGTAGTTTCGATCTGGTACAGTTTTTTTCGTTTAACAGAATAATTCTTAAACAGATACTTGAGGGGGAGGGACTTCAGCCCCCCTAAGGCCCACCAACCGTGCGCTAAAACCCAACCACCATTCATAACTCATGGACGTCCGAAGACGACTCCCTTCCCATGAACTTATCATTGTCATTCACATCAACACCCGCACTCTCAACCATCATGGCATCACCATCGCCGACAATTCAAATTCGTCTAACTGGCTATGGCACGTTGTACGTTCCTAAATCGTTTCTACAAATATACTTCAGTTCAATTCACTGATTAAAAATCGTTCAAATGCGCCAACTTTCTTGAAAATCATAAACTCTTTTGCGCGACTAAAAACCCATTCTCTGTGGGTTCTTAGGGGGGGGGGGTCATGACTCCCTTGACTCCCCCCTTGCATCCGTCCCTGGGTGTAACACAGAAAAAGAGAGAGAGACAAAAGAAAAAGAAACAAGAAAATGGGAGAGGAGAAAGCGTTCGTTCGCGTGGGATGATCACTTCGTGTGGCTGTTGGGATGGAGTTAAACCGGGGTCTTCCAAGGTCGTTGACCCACACGCTGGCGAATGTTCACAAAAGAGGCAAAGGATTTAATTCGTTATCAAATTATACACGACGAATTCACGGTCTTGTAAGCTACGGTAATATGCGGGTGAATGTTTAAGCTGGGGAAAAGCTATGCTGGGTTTTGCTGCTCAACAAAAACCAGGTTTCCTCCACAAAAATCTTGTTTTTCTACCGAGTTTCCCATTGACATGAAATTTTTGTGTGTCTTTTTAATATAATGTTATGGATTCGAATGTTGTAAATGCTATTTATATTCGACGCTTTCTCTGTCATTACTCCTGAAAACGTCTTTGAACCACCCCTGGATAAACTCCATTTAAAATTTTCAAACATATAGTGTTATGAATTTTCTTTTGTTATAATTCCCTATTAATTTGTAACTAACTGCACGATCCCGGCGTTGTCCGGAAGCATGAATTGATCATTCATCTTTTGTGTTCTCATTTAATAAAAGATGCGTTTCCAATTATTTCTTTTTATTAAACTTGTCAGAGTACTGTCCACATTCGTAGTGAAAATCATACGCTTCTTTTCTTATTCACGTCACCCCAAAGCATAGGATTCAGTGCGACTGAAATTAAGATGCACTGAATGAGGCCTCGTCGCCAGAGACTTACACCTACACAGCATTTCTATTGTTTGACAAACATCATTAGCGAGGTTGACACTATCTTGCATTAATTATTACGTTTTGAACTAAAAATTCCCAGATGGTTCTACAGACTTTCATTATTTCTATTGGTCTATACTGGGTTTAAATACCATGAAGACTCTCACCATTTGGCATCACGACACCACTTCACTCCTAGGAGTGTTAGAGATCGTCGAACGTCCTGTTATATTCGTCATAAACTATTTCCCGGTCATATTGTAATTATGAATTGTGGGTTTTATAGATTACATACTATCCTTTTTGCTTCCGACGTTCATTTCTACTAGAATCGATCCATAAATCGAACAGAATAAAATATATTCACGGTTGACCATTATACCATCCGAAAACACCATATAGTAAATCAATATACAGCTTTGCATTACGTGTTGAATTCATATTCGTGTATACTTGTCGATCCTAATATAAAAATATAATGCGTTATAATAGAATACGATAATAAAAATTGGTGGGTAGATGTTCTGGAGACAAAGGAAGAAGCTACTTTCTGTGACATGCTTTTGCTTTTCAGCGTAGAAGATGGGACCCAGCTGTGCAGCGTTGTCGTATCAGCGTATTGCGAAGGATAACTAAAGGGGGCATAATAATTGGGTTAAGACTCAAATGGCGAGCACTGAGCGCATTTCTATTTCGTCCAGATGGATCAGACAGTTCCGAGTCGACAAGGACTTCCAGGAAGTGTACTATGTGAGATGCGCCAATGTAAAAACAGAAACTAATGTAAAAAAAGTGCAAATGTGCATCTAAATATTAGCAATCTCACTGTCGTCCTTCCGTCGAATAAAACTATTAAAAAATAAAAATTACTTTTACATGTCCTACGTATAAATCACGAAAATAATAAAACGGAAAATAAAAATGTAAAAAAGGAAGAATGTAAAAAAAATAGCTTTTGGGAGAAGAAATATAATATTGGTATTCATAGGCGGTAACTTTTAAATAGATCAAATAAATAGATATATAAAACTCTCTCTAAAAAAATACAAAAAAAACTTTCAATTAATTACTCGTTCTATTGATTCTCTCATTCTTTTAGAATTAATGGCAGTTTTACTCATTCCACATAATTAATCGGTTGATTCAATCAATATTTTTCAATACGAGTCTTAAGATCTCGTACATTTTTAAAATATTTAATTATTGGTTTTTCCAACTGTCCAGTGCGCCAATCTTGTCTAAATGGTAAAAAAACACATTTTTCATTTGTGTGCGTTGTAGATTATTAGTCCCATTTGATACACATTCTTGAGGATGCCTGTGATAACATAGAGTAGACACATTGTTGCTTATAGTTACGTTAATCCGTGATGAAAGCAAGATACGTATTGATTCTGAAATATTTAAAGATTTTTAAATATTCGGTTAATCTCGATATGATATTAACGACAATTAATTGTAGATCTATATTTTTTCGGTATCGTTTTTAAACTAGGTTCATAAAAATTTATGAAAATTGCCATATTGTAAAATGCTTTTTTTCGTATTTTTTCCGTCCGACAGCGATGGTCTAGTAGTAGCACTTCGCTTCCACGATCCCGCTGAGCGGTACAGCGTTCCCGCTCGATTCGGTTCAAACCCCGCTCGATCGAAGTAGGTAACGTTTTCGGCTGGGGTTCCCCTCATCTACTCCAGACAAATGTCGGTTCGATACCATAAGTTCCCTGGCAACCCAACATCTCTCCTTCCCAATTCCCTTACCCAAGTCTTACGGTTAGGTGGAAGAGCAGGTCTCGTGACCTGAACCTCCTTTTGCCGAAAGGCATTAAATAAATAGTTATTTTATTGTTTTCCCTTATTTTATAGTACGGTCGTTTCAGGATTCGAAATCCGAAGAAGTTAAATTGTTTTGTAAACAGAACTTTGGTTTTGATGTCATCTCTCCTCACAGGAACAATCTTGCGAAAGAGAGAGAGAGAGAGAGAGAGAGAGAGAGAGAGAAGTTATGAAAGGTGGCTCGTTCCTTTTTTCGTTCGTGATTTTGATTCATTTTTATGTGTTCCCATGTTCACAACTAAAAGGAACTTTCGAACGTGATTTTTAAACTGTGTCGTAATTTGATTTAAAAATATGCAATTTCATTCATTTTGTTAACAGATATTGATGCTCTTATTAGGATACATTATACGAAGAATTGCAATCTTTACAGTTTATTTTATAAACGCCTTAATGTGGGGAAATCTTACATAATTTTTCATATAACAATATTTTAAATTCCATGTTTCATACATTTCCAATTTCCGTAAATTTAAAATTAATCGAAAAATATTCCAATAAATTAAATTCACAGGTCATCATAGGAAAAGATAAATTAGGTATAATGTCCGCACATGATGACGCAAATGTTGTTTTGAGATCACACTTGAATGATGTGAAAACAAATAGAGCATCTTTCAGATCTGCAATATTTCTTCGAAATGTTTGGTATTCTCGCTCAACGCTTCCCTTTCACCCATCTGTGTTCAAGCCCACACTCATCCTCCCTCTGGAAATCATCTTTCTTAACCGTGTTTACTTTCAGTGACAGCCAGAGGTCAATCCCTCCGGCCTTCGCGTCGGCCGATCGCACCTCGATGGCGCGTGAATACAGCATTACCCGCTTGGGTTTATTTATCTCCGCCTCTGGACGCGTTCATGCAGGAGTGGCCAAACAGAGGACTTTGAGTCGCGATCCAATGAGTTAACCCAATCTTCAGGTTCGAAAGGTCGGGACAGAGAACTTTCCTGAAGTATAAGGTTCTGCTTGAGTAATTTCATCATATGTCGCCTCATTCAATTGTTGATATCCGGGGTTGCATTTAAATTTTGAATACCAACACCATTCAAGTCTAAAAACAATTAAAGCAAAAAGAAAATACGTGATATATATTTACAATAATTTGCTTTGTACTCAAAATACCGACACAGTTGTAATTAATATTTTTACTGATGACTTATCCTCTTTGTTATTTTGTATCTACTTGACCGAGCTTTATTCGAATAAAAATAGTGCTACTTTTCGACGATATGGAGACTTGTCAATATCATTCGTACCATTTGCTGTTAATTATGTTCTTTGAAGGACGAAACATCTATGTATGCATTCTTGCAATTTTTTATCCTGAAAATTGTGCATAGACAGGGACATCTTACGTAAGAAGGTCACTCAGAGGTTAAGCATCTGCAGCGGGCTACTTGCGTGCTCCTGACACTCTTATCTTCCTTCTTTTATTTTTTATTTTATTTTTTAATAAATTTTTACCAGGTCATTACGTATTCATACGACCTAGACTTCTCTTGAAAAATCTACTGATGACTTTTAAGATGCCGTAAAACACATTAAATTTGTTTTAACACTTTAAATTGCCCTTAAACCATTTTAAATTTCTAACTCGCTTTTTTTACGTATTCATTAGTAAATGGTAAGTTAATATTTTTTGTCGGTGTAGTACTTCTATTACAATTTCTTTTTAATTCGAGCTTTTTACTGGCTACTTGTCTCATTTTCATGGAAATAAAATCCCGTAAAATGAATTTTTCATACATAAAACACCTTTAATAATAATTTTCCGATTTTAGTCAAACTTTAAACAGTTATTAAGAATATATTTTAAAGACTTCTCTTTGAAGATCGATGCTGAAAATGGGAAGAGTTTAGGGAAAGCAGTGATGGAGATTCCAAATTATTTCTACATCAAAGTAAAACATTTGTATTTGTTATAAGGAAATTTCATTAACATAAATGAATAGAATATTTAAAAATAATAAAATAAGTAGTAAATTCTGGTACTATTGAGGGTGTGATTTACTTGCTTTTCAAAATCAGAAATAATTCAAATATTTTACTGAAAAACTTTTCTTTTTTATATATATCTTTTGACGCCAGACTCTGGTACTCCTAAGGCACTTCAATGCATTCTCTTGGAATTCTGTCAAGGTAGGGACACACTTGAGGCGCTGAATTTGGACAGTTCTGCGAAGGCGCTGATGTAAGCTTCGTGTCCATCCTCTTGAATAAAAGATTCCTTCGAGTATATCTTCGAGGGTCAACCCTGGACCCGGCACTACCTTGTATTTGATGCTTGCTCAATGATGTTATATCACTCACATATATCAAAATACAAAAACATCACTTTACGAATGCAAAGTATATTGTAAAATGAGCTCTTCATTCGAAATTTCGTCATATTACCTCATCCTACTTTTCTTCAGAGTTACGTAGTTTCACGAAGTGCATTCCTAATCCAACCACACGCGTATGTACAACAACAAACTCTTAAAAGTCACTCTTATGATGCATTCACTGCATTTTATTTATTTAGCCGGCACTTTAACCATTTTGACAAAGATAATTAAAAATAGTTTGTGATGTTAAAATTAATCTTTTTGTGCTAAATGTTTAAGAATAGAGGAACATCATTTAAGATATTTTTTTAATTAACACATTTATTTTTATTTGAGAAATGAATTATTAATTGTAAAATTAAATACATTTCGCATACTTTTGATGTACTTTGTTTGCTTTGTGGAATAATTGACCCAGCAAAACTAATCACAATTACCTTAAGAGAAAAATAAATGAAAATGATATTAATAAAATACACGTATTGATCTGAGAGTCATTACGAGCGTAAATATTTAACACATACCATTATTTACATTTTTATCTTATAGTATTCTTCAAGTACATTTTGAAACCTGCACTATGAACAGTAAGGTGCATACGAAGTAGGATCCTGGTATATCAAGGAAACTCACCATTCACTGAATTGTTACAGTGGTATTCAATTTTACTTACTTTCATCTATTTTCATAATCTAAACCATTTTCCCACTCTCTCGAAGAATTTTCATAATGCCCTTGAATATATTGTCGTTGGATTTACATTATCAACAAAAATGTAAAGAAAATATATTTTTTCTATTCTTTTTCAGAGAATAATGTTGTTTATTTTCTTCATCTTAAATTTATGTTTACATTCATAAAATATTAAACACCATAATACCTTATAAATGTAAGAATGTTTGTTTGCATGGAACTATCTGCGCACCCTGGAGACTCTCGTATAGGGAGTTGCGGCCATTTGTCCTGACTCGCCTCTCTTTATGAGGGTGCGAGAATGAATTGTTATGAGGGTGAGAAAAGAATTCTGCATGGGTGGTCGAGTTGACGTGTGTGTGGGTGTTAATGTAAGGGTGGCTGCCCGGTGATAGCAGTTCCGTTTTGAGGTGTGTGAGAAGAGAGTTCTGCTTAGGAAGTGTTAGAAGACCGTTGTGTTTTTGGACGGTCGGGACAGCTGACCATTGTCACGAAAATGTTGTATTACTTAAATTCAAATAAATACTTGTTAATGTAGTAAGTGTTTTTCTTGCTCAATTTAAGAAAAATCGGTCTCTCACAGAATTATGGGAAGTATAACAATCGTATATTGTGGAGATACATATAAATTCTCCCACATAAATAGTGTGCTGTTGGCTAATTTGACGTGCATATTAATGGGTTCTCTGTGCTGCGTTGTAAGGCTTTCCTTAACCCCTTTTCCACCGCGCTACCAGTGAAAGAGCCATTTCAAGTGGGCTAGTCAGAAGACAGTCACGAATTCGTTTAAATGTGGAAGTGCTAAGCTGCTTATTGCCGGATTAATATTAGTAGGTCATGAGACATTCAGAAATGCCGTTTCTTGGAATTTCGCTCGAAGCCAGAGTGAACTTTAAGTAGTTGTGATGAATTAATATCGTCCGTGTGGCAATTATCTCATAAGAATATTTCATGAAAATACATTTTGCGTCCTTAATGTGTGGATGAAAGGAATAAGAATATGTATGTGAAATACGACCACACGACAAAGATCCCGTTCGAAAGTTCGTTCACATTATATTACTTGTTCAAGAAGCTCAACGATTCTAGCGAGAAAAGTTCAAATTTATGGAAGTAATTTACCGGGTTTTGCAAGGCATGATGAACACGCAACGAATTGAGGAAGTAACGAGAAAAAAAATTGTGCGTTTTGACTGAAATATAGATCGTTCTCAGAACATTTCTTTCACGGCATTTCTTATGCTTCCCAACACGCGTTCTAGTGATGAGCATCTCTACGAAATATGAATTCTCCTGCTTGATATCACTTCTTGAAAGATATCGCTGTGTAGCTGTATTGGGATTTTGAATTGGGGACAGGATTTTTTCCCCAATGTTTCGCCCATGAAGAATATGATACGAGTTTTTTATGTTTCAGAATACTTTGTCCTGTACTTTCTCGTTGAATAACTCATTTATATTACCCGGTAACTCATTTAATGTTAAAGAGAAAAAATTTTAGTTCCATAATTTTTAGAGAAATATGTTACAAAATATTTACAAGCATAAAGTTGTTCACGTGTTAAGGGATATAAATTAAATATGTAATTATTAATATATTTCCAGAATATTTTCTGTATCGGATTAAAGTCGTTTCCGTTTTTCATTTTCCTCTTAGGTGAGAGCTCTTTTGACTTGATGGCATCGTATATATGCGATAACTTTTAATTGACTTTCTGAACAAGAAATCGGAGCTTCTTAAGTGTCACAATTGGCGAGCTATGAATTTCCAATGTTTTTTTAAACTTCAAAGTGATGTTTCGCGTTGTTATTCAGATCCCGAGAAAACTTGAATGCGATCACAAGAGCTCGTAATGTAATTCTATTCAATGAGCAACACTTTCATATTGGATTCGACGCCACACATCAAAGAACCTTCACTCTGGTGAAAGCAATATGTCGGATGTAGACTTAGTTCAACATGATAGTAGTTCTCGAGTACAAAGCCTCCCTAAGCGGCTTAATTATGTCTCATGAAAGCTCGTTCCCCCGTCTTTGACAATTTCTGCTCCGCGGAAGTTGTATCATTGTCACAGGGAACATTTACAGCTCCTCCAACCCCGTCGCAGCGCCTCGTCATCTGCATCGTTTGACATGGCTACCCACAAGAGTGCGGGATAGGGATGCCAACTTGGAGGAATTTTCCCTAAAGTTAGTTGGTTCTTCAAGTAACATAAAAGCTGGTTTACAGAATTTGGATTTATAAAACAGAATATTTTTGCAAATTGTTTCTTCCCTTACGACTATTCGGATTACTTTTTAGTTCAGCTAGTTGAGCCCAAAAATTGTGAGGTGTTATTTTAAAGATTTGTTAATTCCCATTTATACTTAAACTAATTTACTGTTACGACGCAGCCTTATTCGATCATTTGCTTTTTGTGACTTTTTGTGGAAAATTGGAAACAACTGTCAATACACACACGCACAAAGAGTCACATCAATACACGTACGTATTGATTTGAGACCACAGTTTCAAAGAGACATTAAAATTCACGTTTCACGTTTAAATAAGCGAGTATTCTTACTAAGTCCATAAATGTTTAGCACAAAAGATTGATTAAAACATAGGACTGTGTTTTGTCATGTTTTTGCATAATTAGGATGATATCGGTTCTTTCCCCCACTAAAACCTGACGACCTAAACACAGGTCTACTTTGTATTGTTTTGTCTATACAAAATAGGCTACTTATTCAGGCTGAGCTAGCAAATATTTTCGAAAAAGTGTCCTAATTATTTTTTTAAATTTATTTGCAATGTGTGATTTAGAATTCAACTTCATTAAAATCCGAAGATATGAACTCTGAGAAAACGTAAAAAAAATTGCACGGTTAATAAAAGAAGGATTCTTCGAAAAAAGTATTTTTTTGTATGATCGTGACTTGAATCGAAATGTTTTTGTAAAAATTTGATTGGTACAACTTTCTGTGTCAGTGACTATACTCGCAGATGATTTGCTCGATGATGAGAGAGCAGTCACTTCTGCCTTGCTCGAAAGCAGAAACTTTGAATTATACATATGGCCTCTCAACGCCATGTTGACTCAAGGAATATTGGTATCAACTCTCTTCAATATTCTTTCCTTCATTACCTTAAAGCTCCTCCTCCATTTTCATCTCCTCCGCCGACTGACCTTGCTTCTGTTATCCTTCTTCACACCATCCCTGCTCTCCAGCATGGAGGCGCTGTCATCGGCGCAATTAGCTTATTAGATAACTAAGAGAGGTCAGCTCCAAAGGTTGTGTTGCGCCAGGAGTCTAGCTGACTGCCCTTTCGTCTACATCCACGAGACTGGATTACGTCGAAGCACATATGATTACGGAATTGCTACAGCCGGTGGTGATGAGTTTAAGGATGGCTCGGGTCAGACAAGACTCAGGGCCCATGTAGTAAAAAAACTCCCTGTGCTGAAAAGTATTTTGGGTAGTCAAGGAAAAGAAACGAACTATTTTGATAATAAATTTAAAATAACAGTTTATTTAAACTCTCTTAATTTAAAGTAGACTAAACAAAAGAAAATAGTAATTTTGATTTTTTATAAAATTAAGTTTAGAATACATTTTCTTCTCCGAGAATTTTTATAGCCCAAGAAGTAAATATTCAACAAATTAGCGAAATAAATTGACAAGTTATTCTGACATGATACAACCGATAGTAATTGAATTTGATTTTATCATATTCTGAATTGAAGACACAAGAATGAAATAAAATTACATCATTAATGTGTAAAACATTTGTCATTTGCCTTCTGCCACTTAGATTTAGTGTACAAGACATATTTACTTCGATAATTCATTATATTAAACGGCCTTACATGTACGGTTCACGTTGAAACATTATGTCAAAGAAACTATCGCAATAAATATCATGAACAGTCCATGCTAAGGTGGTTTAATATATTTAATTGTTCTTGGTTTAAAATATGGACGTAAACTGTGCAATACAATATTTTTAAAAACTAGCAGTGACCATGAATTAAGGCAAGAGGAAGTTGTCTTCGATTTTTCATCAAGTACATCTCTAAAAAGTTTGGGGACTTTAAACAATCCTTGAGTTTTTGATCCCAAGGATTTGCGATACCTTACTAGCTAGCTTTATTTTCGTGATACACTAAAGAGGTATTTTAATTTTGCAGTAATATTTGTGTGCCATTAATTTTATTATATAGTACCATATACATCACATAACTCCAGGATGAGGTTGAAGTTTGTTGCAGTTTGCTATACTTAGTTTTAGTGACTACTTGTTTTTAGATATAAACTTGTCTTGATAAATCTACCTACATCCAGATAAAAACCTAGATTATTTAGTCTATATTAATTTTTTGAGTCCAGTGTTTTGAACTACGTGGTTGCATTACCACCAGTTGGTGCACATATATTTTTTGGTACTTGTTAATTTCACATTTTCCTAATATATACTATGTTAGTTGAAATAAATGTAAAATATCAAAGTATGAGTATTTTTCTTTTGAATCCCCTGGCAGAAACCTCGTGAATTCCGCTCGAATTTGCGAAAATGTAGAAATGAGAATTCACAAAGTATTTTATTGTTTTGTTGGTAAGGGATTTTACTTTTACCAAAACTGTCCTTTCTAAGCCCGAAATCTTATAGATATAGCATTAATGTTCATTATCATTATTGTCGTCACCGTTAATAAACTGGCTGGCCGCGAAGATGAGATGCTTTTACGTCGCTAACAAATTACGTATCTCTTGCAACAGTTCTCATGATTCTTTGGGTGTCTGCTCCTGTACTTTGCCAACGTACGGTACTCATAGGAAAACTGGAGAAAATCTTATTTGGGACGGCTCTACAGAAATTACATAAATATTTGAGAGGAGAGGAGATTTGTACCTTCTATACAAGCGTGTATCGAGATGATGTAGGACCCTTCATAGCCCTGTTCTAAACACGATATCGCTTCCAAAGAAGCCACCCATAAATCACGAAAATCACAAATAACATTAGCACTAAGCACCATAATCCATTGGTCGTTAAACATACGGTCTCTGCCCATGACGTGTGACAAACGAGGGTCGCCCCTCGTACTGCTAGTGACGTATGTCCGATCGACACTAATTCCTTTATTCCTTTAACATCCTTTGTGTTCTCTGACTTGTCTCATCTTCCCTTCCCCAGGGAATGCTTCCCTCCACACGTGTGGCTATTTGACTAAATCCCCATTCGCTATCCTCTTCATCTTGTGGTGCTATAATCGGCGAGTGACTCAACGTGTAAAACGCTAATTCTAATGCGGGCAAACATAGGGATATCGCTCCATAAAAACTCGTAGACAATTTGATGTGATGTTTAGCCCAGGAATCTTGAAATAATAATTGTTGCTCCTTTATGACGTGGACCTTAGGGTGGATAGTGAAAAATTAATTTAAGAGATTTGGACGGGGCACTCATTTTGCTTTATGTCTTTAAGAATTTCATCAAAATTTGAGATTCTATTTTAGAAGTCTATAGAAAATTTTAGAAATATATTTGTGGGGTCACTACCAAAAAAAACGTCACTAGCAAGCTTTGAAAGTCTCAAAATTTCAAAATGTTAGTGCTTATAGCGACCCTGGAATAAATTTTTAGAATTTGAGATTGTTTTTGAAAGTCATATTTCGTGACTTAAAACAAATGAGAGGGTGCCTCGTCATTTTAAGGGTCGCTACCAAGCTTTAACATTTTGAGAGTTTTCAAGCTTCGAAGCGACCACGAAAACTCATCTTTAAAATCTGAAGTTTTAACGGAAATTTTTTAAAGAGATAAGACAAAATGGATAGGTGAACTATCCAAATTTTAGAAGTTGATTATTTTATAACCATCCTAAGACGTGCAGCTGTAAATAGGGAAATCGAATCTCTTGGTGGCATTGTCTTCAGTAATCGTTGTGGAGTAACTGACGACGGAAATGACGTCGAAAACGATTATACATAAATTCATTTTATTAGATGACAAAAATATAAAGTTTATAATCAATATTTAACCAAGTGGAGAAATAGAGGTAATTTTTAGTGACAGCAAGTTTCTATTCTTTTCCAGTGAAAATGTTATGTACACGATTATGAATGAAGTTCTGTGTTATTAAAAATGTGTTCGAAATTGGTTCATTGGCAGTAACATTTAAAGGCGGTACGCACTGGTTATGATTACATTAAATATGTAAGGAAACTAGTTAACTAGTAAATTCTCACCCGAGTCGGAAATATTTGTGGGAGTACGTTAATTCATATACCCTCCTTTTACCAAAACATATACCTTCACGAGGACTCTGAATGCAGTATTGCCACCTTCAGTACTAGATCTAGTACACTACAAAAAATATTTAACATGTCAGTACTTTTTATATAAATCCAGTACCTTTTTCAGATTCAATAAATTATCAAAATTCACTATTATGTATTAACAAAAAATTTAATTACAAATTCAGTGTCCCTCCCTTTCTTTCTGCTCAACTATCATGGAATCTTCTGTCACGAACACCTTGACAAGACAAGATGACGCCGCTAGACTGGGGAACTCTGTCACAATAGGCAAGTTACTGTAGAAGTGTTTGTTACTGTTTTTTATAGTCTGGTGCTTTTTACGGTAAATTTATTACGAAAATATGATCGCCAGTTTCAACACTGCCCTTTCTCTCTCCACTTCCTTAAACGTTGAACGTTGTGATGTCAGAGTTGAATCCATTGCCTCTTCACTGTCTTCCCTTCCGTCGTGACGTCTACAGCAGAATGAATTATTATTCCGTCTGTGGAGAGATATATGAGGAAGGAGCGGTCATCGTCAAGGCACTCGGCATCGGACAGACACTGGCGTTGACATCCAGCTTTATCTGTTTCCGTCTCACGACACAGCAGTGGGCCATAAGATGACTTCCCGGTATACCTCGGGTTGCCTCACTACTCCTTCATGTGCAGAACGGAAGTTGTGAAAGTTTCTACAATATAATTTGAAAGATATTTAATTAATTTCATTTATAATTTTTTTATACATAATAAATAAATAATTAAAGACTTACGACCTTACGATGGACGAATACTATACATAAATAAAAATAAAATAAAACTTATGGTAGACGAATGCTTTATATTATTTATTTTCATCATATAATGGACGTTAATTGCAGTAGAATTAGTTTACAAAATACAAGAAATATAATTTTTTGTGGATTGGTAATGTATTCATCAAACATGGTTTCATCTACTTGTTCCAGACTTAATAACACGTGACGTCTTGAATCTGTGGACGAAACGTTTTTAATATTTTGAAAGGTATATGCACTATACAGCACTATTGAATAAAATAAAATATTTATTGTACTATGTAAACTAATGAAAATAGGTTCATTTATAAAACATGTAATGAACCCTCTCGTATCAAAAATTTTAAAATTAAAATATCTTTTTTAAAAAAGAACATTACTGTGTGAGACCAATATAATTTGTGTAAAATTCATTCCTATACATTCTAGGGTGTCAAGAAAATAAAATCAAAATGATTTATTTTTGGTATAATTAATTCTAACTCCTTGCGAAATAGTTTTTGTTCAAAAAGTTATTCAGTTCGAAGTGTTTATTGTTGAAGTTGAATTTTAATCTGTAATCGCAGTAAAATACATCATCTATTTTTCCCAACTTCAGCTTTTAGATCCCAGTGAAATTCCATATCATTGTACACGATAAATTAGTGCCTCCTTTGCATTACGATATAGAAGTTCTTAGGTGTGGTAAAATTACTAGGTAAACAAAAACTGACAAAGTGTTTCGAGATTTTTCTACTTCCCAAGCAGTCATCGCTACCGTCACTACTGCGCCGTTTTATCAAACAGAGAAAATGGTGAGAGATAATCCTCGGAGGATTGGTCTCATTAATGAATGCAATTCAATGAACTCTTCAAGGGAAACGTTTGCAGATTTATTTATGTTTTGACCCCTGAGCACAGTTGGTAGTTTTGAATGTTTTCCTTTGATAAAGGAGGCTATCGTCGTGACTTACGTTGTAGGATATATGATTCATGTGCCTAAAACGAATACTTCACAGACCAATACTTGCCATCGGCCAGAATTTGTAAATAACGTCACAGTTTATCGTCGCTCTTTCACTTCGTGATTGTTATCCCGTAAAATGTTTGATTCTACCGTGAACGTAAAATGTTTTAGAAAAATATCGTCTTATATTGTTTTTACACATTGTCAATTAATGACTACTTTAAGATAAAATGCATTTTTAATTCTTCCTACCCTGAGTATGAAATTATTTCTTCTAATATTAGTTTTTACGTTTCGTTATTCGGGTTTTAATGACGAAAATATTTCGTAAAAAATTAATTACTGGGTTGGTGACTTTTTTGCTGTGTTTCGTGACCTACGTGCGATTTAATGATACGACTTGTCATTCTGAGCCATGTATTCCGAAACGATTTCCTGTTATGACATTTTTATCTTGATTAATGTTATCAGATATCGTTACATGAAAATTTATCATCACACGTTTAGTACAATTCCTCATGCAACTGCCATTATTTCTCTGAGTGTCGTTTTCTGGATCAATGGGGTCACAATATGCAAATTATAGTTCCGGGTTTCTTGAAATCTATCTTTTCGTACACCCTCATCATAGTTTATCAGTTTCTGATCTGACAATGATCGGTTGGGGAGGCCTCTTTAATTTATTGTAAATAAGCATTGGAGTGGAAAAAAAGCGATTGAGGTTTTGAAACAACATTTTTATATTAACATGGTATCATTTGTTAAATGTATTAAGTTGAAAAGTCACGCTTTGGATTGATAGATAAATACAGAATTAAAGCATACACGCGTAATGCATAGAGTGAGGATAAATACAGAATTAAAGCATACACGCCTAATGCATAGAGACTGTGCATTCAGAGTCATTAAATCAATGAACAGGTACATACCAAGGGTACACTTATCAGGGGTAAGATTTCATATAGAAATTTCTTTTATGTAAAATGATCTAAATGCTTAATGATTTTGAAACAATGACTTTCCTTGACAAGAGTTATCGATTATTTTTTAAATTACGTTGTGACAATTTAGCTTTGTTATATAGCCAAACAATTATAGATTTGTATATTTTCGAGTGTGTAGTTTTGAGACGTACTTCGGTGTGGACTCTGGTGAACTGTTTATTAGTTATCCTTCATCATTTATTTATTTGTACTCGTAATTTGACCGTGACTATCTTGAATAATATAATTATAGGATTCATTTAGCCCTCACTGTGTGTCATAATTACTACATTGACACCCATGTAGAACTGAAAACAACCTTAAAATTATTGTTTGAATGCCACTATTGATAAATCTTTTTTTTTTTAATTCATTTTCGTCGACATCATAACGTGCCGATTACAATAGTGCATACATTTATTTCATTTGCGTAAAGGTGTTTTGAGATCATTGTTCGGTTCATAGAATATTATAAAGTCTCATTTTTCATTTCTGTATTATCATTCTTTGTTAAAACATTTATTTCGTACAAGATTTGCATAGATTTATTGTTTTTATTCGCTTAAGCAATTTGATACATTTAAAGTTTCTTAATTTTTTCATAATATAACTGTAGATGGATTATACTAGCATGTTCATACCCTGGTATATTTATAATATAGGATATTGAGAATGAGTATTAAATGGATACTTCCAATTTTTCTATATCTCCATTATTCATTTCTATATTTTTCTCTCTCCCCATCCAAGCGTCCCCTTTCGGACGCGTCCTCAACCCTCATGCATCGCGTGACTCCCGCCTGTCGTTTTACGCACGTTAGTGCAGAAGACAGGGACCCTCTTAACCTGACGCGTATATCGTGGCGCTACCTGTTTCACCCCTCTGCGCACCTTCAATTGAAACCCGCAACTCTCTCCCCCTTAGCAGCAAAAGGGGTTGCGAGTGTCCGACGAACGGGCTACCAGTTCGTAAGCGACTCTTTGGGCGTCTAGACGCTGTTACGCCATCGGGGATTCTTGCGTCAGAGTGACGTCGACGCTGTCGTCGTGGTGATCAAGTGACGTGCGTCAATAGGATTGGTGCTGACGGAGACGGTGGTCAGCGGCACCTTCGTATGGACACATGATGGAGTACTTGTGCCGCCTCTAAGTGAGTAGGAGTGTTGCTTCGGAACAAGTAGTTGGCAAACTATTTATGGATTCGGTTCTCGTTCATTGCTAAATAGGCCAAATTTTTTAAAAATATTGGTCAACAATTCAAACGGAGCAACAATTCGGATATATGTATTCATCTACCGGGTTAGTTGTAGCAAAACTAAATAGATTATCATACCAATTTCACCTCACAAGTCTCATGGTGATCTCAGTTAACCCGTGGTTAGAACATGGTGATCTGTATTATTGGCCTGATAGACTTGTTTTGTTGATCCATATTCAATATTGATCAAAAAATGTTCAAGCATCGGGGAGATTGAGAGACGTGCGTCACTCGCAACCCTTTGTAGTAGAAAAAGGGAAAAGTTGCGATCCCTCCAATAGTTCGAGAATTATATTATATTTTAAGCCGTTTTTTTAAATTAAAATTAAAGCTACTAAACTATAAATATGAATTGTTGTTTTAATTTTTTGTAAATTCTCTTTAAATGAACATTTGGAACAGGTTACTAGTAAACTGGAGATGATATATGATGATTTTGTTTCCTCACAAACAGATCTGAAATTATAGAGAGGTTTGTAAAGAAGGCTACTCTAATTTATAGAACTTATTCCTTAGCGTTTGCGTGTAGCGCTCTAATGTGAGCTGGCTAAAAGAATCATGTTTCCAGATGTGATATACTAAAATATAAGTTCGTGAAAAGAAATAAATGTATTTTACTCCTATATTCAATAGCTGCCTGTTCATTATAATTTTCTCATCTACTTTTGTTGTATTTGCTTTATCATGTTATACGATAAATCTTACATTGAAATGTATCCTTCTCCGACAAACCACAAACAGAGCTGCATTCTGGCGGACACTGCCGTAAACTGCAGAGGGATTTCTACTACGTATGAACATCTCGTCTCTCCGTTCTGAAACTTGATAACTTCAATCGTTGATTTTATTAAAAAGAAATGTTTGAAGAATGAAACTTGCCTGATGGTGTGTATGTTTAAATATTTTTTAATTCCAAAGAAGATAGTAATTATTACTAAAAATATTTATTTTTACCAATAATTAAAATTTAAAAAGAAGTATTGAAGGATAATCTAATCGAATTCAAGGAAATCATCACTCCAAAATAATTGAGAAATTGGGTAACTGATCGTTTCAAGAATGCAATTCCATATTCGCCCAGTTGCAAGAAGTATACTTTCAAAGGTATTGTTTTTCCTTTGCTTGAAATGAAACAAGGCATAACATTTCTCACATTTAGTATATCGTACAATATTTATTTTTTGGTGTCTCGTAGCAAATGTATCAGCAATACCCAAGTTTGTTGTAGCTACGACATTTCACATTACAGTTTTCTGGATATTCATGTTAAATTTATGACTCACGCTACTTAGCTTTGAGCTTAGGTTCATAGTGACATATTTTGATATATGAGCCATTGACGTAACCCAGGCTCTCTTGGCCATTTCCTTGGTACATATCACTTGGTATATTCGTTCTCGTCTCTCCGAGGGTTACGGTACGAGTAAACGAGAGGGCAGATCAAAGTATTTTTTATTTTAAAAAAAACACATATTGGTATAGAATAACAGTTAAACTAAAAATAGTATTTAGTATTATAAATATTTCATCCTAGATAGAAGTTTTGAGTTAACATTGGAAACGTTTTCCGTAGACCTGTACACCATTTAAAAATATTTCCCCCCGTTTTTTATGGGTCTCACTAAAAACCCAGAGGAACCTCTACAACAGATTCGTGACGAAAGCAATGAACCTAACCACCCTAAAACCTATTAGTCACTTGATAGCATCACAAGTCACCACGAAACATCCATGACGATCTTGTGGCTACAAATCTACTGTAATTGAATTAAATTATGAAGAAAATAATATGCTTAAAAAATAATTATGCATATGTGTAAATTTATGAAAAGTTGTTTCATTTCTAAAATATGAAGCGAAGAATAGTATCTCTTATTTTAAGTATTAAAATATATTTTTCTCCTAAACTGCTAAAAATGGATTACTCGATTTCGCTCCATTTTCTAAGTAAGCATTACACTTTAATAGTACCGATGTTGTTTTATTTGGAAATGTAAATATTAGTTCGTAAATTAAATTAGTTATTGAGTTGAAAAGTATGCAGTTTGAATATCTCATTTTCCCCCAAATGTATTATGTGTTTGGTATCAGCACCTTGGGCGTGTTTTCTTTCGTGTGTGAGGAACATATAACTTTACGATCACATATTACTTCTGGGCTGAATTTTGGGCATCCTTGATTCTTTCCTTTCGTGCCCCCCACGAATCAACATTTTCTTTTCTCCTATTGAAGTATTGACAGTTCTCTCATTCGTTTGGTGTGCGCGGATGTTTGCAACGTTACTCGCTGTGACAGATGACGAAAAATGTGGTTTGTGTTATCTAAGACATCATTTATCGCACTCGTATTCTCTGTATGGGTTTTTGTTTTGTTTGCTGGATTTGTCGTAAAATAAGTAATTTTTCGTATTGAACAAGTGAAGTAGTGTTTTGAGTGTCCAATAGTCTTACTTAGTAGTTCTTTTTTTAAAAAAAAACATTAATTTATATAAATGTTAAACAAATTACGGTAATTAGTAAAATTAATATTTTTTCATTTATTGAAATAATTTACATTCATATAAATCTGTTTCTGCTGGAGTGATAGGTTCGAAATTTGCTCTTCATTTCAAATTCAATATTACAGTTCACGACCACCTAAAATCATATATATTCCTTCTAAACTTTTGATAATGTGAAAAACGGAAATCAAATTCTTCCATTTCTGATGACAATGAAGGTGAAAAGATAAATGAGGACAGAAATTATCGAATAATTTTTGAAGCGTTGACGTGTGCGACAAAAATATTTTTTAATTTAAATGCACGGTGACGAGTAAATTAAAGTGAAATATCTGAGGTGTCAATATCTGATATTTAAAAGTGCGATACTACCACCTAAAAAAGTGATTACATACGGAATATGAGATTTCGTCTTTTTTGATTTTTTATGGCCGTCGGTCAAAGTAAATTAAGACCAATGGAAGAAATTAAAGAATCGCTTTTGAGGCACAGCTTTCGTACCGATGAATAAATCTTTACGACTTCAATGAACTACAGAAGATCAGAACCCGGCTTACACAACCGTACCAGATCAGGGAAGGTACAGACAAAAATATCGTTATAATGAAAAGCAAGGAACAGTAATAAGCATATATCGGAATTATTCACAATTTACTCCATCGTTATTCCAAGTAACCATTAAGACAAATTAGTGTTCAGTCAACATTATTGTGGAATTCTTTAATAGTACCCCAAGATAAGTTTTTTTTTCTAATACTCGTGTAATTTGTTATGCTTCAATTTACCTCAAGCTAGTTATGCAGTTAAACGAAGAAAGTTATATTTTGTCACTTGTATTTCTCAAATTCAAATTTGAATTAAAATTATATTACATAAGATACGTACATTCTCCCCATCCTCTTTTACGCGAGTATCATTTAAATTTCATTGATTTTTTGCAAAAAAACGCGCATAGTATGTTTTAGGTATATTCGTACTGATACTTTTATTGTGATCCGTGTGCAATGCTGTCTAATAAAATTGAAATAAAAATACTATTCCACTTCATCACTATAAGAAAATAAACTAATCAACAATTTATTTTGGGAACAATAAATCGATAACAGCACGCACTAGATAAATTTCTTTCAGAAACATTAAATATACCATTACCTTTGAGGGGCTGGATCGGAATTCATAAGATGATTCCTTGGTTGTTTCCGAGAGACATTAGTTTATCCCCCCCCCCATATGGTCAGTTTGAAACTGTTTTTAAAATATAAATTTTATTTATAATCGATACGTTATTACTCATTCATAAATCGTAGGAGACAGACTCCGTGTCGTGGTGCCGTGCGCATTGTTGTCTCCGCGTGAGGCGACACGCGTGCGTGGGCGGGGCGCACACGTGCCATCGTGTCTGCTCTCCCTCGCTTCCTGCGTTTCTCCTTCCGGTCGCACGCCGCTGCCACCAGGCTGCCTGTGACCCCTCTCTCTCTCTCTTTCCCTCTCCTTATCCCATTCTCTCTCTCGTTCTGTCTTCGCCGTGTAAAAATAGCTCCCGTGCGAGCGAGCACCCCTGCCTGCCTCTGACGACCACCATCGCCCTAATGGCGAATGGACGCTCATTATCGTTCGGGAATCATATACATTAATGCAAATGTCTCGTAGATTTTTCTTTCCTTTTGTGCGTAGCTGGACGAAGCAAATCGCACAAACGAACTATCGTACGATAGAGCATTCAAAGGTGTATCTACGAGTTTATATTATTTCATCCTGGCCTGGGTTTTTCTCCGTTTTTCCTTCAGGTAGAGGCGGATTTCTTATACAGGTTCTCTAGGCTTTGTCAAGGGGCGTGTTTATTGTAACAATAAATCGTGAATTTAGTGTTTTTTTTAACTCTTATGATTTTTTAAACACTATACTCAGTATAATCTATAGTTCGATAATAACTTGTATATGTAAATTTACAAACATATTTGCGTTAAATTACAAACATATTGACATTATATATGTATTATAACTCGCAGCTAACTTTTTATCTTATCTAGGAACTTTTGCTGAAATTTTTGAATCCGCCTCTGCCTTAGGGCCCTTGATCGGAATTGATGGGATGGTCCCTTGATCGGAATTGATGGGATGGTCCCTTGCTTGTTTCCGGAGAGTAAATTAGTTTATTGTCCTCCACGTGGTCATACGCAGTTTGTACTGTTTTTTGACAATAAATTTATTATTATTATTATTATTATTATTATTATTATTAACATCTTTCCAAAATAACCGCATTTAAGAATTACATCAAGAAAAAACGCTACTTGACTCATTTAGTTCAAGATGATGTGACTTGATTTCTTGATTCCTGACCAATGAAATCACTGACGCGTCTGGTAAACAATAAACATTATTCTTAGGGAATTGTACGTGAGTTACGTAATGATTCATTCTATAATATCATGAACTATTCATAACTGTTATGATGTCCTGTTTACATTATTAATGCTAAATATGAAACAGAGTGAAACTTACCCACAACTAGAAAGTAGTGTCTGCCACATTACTCAGGTAAATGAAATAGTCTTGCTTCATAAAAGTAAACATTCATATTTTCGTATAGAATATAGGTTAGATACAGTTTTAATTCGTCAATTATCTAGTCATTACGTTAGTCTTCGTTCACTTGTCAACTTGAATTTCAATTTCGAATTATTTGAGGAAAATATCTCATATGATATTACAAGGAGAAAATGTTTACTTTGTTGAAAAATATTTTAAAACGTGTCTTCGTGAGGTTACAGGAAGTTTAATGTATGAGGAAATTGGGTTGTATGGATTACCCTAATAAATGATATTCACAGATTTCGTGGATGGTCTGAATTTCGCAATAAAAAAAACCTGAAGTTAAAAAGTGTCGTACGCTTGAATCGTGTACGTAAAGAAGTTATTTGTATGAAGAGTTATATTTATTTTTACTAGCAATTATTGTTAATAGTAATTAAACGTATATCCAATTTAAAATTTGTTGTTGATAATTTAATTATATTGAATGCGTCTTTTTGAATTAATTTCGCTATAAGAGTCCGTCTATTTAGGGAAAGTTGTTTCTAATTAAGACCCCTCGGGTTAAAACAAAATTTTCAATTTCGTCTTTTTTTTTCAATTTCCAGATATGGAAAAAGAAAACTGTCAAATAATTGCAAGAACTAATCAAATTTACATGAACATGGTTCAGTTGGGATAGTTTTGAATACTTTTCTATGGTAGTACGTGTATGAATAATTTTATTAAATCGTTGGTGGTAAGTTAATATCAACAAGGTTTGTATATACCATGTGTATATGCCATGTAAAATGAATAATCTACGAGTATTATTCATTAGACCCTGCACTATGAAATGTGTTTCCTCATGATCTTTAGTGAGTAGCATGTCTCTTGGTCATGTGAAGAAACTATTTAAATGAACTTCCGATATTTCTATTTTGTTATTTTATGAACTATTATCAGTAAGATATTTTTCTAACAATTTATAAATGGGAATTGATTTTAAGAATATACCCATTGTTTCCAACATGTATCGAAGTTGTTTTAATGGATTCGCCAACTCTTCATCACTCCGATCACTCATAACTCATTATGACACAAAATGCGAGTATTTCTCATCGAGTATTTCGTTTGGCGTCTTTTCTGAAATATGAGTACTTTATAGGTCAACAATCACCTGTCAAACTTAATTCTGTATTTGACTTCTTCCTTCTGCCGTAGGCAGAAGATTTTAATTCCTGTCACAATAGTCACATCATTCGTATGCTAAGCTACATCAACTGATCAAGAACGGATTTTCAGGACATACAAAATGACAATGTTTGACAGTGATGAAATATCCTAACTTATATTCACAAAATCATTCTAAAAACTTCAATCACCTTGTTTAATTGTTACCTACATCTCTCTGAAACGTTTCTCTCTGTAATTTCACATGTAAACTGTTACAGTATCCCGTGCTGTCTGCGGTAAAAGCTCACGGTGCATTTGGGGAAGAAAATTATTTACATTCTCTTGTCGTTTGTCATTTGTCAAAGCGCGACGTGTTCACTCAATTGACTCTGTGGAAGTCCTGTGAAATCATAATTTTCATTAATACATCTGCGATTAGATATGAGTCTTCCCTTGTGCTCTTTTCTGGATATTCTACTAAATTTTGAAGTTTGGAACACTAAAACTTCAATATTGTCTCTGAACTATTAAATTTACAATTATAGTACATCTGAACATCAATAATTTTAGTGTTCTATTGTTATATTGAAATATTGTATTCACGATGGATGTATTGTTGTTTCAAGCAATGAAAATACAAGATAAATATTGAACAAGCAAGTGGTAAAAAATGAGAATAGTTCTATAAACCACACTGAACAATTTTAGTTGAACGATGAAACTGAGAACGGAAATGTCATAGTATATGTTTAATCAATGAATGTTTAATCAAATGGTATTGTTCGTACCATTTTCATTATAATTGACGCCGAGGTATTTAATAATTGAATTCCGTAAAATCTCGGTATTTTTTTTTGTGGGGCTTTAGGGCTCGTCAACATCGAGGTCATTAGAGCCCTTAAATCCAGGGGGAAAATGCTGTTACGCACTTGGGAGAGCCAACATGACTCTCCCCGCGTGTGGGACTCGCCGAATGACTCAGCCATACCCACTAAAAACCCTCCTGAATTACAACTCAAAACTCAAATCCTAACATATCTCACGACTTTATTAAAAACATTTAAAAAAAGAAGAGGAAAGAGGAAAATGAAAGACACCCTAGCCCTAATAGCGTCGGGATCGAAAAGAACAAGAAGGTCAGAAAAGAGAAAGGAAGGAGCATGGCACAAGTAAGTGGAAGCAATGCCAGACTCAGCTCGGGGAATTTTGTGTTAAAACGTGTACGAAATATATTTATAAATTATCAGATAACAGTTATTTGGATAGTAGTGTTCTTCCGTGAGTAACAAATGAACATGTTATGCAAACGTAACTGTCGGCTTGAACATTGAACCCAGAATCTTCACCTTTCGTAAGATATCAGAGCGACAAGAATTTTTTTCCGAGTCAACACAAAGAAATGTATTCACACAAAGGAAAACATAAATATAGTATACAATTCAACTCAATTCAATTGGGCATTTTATTTACATTTTAATTACATATGGCGAGGCTTTAGCAGCCCTTTTGCCGTGGACTGTGCATTACCTGCCCTGGAATTTACTCTCAATGAATTGTTCAGTTGCGTTTATATTTCTCACAGGAGGATTGAAATTTTTATTTCCTGCTGCCGTAATCGCAAAAGTTTTACATGGATATAAAATTTATTATTATTATATAAGCCTTTGGCATATTAATATTTCTTAAATCTTAAGTAGGTGCAACTGACTACTTCATTAAGCACCGTTGGGAACCACGGAAAACCGACGATTAGGACACAAACTGTATATGGGAAAAAAATGTACAAGAGACAGTATTTACAAAACACATTTATATAGTATTCCTCACGCGCAGGTTAGTTTAAGGCGGGGTCCTTTTACGTAGTCGGTAACACGAATCGGAAACCCGAAGTTAATAGGATAAAGTAAAGCTGGCGTCAACTTGTGGTACCTGTCTCTTCATTTTGTACGTCCCTTCGTTTCACGTGACGTAATTACGAGGAGGAAGGGTGAACGGGCAAGGGTGAAGCCCTTGCACGAAAGGAGAGATGCCATTTCCCCAGCGCTGGGAGTTGTATGTTCTTTGTGTTGATGGCTAGTCACTGCTTTACCTCGGTCGGGACGAAGTATTTCATCTTGGGACGAGAACAACCCACGGCTCCTGAATGTGGCTCCGAGGACGTAGAATTTCTTATGTACGTAAGACTTTATTATTTTTTTAGATTAATTTTTTCTAGGACGTAGTCAGGGTATAGTTTAGGGCTAACACCCCTCCAATTTAATGAGTTTTGATGAGTCTACTTTATTAGTGTAAGTTTATCATTCGTTGTTTCATTACGTGAATTAAACAATTGAGCGATTTAATTTTATTAAAGAACAATAATCCTTTGACGAGAAGTGTGGGACCCCTCCCGAAATAAATCTCCGACTACTGGCATGTCTAGGACAGATTCTCACTCTGTGCTTCACGGAGAAAACCTGTAGTCTCCGAAACCTCTAGTGCCGTAAGTAGTGTAATAAAGTTTTTGAGAAATTTATTCGACGCCTGGTTTATTGACGTAAGCAGAAATACTTGTTTTTTTTGTGGAAGAGGGGGACTTGATATTTAGTGGTCAGCCATCGTTTGTCTTTAATGTATGTACATATACGGTTAAGTGTAGGAGAAGGCGTATGCCTTAATTCTGCCATCACATAAGAGCATATTATTATTATTATCCTGTTCTAAAATTTATTGATGTCAGTTAATGTTTAAAATGCATTAGTGACTTCGTAGTTCGTGACGTTGGGTCAAGGAAATAAAAATATTTTACTAGGCAACATGATGTATATGTTTGTATTCATCTTCTGGGTTGTACAATAGAATCTTTGTACAGCTAATGAATTCTTTGGATTATTTTGTACCTTCAAACAACGTAAGGTTTACCAATAAAAAAAAATTAAAAGAGCTTGTAAAATTATCTAGTAGTCGTATCATTTATTTTTAAAACATTTCCAGGGGTTTCGTAATTTCCCTTAATTAAATTCATTATTCTAATTGAGAGGGGGAAGCGGAGACCGCCGCCCTCTGACCCTTTTCTCTCCATTCTGAATGTACATGCCTTGTTCCCTTTCCTGCGAGCTCGTCGCATAAACCAAACATCTTTTTAGACAATCCGAACATTCGATGCAGTGTTCTCTTATCAACTCAATACAAATAAACATTTTATTCTAATTTAACTTATATTAATGTGAGAAAGTGCTCGATTGTGCTACAATTCTTGTTCAGACACGACTCCATTGTGATATTTGTTCCCTATTAATACTGATTACCTGGTAATAATAGTTTTGTATGTTAAGTCAAGCATATCCTGAAGCTCAAGTCTTGAATTGAAATCTTATTTTCACTTGATTAGAAGGAAGCTCGTTTGCAGAGGAGAAATTCCTTTTTTCGCAGACGTAGAAAAACCGTTTGCTCTCGTCTTTAAATCGAGAGCTTAGGCCTCAGAACAGAGACAAACTCTTTCAAATCGAGTAATTCCGATTGGGAGTTCTGCTGCGATTAAGAAAACATTTGTCTTCGAATCCTGGCTTATTTGAGGAACCCTTCCAATGCGAATGAACTTTCCCTCGATTTGAACGATTGTAAATGAAAGGGCTCGATTAAAAGGGGTTGAAATTGGTTGCAGATGTGTGTGATGTGGAAGGTAATCGTAGTGGAGTGAAAGTGGAATTCTGCGAGGGAATCAATAGCGCAAGCATTGACCTGTGAACGATTCCCTAGCCGATGGGGTCTCTGCTAATGTCCATGGCATATACACTTCCACTGAACCGTACAATGAACTTTACGAGGTGACTTTGAAATGCCAATAAACGCTGAGAACGAAAATGTTCTGTGGATGTAATATAAATATCGAGCAAGCTTCACAGACGATGCTGGGAGGGAAAAGAGAGTGAGAAAGTCAAAGAAGTCACGTGAGTGTTATATTGTCTTTGTTTAACGTAATAAGTTGTTGTATTATTGTGTTAAATAATCGTTCCTCGAAAACTGAAGAGCATAAGATACAGAAATAAACTACTTTTAAAGAATGAAATAATATTTCTTATTAACGAAGTAATTATTAATTTGTTATTTAATTAAATTGGGAAATTTTATTTTCTTTCAATCTTGTGCACTGGGCATGCTATGTATTAAATTAGCGCTTCTAATTCTCTGTTGTTTTTGCACACATCTCACACTGAGAGTAGAGTATTTCGCCATAATAGGTTTCGTAGTCTTCCTTTTCTCATCTTACTGTGTCGAATTGTTGTTGTGTTTTATTCTCCTCCATCAATATAAGGATACACCCTTATTTTGGATTTTAGTTCTTGGCTAATGTTGTGATAGTTGTGCTTTAGATAAAGTGGAAAAAGATGAGACTATACGTTTCATACGCGCGCTCTCACGTATGATATTCCTTTTGTCAACTCCAGTCCCAAGGGAAGATTACAATTCAAAACGTTTGAACGTCTTCCTCCTCATTTTTTCATTTCACGACTCTTCAACTTTTCTCGTGATTTGCGTAAATATTCGTCAAATTCAGTTTATTAAAAATTATTTTTGAATAATTATTGGAAAATTGGGCATAAAAATAAATTCAAATGAACAATAATTCACCTCTAAAAAATAGATGAGAATTATATGAAATAAAAAATAAGTTTCTGGTGGACAAAAACTCGTGTACGTATTTTACTAGGTGAAATAAACGAGAAACTCCTTAAGGCAGAGAGTGACTCGCCATTAATTGAATTTCCATGACACCATTTTGCCATAAATCGGGAGAAATAGAGTTGTATGGGTTCAGATATATTAATTTATTAACACATAATTGAAGAAAATTTTTTTTTATTGTTTATAAAAGGATAGAGTCTATTATGATATACTATTAGATTTTAATTGGTTTACCAATGAAACTAAAAATAAGTTTTATTAAATGAGGCTGGTATAAGAATGTATTCTAAACTTTTAAAAAACTATAGGAAAGTTCCTTATTAGAATTGATTACAAAATTTGATCATCGAGAAGAGCGGGGGCAGGATTTGTTGAATTGTAATTTTTTAAATTCTGTATCATCGAGAGGAATATTTTGCTTCGTGTTTAGAAACGGTCTAGACATGAAGGAGAGGAGCTGAACTGAAGATCGTAAAGCCTGTTAGTCTATTTTTCTAGAACTTAGGTAAAAAATATGGTACTGAAGGTATTCAAAATTATTAGAAGATCTTTATTGTCTCTGTATTTCTTTTTTTTTCTCTCAATAAAACTAATATTTGTGAAACGGGTTTAGGAGCGGGGGGAGGGAGATTTGCCACTTGTAATAGTTAAATTAAAATGATTTAAAATAACGTTACGCAATAAAATGATTATAATGTACATAACATTATAATCATTTTACTTGATTATAAAGCAACATGTAATAGCAGCTTAGTCCTACTTGGATTACGACACTTGACGCCTTAACACTCCCTATAAATGACATTATGTTGCCCGCGGAAGCACCTAACTATAACTTTCGAATTCTCCGTCCGCTATGATGTCATAACTGTCACAGGAAATGTAAAGCGTTGTGTTATGCATGTTCATAGAGATGTTAAGATTTATGGAGCACTAAAATTGATCTGAATCCACCGTCATCGCTTGTATTTATTCTCCATCCTATGATTGTTTCCATTCTATACGTGTATTTTCTCCTTGATCTTCACTGTTCACATGTTCAAGTATACTTGCAATAATGTCTTATTTGTCTGATTTAACTGGACAGTTTTTATGGGAATGTGTACGTGGTCGTTTTATTTTTAGACAGGTAGTATTTGCTAACTATGCTGGCATCTTCAGATCCAGTAACTGAGTAACATTGACAAAAAGCTAGGACATGAAATAAAAATAAATAGCTGAATAATAAGTGCATTGTTATTTATAAAACACATCACCTCTGAATATTAATAATATTCTCAAAAAATGTCTTATCACATCTCAATCATCTTGTGTGCGTACGACCAACTATGAACACGTGGTATAAAACGTCTCTCCGGAGGCAAATAGGGGACTATCCCATCAATTCTAATCAAATTTGCTTGTATGAAAATGAAAATGTACAAAGGAAAAGGCAACAGTGATAATGAACTCAACTGCGTCAATTTTGATTTAAAATAAATAAAAAATATTATGGAAACAATGATTAATTAGAAACAATATAATAAGCAAGCATATGATTTTGTATTTTAATCAATTATGAAGTATACAATAACAATTGTGAGATAAAGTATATTCAAGAAATACAGAAGTTCGAGGTCACAGGCAGTTTTAAACTGCATTTTTAGGAAATAAATTGAAATTTATTCATATGCTATCGGAAGTCCATATTTGTTATATTGACTTAATAGTGAAATACGCATGTCTCAAGACGTTCAGATGGAGATGACATAAAGATGTGCTGAATATCGTATTCAATGTGATAGTTAATTGAACTAGCGCCCATCTTATCAATTCCTCAATCACTCTACTTATTACACTATCTCTGGGATTACATTGAGTCATATACGCATTGTAATACGAGCAACGAGTATAGTAACCTACCTCCCCATAATTTAAAAAAGTATATATTAATTTTTTTAATTGGATTTTAAATTATGTACTTAAATTATGAATTATCACGCATGATGTCAATTAACATTTCACTTCAATGTTTATATCCACAAATTAAAAAAAAAATCTCCCGTTTCGATAGAGGTTTCAAAATAACTATTATCGATCGATATAGACTTCAGCATTACATAAAAATTCTCCTGAGCAAAATTATTCCCCCACTCGTCAATAACGAAAGTAGAACGGGAGCGGAATGGGGAATGGGAATGGGGAGCGATGGATTGAAAGGGGACGGTCGATAAAAATTCCTAAGAATGGAATTCCCACCCAAAGCTCACCCATGGCCACGTCCGTTCGTAAGCTCTCTATTTAAGTGTCCATCAACGTCACCGAAAAACAATAAGAGAAAACGACTCCGCTGAAGACTCGAGAATTCTTGAAAAACTCGTCAAAAAACCTATAGCAGTTTCCTAAGAATAAATTCTCCTCAGCTGTGTAAATTTGTTAATTTCACCGGAAATTCCCCCGAGAAAGCAACAGAAACCCTCCAGTTTCCGAGGGAGGTGGTCGGCATCCACATCGACGGACGTATTTCATTCGCGGAGCGCGTTCTTCAGAAGGGAAGTGCCAGGGCAACAACAACAAACCGACCGTTCGGGATGCTTTGCAAACTTACGACCGAGGCACGGAGCCAAGGGAAGATTCATACAGTGCTTCAGTTTCAATACGTCGTGAGATTTCCACGGAGAAAAAAGCTTTTCTTATTCAATCACTTGATTTCTTTATAATTTCCTTCCCTCTTACGAGGGTTATTCGGAAAGTAAGGTCCGTTTTCTCATAAAACATAAGCCAACACAGATTTTAAAAAACGCTTTTTTCATTTAATTCCTTAAATCTTTCTCTATTTTTCAACATACGTATAGCGATTCGGACCTTCTTTCCGAATAACCCTCGTATTTGTTGATTCTCATGCATAAACTGACGTTTCTGTAAAGACATTTTAAAACTTATGAGTTACGTGATATCTTACTTTTATTATACGAGCAATAATTGTAAGTTTAAATCGGTTATATCGTAAACGTATGGTGTGTTATAAGTAACAATCTTACGAAAATTCGTTTTACAAAAGTATTATGCGGGAAATAATTGTAAGTTTAAACTCACTTCCGTCTGTGAACGAATCACAGTTCCTCCCTTTCTGTTTGAGATATATTCGCTGGGCACTGACTCACAGGTCAAGACATTTGACTACTCTCTAGTATGTTTTACGCTGAGGCAATGCTCAACACTCACTACCGATAACTATGAAATGATAAATGACATATTTCCCAGTAACGCGGGCGCTGCTCCGTGACATTAATATTATAAGAATTAATCATTCATGGTCAAACAATCGGTAAATCGGTAAAATAAGAATTCTTTTATCAAAAAGTAAAAAGTTTCTTTAAAAACGTTTCTCTGTCCCCTAGTAAAATAATACTAAAAGTTAAAAAAATGACAATTTTTGTTTTTAATATATTTTAACATAAATTTCATTAAATTAACAAATTAAGATAAATTATTAAATTAGTTATGAAGAAGCGTCTATAAATTCATTTATTAAAAATTTACTAAAAAAATAATTTTGTAATGAATAAATCTGAGCGTAACTCGGTCTCCTGATATTGATGACATTAACGACCGATAAGTAGCTCAATGAGGAGCGTCGCCAGATTCCGAGTTGGGAGGGGAAGGTGGTTCCAAATTTAATGTGGCTTGTAGCAAAGGGTGCGTTCATAATAATCTAGAAAGAAATAATTGATGAGCATTATCGAAGAATAGTTATCTTGGGATAATGTTTTATTCCACAATCGAATAAAATTTAATTTGAAGATCCTTCTAAGGGTGGGGGAACACAGGAAGGCGATTCCACTTGGCGAGGATTAGTTCGAGTTGGAGTAGTCTGTCACTGAATGTTACTTGACACAATTTAACCTTTTTTTCGTAAGGAAATATATATTATATAATAAAAAAAATCACTTATGTGGTATAAAAAAATGTGGTATTGGAAACTCCGAACATTAACGCGTGAAGTTTCAATATCGGATCGGAATGAGTCATTTATGAGTATTTATTGGAATTATGCTTGGAAGAGCAGAGAATGAACTTATTCAAGTAAAAGTTTTTGTTAATGAAAGCCTTTCTCTTAAAAAACGTCATATACAGAACATTTCCAGTACGGTGTTGGTTCTTTCTAGACATTAAACTTGAAAATCAATATGACGTTTAATTGCATCTCTTATGAACCAGGGAAAGAATTCTGAAGTTGATTGATACTATAGAAATATGGTGAATAAATGAGATTCATTTGCTGTTAATGAATACACAATGACGAATTTAATGGTTTATTTTGAGAAGTTGCGTAAAAAGTTGAAGTATTTTGTGAAAGTACAAAATGATTTTTTATGTGTTGTAGGGTTTCATATTGGATAATCTACTCTATGAAGAAATTTATGTTATACATAGACTATGAGAAAATTCTGTTACAGAAGGAATGGCCAACAACAGAAATCAATCGTAAGAGTTTTACTAAAAAACCACGATGCGTATATTTTGTAGGGAAATATTAAACAAAAAAAAGGGATCAATCGGATTCAGCTTTACAATCAGTTTAATTTGAGAAAAAATTCATCTGAATAAATAATTTTGGATTAAATAGTATCATTATTTGATGGATAATCTATACAATTTTAAAAACATTTATCAGTATTTTAATTTCTATCTTTTTATATCCATTTTTTCATTCCCGATACACAGGAAATTCCTCATTTTTAACATCAATGTTATGATGAGTTTCTCTTTAAAAGTAATATTTATTTATTTTATATTGTTTTTTGCTTCATATTCCAACAAACATTAACAGTTTCGGTGTCAACACATGTGTCAACCAAACGCGGATGAATATATCTCCTTCAGTGCCTCACTCCAGCCGTCATCGTCGTCTCGTGCTCAGCCCCTCGAGTGTATTTTCAGCAGAAGCCATGAATACACTTGTCTTATCGACAACCTTCGTTAGTCGCAGGATTTTGTTTACGTGCGCTCTGTCGAGTGAGAAAATGCAAATGGTCGCTTCGAAGAAAATGTCGCCTTCGATTGACATTGTTGCGCGGGACTGGGAGATGGTGAATGAAATTGGATAAGAGGAAATTTTACGATGCAGTGAACTTAGAAGGTGGTCGGGGTTGGTATCGTAAACTGGTTACCCCGACCGTGGGTTTTGAAGATGTCCTTGGCCTATCACTGGGAAATGCTTTTTCTTAACCAAGGACACACAAACCCGGAAATTGTATTTTCTGGCATGCCTTAAAGCGACCGGAGCTTCTGTAACGTGACAGTTTGTGTTGAGTTATCAGGAATGGAAATTGCAAAGTAAAGAACATGGTTTTATGTATTGAAATAATTTCTTGGTACATTTGGGGAGAGTTTATGATAATTATTAAGCTGGTTTGAGAAAAAAATATACCTACATTAATTATTCATTGAAGTAATTCAAAATACTTTCCTTGCTAATGGAACCGAGACACCTTCCATAATGCGATGCAATGGAAAACTGCCATGAAGCATGAACCGCGAGGACGAGTCAAGAGAGACAGGAAGGAGGAGTAAGATAGGACGGAATTGTGATAATTCGAAGGTGACACGAGGTTAGAAAGTTGCAGCATCTGAAAAAAACAAAACTTTTTCATCCCCAAACCTCTGTTCTGTGTATTTAATCAAAGTCATTAGAACCGTTCTCGAGAAAAAATACAAATATAATTACCGAACCTTTATACTATAATATCTATTTGATAATATCTATTTTATTATTTTATACGTTTCCTTATAGCGCCAGTTTTGAAAAAGATTGGTTCTCGTGGAACGTTGTAAACATATCAGTTAGAGACTGAATCATTTGGAGACATTGTCTCCCCCTATGCCTGCAACCCTGTTGGCTGTCATTTCTACCTAGACCTTGCTACATACCATTGCGTTAAAACCTAAAAAAAAAAAAAGAAGTACAACAAGTATACGGCTCTGTGAGATTATGATTTATCGTAAAGAAGGTAATGCTCAAGTAGCAACAGCACTGTTGCTTATGGAGCCATTTGCTTCTTGAAGATGTCGTTGCTTGAAGTCTGTGTGGTCTGCGTGTTCAGGTTACGTCGAAAGAAATTCCGCAGCACAACGCCTTTGATGTTGGAAAAGAATATCGTTACTGTTTCGTAGCATCGCAAGTTACTTGTGGAATTGTATCTCTCAAGAAGATTTAAATCTCGCAAACCCCGTCAACATCCATTTTATTTACGCTTTATGATTATATTGCTGCAATTTGATTCAAGAAGTATAACTCAGAGAATTTTATAATGAATAAATAGTTTAGAGTAAAAAAGTAGTTAGAAATTGTATATGATTATCACATCAATTCTGAACAAAGCTCAAAAGAAAACAGGAGTAAAACCCGACTACATAGAAATGTTTTTAGCCGCGCCAAGATCGAGTCCGTTTACGAAATTTAACAATTTGAAATAACAAGAGACAATAATAAGCATGAATTAAAATAATTTGTAGTGTAATTATCAATAATTTAAGTGTTAATAATGGGAATATAAAAATTGAATTCACATTATTGTATTTACTAATAATGTAAAATATATTTACACTTATGAATTTTTACACTATATAAATGCGAACATTATCCCGGATTCCTTAACATAGTAGCATTCATACTGGAAGAAGTAAATCTTCTAATGATTTTCGACAGTACCTCACAAATACAGGTAGCTAGCGAGCGACGAACAGTTTTCGAATATTTTAACTCTCAACTTCCGAATACCTACTCGGAAGTTGAGAGTAAAAATATGCATCCGACGCGTAGGTATGCGAAAACCGGACTTAGGAGCTACCAGCATTGGAGCCGCCTATGTTCACTTATCCCCTTAGGGGGATGTGAGCCAGGTTCACCGGATCAGGCCAGATGGAAGTTGCGTACGGACTTGGGAGTCGAGGTGGGTGGTGCAGTGGAGAGCGAACCTGCGGCAAGAAAAGATTTCCCGGGTTCGAGTCGCAGTCCGTCCCAATTTTCACCTGACTATTGACGTTCCAGTTTTCGAATATGTTAACGATGAAGAATTTTTGCTCTCTAGTTTTTGATATTTTCTGTAATTAACGAATTTGTGATATCTGAGAGAAAGTTTAGATTGTTGTAGTTTTAAATATATTTTTAAGCTGAAATTTATTGAAAAAAATGTGTCTCAAATACTGGTGAGGGTGTGGATTTTCTCCAGTAAAATAAGAAATTATCGCAAATCTCTCAACTTTATAAATATCACGTATCAATCATAACTTCGAATTAATTTTGTATACTCTCTTTGAAAAAATAGTTTTTTCTTTACCAGTTGACGAATTATAATTTTAATCACTTTTATTCAACTCCGGAACATTAGTCTGTCTGGTGCAACGTGTTTGAAAATTTGATAGCTGGAGTTTGGAAGTTGCTTGTAATTTTCTTGCAGTGGATGGGTGGAGTATTTTAATTGCCTTGTTCCACACGCGAAAGCCTTTCCGAGAGAGCGATAAAACCTCTTCCTGCGAATAAGAGTTTCATTACAAACTGTGGAAAATTTAAGACTGTTTGGGGTAGACTGATTATTATTCTGTGCGTTGTTTCTTGTTTGTACGTTATCTTTGTTTCCACTTTCTGTTAATGATAGCGTGGAAGAATCGACTATGATGTTGAGAGACTGAAGTAAACAATTCATATCTTTAAAACATACAAAATCTGATAGTTTTGTTGGAATTGACTGCGATAGTGTTGTGGTAGTTACTTCATTCTGTATCTCCTCTTCCAGAGTGGGAGAGTTATAAAACCCAGATGAAACTTGATAAATATTCTGCCGACTTATAATTTCCTCTATTTTATTTCCGCTAATATACTTCATACGCTATGAGTACGATCAAAAATTACGTTCTGTGAAATTTGTTTAACGTATTGCAACACGAAATGGTGCTGTACAGCAAGAAAACAAGTTAATTAACAAATCATAAGAGATAGAATAAAATAAGACCGTTAACTTGTTTAGTCTCGACATGCCCGCTTAAGGAGAAGAAAGAATTGTTTATAAAAGAAAATTAATTCATAATAACGGCCACGATGTTGAGTAACTTCTCCACATTCCAATTAAACTGTCAAAATTCAAAATCAACAACTCAGTGTAGTTGTTTCCAATTTTAGTTTAATACGCTTAACAATTCAATAAATTATCTGTGTTAAACTTTTATTACAGTTGCGTACATTTATTTTCTGAAAATTACTTCGTGCTGATGTATTGCACTATAGCATTTGGATGGTATGTGAAATATTTTGTCATGTTCTTTACGGAAATAAATGCCTTCAGAAATATTTCCACCACTCACCTTTCCGCTCTTCCAACTTGGCCGCAATGATCCCACGAAATGAACCACCAGCAATGTCCGAGACGAATGGAAGTTATCTGATTGTTGCTTACGAGTGTGTTTTGTTTCTGTGTTGCAGGAGGCGGCCGGCATGCAGCGTTGCCCGTACATCCACGAGATGAAGGAGCGATTACTCAGTCAGAGTTCGAACCCCGACCAGATGTCTCTGGAAGGCATGGATAAGGACGTGTTAGAGGTGCACGGCGACCCCACCGTGGGCACCATCGTCAAGGTACTAGTGGAATATTTTTTCTGTGAAGTTTATTTCTCCAAATTACAAGTACAACCTGAAATTTTAACCATCAGCAACTTGTAATTGATGATTATAAAAAGAAATATTATATTATATTAAATTAACTTTACATCACAGTCAGTTCATTTCAGTTTTCCATTTTACTTATTTTACAACTCAGCGACTTTGGAGCGAGTGAGCTACAAATACGAAAGAATTCACCAAAATTAGGCCAATACACATAGGTGACATTATATATTAAACGCATGAAATAATTAATATTAAGAAACCATGGAAGTTAGCAGATTAATATCATTGATTTCTCTGAGTCAGTTTTTAACCTCTACAGAAAATAATTGAAAACGATTAATTTCTTTTATATTTTTTGACAAAAGGTTAAACCATTATATAAATATAATGTTAATATAATATTATAAATACATATTATAGTGAATTATAAATATAATATAGTATTAATAATGAAATGTCGCAAAACTTTTAGTGAAGGATATGTCCTTACACTTTCCCTTAAGAAACGGATGAATTTGTTAATCATGAACTACAGGATTGATACCCTTCTTTAATAAGAATCTGACACTCATCAGCATAGAACTCGACATAATGTTCTCCGTTATAGCGTTTAATTCACTTTTTGGCACTAAACCAATTCCTCTTGCTCGTATAAAAAATACTGTTATTTAATAAACAATAATCAGTGTCAACACATTTCAAAACAAAAATAAAATAAAAATTGCATATTTTTCTCTCGTTGCTTGATGTGTTTATACGCTGACTCAGCAAGTGTAAGGGTATTTTTAACTCCTAATTGGAGATAAAAAATTTGCTCAAATCTTCATTACTTGTATTTTCGTTTTTCTATTGTATTGAGAAAGAGCTTACTATGAAACTTCAATTAACGGTTACTCCTCAATAACGAGCATTTCTCTAATTTTTCACACCTGGTCTTTTTTTATGTTGATATTAACTTTCCAAAAGCAGACACTAGCGGACAAATTTTGAGATTCCGTGAGAAAATTTCAGTGCATTCGAAAAGTAAATTATAAAGATTTAAACATTATATTTTTTATTTTATCAGCAAATTTTCTCAACGGCATTGTGATATGTAAAGAATTCGTCTTCTTAAATGCGAAGAGTTTATCAGTTGTTTTTTTTTGTAGAAAAAGAGTTGAAAGCTGGATGAATAGTGTGTTATTACAGTTGTTATAACAGGACTGAAAATATCTTTTGAATACATTTATTTCAAATATTTTTATTTTAAAGATGGATATCGCGTCACATGAAACTGGCTCATTTTTTCGATAAGTGAAACAGGTTTTAAGCCAATATTATCTGGACGTACATCGATTTTCGATTATCGGGTTAAACGAACGACCTGTCTTTTGAACATAGTAATCAAACAAGTTTCTGTTCGATTTATCGAAACATAAATTACGAAAGGTGGCGAAAGTATTGAATAGATACATTTGTGAAGTAGCATGAGATAGAAAGCGAAGAATGCTAGTTAGGTGGGCTTTCAGTATTGTATACATTTTAGGGGACTTCTTGTTCTATAATACTATGTAAAAACGTACTGCTTTTGTATTAAATTCAGAAAAATATTTAACATTTTTATTTTTAATATACCTTATATCAGCTTTTTTAATTTTTAAAATAATTTTTGAAACGGTATATATGATTGTAAATCAATTGGTAAAATTATGGGGGATGATAGTGAGTTCAGTGTTAAAACTATGAAAGAATGAATTTCTTTTCAGTGTTATGCGTATGACTCTTCTTTCTCTTAACTATTGCCAGTCACTAAGATTTTATTTAATATGCATCTAACACCATTTTTCAATGTATTGTGAGTAGTAATAATGTATTATTTAATGTATTGTGACATTCCAAATAATATTTGTAATTCTGCTCTAATCCTCATCAGATATATCTCAACTACCTGATGTAAATATCTCATCAGATTTGTAGAAAATAACATAATAAATTTGTTATAAATAACACATTTTTCTGTTCGGAAATCTCCTCTCTGATATATGACGGTTGAAATGATTGTGTAACCCTCGATATGCATTCTAAATTCATTGAGTGGCGAGAAGTTTGATTGGTTCGTGTTACGGCAAAGGTTTTGTTGCTTCGTTTCAGTTGAACCCTGATGGATATGGGTCACACACGTCACCCACACACCACTGCAGTCGACAGCACCTCTCTGATCACGACCTTTCGGTGCGACCACCGCCCAAAAACGCGAAGTGAGTATTCAATTATCTATACTACATCTCATTTCCTCTCCACGACATACATTGTTCTCATTTGTTTTAAAATTTACTTAATTATTTTTTAAATTCACATTATGTTATTCTACATGGATTAAATAAATTGTTCTTTATTTTCTACAAATAATACAGTTTACTAAGTTTTATATTACTATTAACTTACAAATGGGTTAAATTAACTTGCGTAAAGGAGCAAAATAAATAATTATGTTTAATTTAAATGCAATTTTGTAAGGACTTACCGAAAAGTCAAAATTTTTATTCAAATAATTAGAGGGAAAATGTAACTCATTTCTTAAATGACGGTAAGTTTTAAATAAGGGAACTTAATATGAAAAGCAATAGCAGGAAATGAAAATTGTGAAACAGAAAATGCGAAGGAAGTGAAAAAAGTACTCAGAAAAGTGTAATCCTTAACTAACGAATTTCTCGTATCATCACTGGAAGTTTCCTTCTTTTTTTCATACTATTCTTAGAATAAACCGTGATTTGAGTTTTTAAATTTAAGCTCTTGTACTTTGCGAAAAATATTCATGTATGGTGCAAATGCCTTCTCGGAAAAGTTTCATCCCGAGACACCTATGAGAGAAAATGGAAGCCGTGTGTTGGGAACTTATAGTTATTCTGTATATTCCTAAACAATAAGTCACAATCCATTACGTTACGTGATGATGAGTTGTATTTTCAAGTAATTTCATCACAAGAGCGATGTGTAACTTCATGGAAGTGCCAAGAAGAATAGTATGACACTTGGAGATTAATATCTCATTACGCATCATTCTTAGTTCAAGGAATCGTCAAATATTTTCGTGTAAAATGCGCAGAAATCGTAGATCAGTTAAGAGGAATTAGGGACTCGTGTTTTCATTCCTTCGTAGATAAATCTATATCGAAATCCTTCTGAACTCAAGATAAAATTAGTCAATCCACCTTGCGTTGCGTGGCCTCCAAATGAGCAAGCGAGTCCTGTTCCAAAGGCTACAGGTGCTGGGAAGCGTATCGTCCAACCGCAGAAGGGAGCCACCCTCTCGAGTTTCTCACACAAGGTGCCCGACACACGTGTTTGACTCAACGCTCAGTTTCTCAGAAAAGTTGTCCATTGTCGCTGACAAACGAATGTGTATATCATTAAGTTAACCGAAATTTAGTGTAGACGTAATTAGAAATTATCAAAATAATTAAAGAATAAATTTATTGAAGTGAATATGTTGCATTTATTTTCTGAAATTAGAATTTATTGTTTTTTATATTTAAAAAAGTATTTCCGAAAATCAGCTCACGAGTCTTGCTATTGAATGATTTGAGTGAAGGATATTACGTCGGTTGCTTTATTCTGGTCGCAGAAAATAAATGTTAATGTGATTAGGAACTATTGTAATAGCTTTTTCTGTCTTCTAGATGTATAAACGCAGGGAACTAAATTTGCATTAGAATGAAGTAAGGATTTTGATGAAGGACGTAGAAGTCTTTGCGCTGGACTAATCAAAACCGGATAGCTGCAGGGAGTACGGCATTGCCACATTTCTCTATCAATGTGATGACCCTATTGCAGTAGTCCATTATTTTCGAGACAATTCACTTACACAGTTGTTTTAACCTCTGCCCCAATTTTGCAGCGCACATTCTGTTAGAACATTAGTTTGGAACAGAATCTCAGAAATTTCCAGAATTAAAAAGAAACCCATATAGAATGAAAAACCTGTTCGAGATCATTTACCGTCCATCGAAACTTAAGGCCCTGTTTCGATTCTTGCGCCAATACTACCATGGACATGAGTGAGTATTAACCAGAAACCAGTTCTTCGCCAAGTATGTGCTGCCTAAACATGTGGTAGCAAAAAAATGGTAACGAACGAAAACAAGAAACATCGCTGTGGAAAGACCAGACGGAAGAAATGTTCCTCGGAACGCGCATTACAATCTGTAGCTCGTGACCTTTCTTCGAGTGCATTGCTTGTTGGCGTTATGTCTCGCGCGAGCGCTCATTTCGGTTCAGTGCGTCTCCGTTAGGCGCGCCCTCATGCCAGCGATGGTGATGGCGTTCTGCGAAATCAACCGCGCCCCGTCCCTCGAGGCTCTCTGATGGAGGAGGAGCCGCATGACCACGCGGACGTTCGAGACGAGCGGTTGCGCACTCCAGAGAGTTGGGATTGAGAACGGTGGACGCGCAATTTCTTAAGACCCCTGTTCACTCTTGTATCGATAACGCCAGAATGCGAGCACGAGAGTTGTGGAAGGAACGTTGCCTAGTCACGTTTCGCCTTTACCTCACCATGTATCGCCTCGGAGTTGGTATTCGACGAGTCATTGGGCTTGTCGCATTGTTCGATTCATTTGTTTGAGTAAAATGTTCCGTCTCGATTCTTTGAACCAGAATCAGTCTTGGACTATCAAATTACTCCTTAGAATTTTTAATTCACTTTGACAATTATTGGGAAAATTGAATGCACCATTTAAAGCTAAACCTCTGGAAATGACTTGTTAGGGTGAGCTCTGCTCTATTTTTTAAGAATTGTGCGACTTAAGAATTATTCAAATTTTCCTTGGATGCTCAGATATTATCATATCATATAATATCTTATCAATCTTCACTTTTTCCATATCTGTACATGAGTACGTAATATCATTTATCCTTGGTCTCCGAATCACTTATTTTAAATATCAGTAACCAATTAGAGGATCTATCTGTCTGCTGTAATATATTCTATGTAAGTCTTGGGACGATGTTTCAGGCCTGTAAAATTACGTATGTGTAAATTTTAAAGCTGTATGTGGTTTCTTGTATGTAATAAGGCTGATCAATATTGCACCCGTTTTAAATATTATTTGTTCATAGTTTGATATATTCAACGTGTATTCATTATCATCATATGATTCTTATGAAAATAATCATCTTAGTGATGTCAAGATAAACGACAGAGTATATTCTTAATAGAACACTCGCAGTTTTGGGGAGTTCAGCGATCGACTCGAACCAAATAGCCGTCGTCCTATAGTGTATCTCTCCTATGAACTGCGAATCCCTACGATCATATGCACTTCGAATGGGTTTTATTTGTGAAATCATTGTAACGAGAGTTGAGTATCAGGTGATTTGACAATATGACTAGGATTAGGAGCATTGCTACATTCTGAAACCAATTTGGTAACAGGGTCACAGATGACTCTCAGAGTGTGTGATTTGATCAAAGTCTTATAATGGTAGACCTAATCAGGGTACACCCTACATATATCAAAGTACACCTATATCTTTTGATCAACATCCTCTGACTATTTCAAATCATTTACTTTGGTTGTCGTTGCGGGAGACCAAAATAATACTAAAACTGTTTTTACTTTCCGAATTTCAAATTATGGTACTGGACTGACATAACATTGAGGGGGAGAGGTTTTGATATGGATACGTTGAACGTGAATTTTCCGACTGCTGACTTCCTTACGTTATAATTATCTGAGCTCTCCCAACTTTGGTCGGGGATTTTATGTAGTCTTCTCGATTGCATCACATTTCACGTCGTTCTTTATACAAAGATATCCATTCGCCCGCATAAATTTGGCAAACTATATGCTTAATAAACTGCAATTACATACGTAGGATTTTCAAGAAAAAAAATCTAAACTTCCGCTCGTGAGTGACGGGTAAAAAATGAAAAGGGCATACTGGATCATCTAGATCGTTTTAGACAATTACACCAAGTTTGATAAGGTCGACCGGACAGTACTTTTATCCATACATTGTTTTATACGTTTATCTGTATTTTAATTATGCCATGTTTGATTAAATTTTAAAACTGTAGAAGTTTTTACTTCTCTTCAAGTGACTGTAAGTCGTATTTATCAAGTTCGATAATATTTTACTTCATTCGTGTGTATTAAAATGAATTAATGTTTCACCGATACTTTTCTCATCTCTTCGTTCTCGCTATAATTTCTTTCTCATTGATTTCCTGTCATGAAATTAGGAAATTCCTCTCATGAAAAATCAGGATCATATTATTCATAATTTAGTTAAGGACTGTGTGAGTGTATGTATCCAAAATAATGTCCAACGACGTGATTAAAAGGTGGGTCGAAGGAAAAGTTTTGGGCGGTGCCACTCAGAAGAAAATTACACGCTCCTGTAGACAATTGAGCACCGGAAAACATCTGCGATACGGATTGGCAGGTATAATCATCTTAGCGGAAGAAATTACTCTAAAACGAAGAGATGGTACTTATGGTGGATTCGTAGTGGGCAGTAGTCGAGGGTGGCTGCTGGAAAGATTGTAATATAATTGTGAATCGTTAGAACAATTGTTCCTTTGTATCACTTTTGTCAAATGTGCGTTCTTGTTCGATAAATAATTTATTGTTAAAAATAGTTATTGTATAGTTAACTTTATTTGTTGTAGACGAATTAATTTATCATCTTTCCTTTTTTTTCGTGTTGTTATAATTGTAATTTATTCCCTTTGATTGTAAGGTTGCTCTTTGGTGTTATCTATATTAGTAATGATACGAAACTGTTTTTAGTTTATCATTATGATGTAGTTAAAATATATAGTACCAAAGAAAATACGCTTAAATAATCGAAATGACTCATGGTTAAGAGTATGAGGAGCACCATTTATAAAATAAATAGTTATTAGAGAGTGAAACAGTTGAAGTTTTCTTTTTAAATATAATTATCTATATGTTTTACCAAACAATATCATTACGCTTTTTATTCATTTTTTGAGGAACACCAATGTAGACTATATTTTTGATTTTGTCAAAAGATTTTGTGATAAAAGTCAAAATATGGTTATCCAAATTATCTAAAACGGTAAATGATTTAAGACTTACGACCTAATGTTGGACGAATACCATTTATACAGTACTATGAAGGACTTTAATAGTAGTAGTATCTGACGATATATCAAACTAACACAAAAGATTTTTCATTAATCAAATTTTACATATTTAATCAATATTACTCGTATGTTTATCCGACAAAAACATTTCTCTTTCCATTTTAATAACGTTTCATAAGTGCGTTGTTGTTCAATAGCCTATTTCGTTTATGACAGTTTAATCAGCAGATGTTCCTATTCATTAAGAAATGTAATACTTAATGCTATATTATGGTGTAATACGCAGTGAAGACTATGAGGAAGGAGAAAAAAGAAACCTTTGAATGTTTGTGTCCTAAGTAATGCTCTAGATGAAGGTTTAAAGAGAGAAATAACACTCCTGGTTATCTTAATGGTTCCCTTCAAATCGTTTCAGATTGCACGCGCAGTTAGTTTAGTGACCTCAACCACATGTCTTCGTATTCTTTCGTTCAAGAGCAGTTACATAACAAACTGGTTTAAAGGCCAGTCCATTTTGAGTGCAAATACTCCATTAGTGACGAATAAGGATAGAAAATGATGTACGATTACTAAACAAAACTGCTTCCATGAATAATACGTTGCTGATGAGAAAGTGACATTGTGGATGCGTTTTTAAGTAATCAGAACATTACGCTCAAAGTTGTTTTATCGTCTCCTAGCCTAAATGTTTATTTTTAATTTTTATTAAGTTCCTTAAAAGGTACTTAGGCTAAATATTATTGTTCTTCACAAAACTGTGATATATTCCCCAAAACCTCCCAAAATACTTGAACATTAAATTTGATATTAATATTTGAATCAAAGTCAGACGTCTGAACAATAAAAATCCTTGATCTCTCTGCTAACTTGAGTACGAATGACTCTGATACTCAATCTTCCTACAATGAGAACATACTACAACATAGCCTTACGCTTTATCGCCGAAGTAAAATCGTACGAAACATATCCTTTTTTAATCCCTCGAAAGAATTATCATGTCGTCATCATTTTAAATTATGAACATTATTGGACAACCTTCCTGAAACATTTGTGTGGCATGTCTGACGTGCGGTTTAGTTTAATATTGTAAAACTTTCATCATAGTGAAAAGTGAAATTGTGTCGTAAAATTCCTATAAAATTAAACGTTAATAAACTATTTCTGTATAAAAATTCCTAATTAGGTCATGTATTAGTAAATTAGTTTATTGTCCTCCACGTGGTCATACGCTGTTTGTATTGCTTTTTTGACAATCAATTTATCTAATTTATTTATTTATTGCTACGTTTTTTTTATTAAACTGCGGTCGCTAGTAACAACAAAGTATAGATGAAGTGTAGAAAAATTAAATGTTTAAAAAATGAAGCGAAGGTTCGTTTATTTTAATCTTAACTTGCAATCGTCTGGTAACAAAATGTATTAATGATGACTTAGTTTTTATTACTTGAAATTTGTTTGAAACTATGTGACTCCTGTATATTCTATAAATTCTTTAAAAACTTCTAATAGTAATTCTCTCTTTCTAGAAACAATCTAAAATGAGAGAACGGGAGCGAAAGACATACGTAAACAAATACTATAAGCAATTCTTTCATCTACGTCTGTTTCTTTTACTTACTTTGCTCTCATTCTTACACGTTCGCCTTGTCAATTGATTAATATATATATATTTTTAAGATAGACATTTACTACAAAAAAAATTATTTTGTAAACTTAAAATACTTTTTTTGCGTTTGCTGTTAGTTAAATTTATATTTTCGGTGCTGTACCACCCCAAGATTTAAACTTCAATTGCCTCGTATTGACAGAAGTTCCGAGCAAAAAGAACCTGCATAATTTGCTTTGTTCGCTGAGCCTGTTCCGAATGCAAAGCACGTAGTTACCTTAGTCCTAAGTAACCGAGTTCCATTAAGGCGAATTACGGCGCTGGTGCTGCTCCTGCCGGAGCGCTAGGCAAGCGCGAGGTTCCTTGCCCATCCGAGGGCAGTTGGAGGGGGCGAATGAAGGGTCAGCAAGGGCTCCCTGAGTGATTAAAGTCGACCTGCGAGCGAAGACCTCTTTCCTGATTCATGTCCTTATGATTCTGTGTTGTTCCTTTATCCTCAACTCAGGAGTGGGTAGATCACCTGCTCACGTCCCATCCTCGCCCGGGTTTTTCTCCGGTTTTCCTTCGGGTAGAGGCGGATTTTTTATACAGACTCGCTAGGCTCTTGCCTTGGGGCGGCATCTATTGAGAAGTAAATCGCGAATTTAGTGTTATATAGTAGTTACAGTTTATCAACAATACTTTCCGAATAATCAATAGTTTTATAATAACACGTACTCCTGAAATGACTTTTTTGTGTTTTATTAAATACAAATGTTGGTGTTCTGGTGATAATATAACACATAGCTACCATTTTATTATCTTAGGAGTGTGCTGAATTGTTAAAACCGCCTCTGCCTTAGGACCCTTGATCGGAATTGATGAGATTGTCTCTTGCTTGCTTCCGGAGAGTAAATTAGTTGATTGTCCTCCACGTGATCATACGCTGTTTGTAAGTGCTTTTTGATAATAAAATTATTAATTACGTCACAATGATCATCCGTTATAATATAGTTACACCACACCTTACAGATTTTCGGTTTATCTGGATTATTGTTCGTAAAGTATCGGAAGGCTGCTGGCTACCTCCCTCACCCTATCAACACTTCCTCGCTCTGAGACGCCGTGACCAACAGATGCTCCCTGACTCATCTCTGTTCACTCACTTAACATACTTACCCTTGGTGGCCAGAATGATTCACATATTGGATTTTTTATGTGCAAGTACAAGACAAAAATATGTTTAATTTTGGATACAGCACAAAATTTTAAGAATAATGATACAAAACAACCATTTTAAACAATTCAATGTTGATAACAGCAGCGTATTCATCTCCTTACAAAATAATAGTTCAGAGATTGCTTCATAAATATAATTTGAGTTACAATTAAATATACATTTAAGTTACATTTGCGTTACATTATAATAATTAGAATACAATTTAATAATATATACTAAATTGAGTGAATGGAATGTGTTTAGGTTTTGAATAAGAATTGCTGCAATGAGAAATGTGAAGTGATGATCGGGAAACAATTCATATGAAAAGATCGAAATATAATAACTGTACGATACAGAAGAAAATCACTCATATACTTCTTTTGGAATACATTCATATATGAATTATTAGTGATACTCTTTGAAGATGATACTACAGACTGAGTACTACCAATGTTTATATGACAGGATATTAATAATATCTTTTGCTCACTTCCTCTGACTAAATGCTTTTGGTGATAAGAATTTTGGTTATATTCTCTGAGGCAAATTACTGAAGGGAACACTTTATCATACCAATATACTTCTCATTCAATTTCAATATCTGATTGAGCCAAAAACAACAACTATAGCCTACTCTTTTGCTTGTTCCTTTATTCATCCCCCTATTCCGTGTTTCACACCCCTGTCTTTTGAGCAACCCCTCGTTCCTCATTCTACGTCTGATAGCACGAGGGACAGTGATGCCCCTAAGGGAGGAAAATGCTAGGGAAAGTGTGATTCACCCTCTGCATTGCGCCCTTCGACTTCACGTTAGATGATAGTTTTCCATCACAAGTTGCATGGAATGGTTTTCGGATAGGTTTGTATCATTCCCTCGCCGACGTTCAAAGCAACGAGGACTGTATTGAGTTACGGAGAAGAAATGGGGAGCGTCTTACGTTTTCTTTGTTATTACGTCATTGCATCGTTCCTTCTAGAATAGCGATGGAAAGTTGTTTTATCAAATTCAGGGAATCTGCGGAACCTCAGTATATTTTCAAATATTCAGTAAGTTAGTTTCGTGAAATACATCTAACTTTTGAGGATCATGATTCCATTTGATAAATTCCATGAACTATTACAAAATGTGGGAAAATTCATACATGATAGAGTCAGTAAATGAATATTTTAAGCTGACTGTGAGCATAGTTCGGTTTTTCGTTATTGGCTACCGTTGTAGCCTATTTAATTTTCTGGGAAGATAGTTCTAATTAATGTAGAAACTTGCTTTTGCGTAATTTTGATTTATGTTGCAAACCCATGAATTTATCTTTGTTAATTTATTGTCTACAAATATCACAGAAGTAGATTTGTAAATGAAATAATGGCATTTCGCACATATTTCTATCAAACATGTTTTTTTTAAGAGGATCAAATTCTGGATACACAAAGTAAGTTTATTTGGGAGTGATGGAAATTTGATGTTAAAATATAGGAAAAGGTCATTAAATGTAAGAAAAATATAAGAAACATTCATCTTCTTTTGTTGCGTTTTGGAGGATAAAATTGTAAATGAATAAATGCTTACTGAAGGTAATATTATACTACAATGGAAATTATTTCAAATGAGCCAATCTTCTTCCAATTTTATAAAATTCGTAGAGAAACGTGAGAGCTTATAAGGACAATTTTAAGGTATAAAGAATTTGGGCTACAGTCACGGTTTGTTGAAACCATTTTCGCATCCGAAATCATCCCAGACTTGCTAGTGTGATATATGAGGTTGGAGGTGAGAATCGCGAATATTTTGATAATCTCTACTTGTTTTTGACATGGAAATTCATGTGAGACATAGTATTTGCGTTTAGGTCAAAAAAGAAAACATAATAGTTACTCGTCAACGCTTCTTCTTCAACATTCCAAATGTTGAAAATCTAGTTTAATTATTTGGAATGTTGAATAATGGATGAGTGTGAAATGGTATTTTACAAGCACTGAACAAGATACAAAAGTGTGTTGTCTCTTTTTACTTAAACGCAAAAACCATATCCAATTGCGAATTTTTGAAGATAGTGAATATGGGACTGGTGAATTGAGGACGTCTAGGGAAATATGAGAATGGGTTGGGGCTTTGATTATAGGGGAATAAAAGAATGTGACTATTCTTATGTTAAAATGCTAAAAATATAGTCTCTTCTTTTTCTTCTCTCACACGTTCGCAAACGTCCATGAAAATATCTCTAGTACGACAGCCTTGCATCAGGAAGTGACGTTGGTCAGAGGAAGTAGTGAAGCGTGTTGGGCGGAAGCGCGAGGGTAGAGACTGTTGGGATTACGCTAGGGGCCTTCTACCACCAACCTCTAAGCCTCTTCACGGCGCGTCGGCGAGGCGTACGCCTCCTTACGTCACTACCGCTACTGCTACTGTCCCTTGGGGGTTGTCTGCTTCGGAGCCTTCGGCGCCCGATGCGCCAACCGCAAGCGCAGTGCTGCTGAGAGGCTCCGAAGAGCCTTGGGATCTAGTTTATTTCTGCTAGATGTTTTATCATATATATAATTCTAACTGTAATAAAAAAAATCAGTGAACCTCACGCCATTTCTTATATCAAAATGTGTGATCTTCTCCTTCTTCTTCCTAGTGTTATCCCGCTTTTCTGGTCATTAATCGCCATTTTGTCCGGTCTTGTGTGTCGCCGGGTTTTAGGCCTACAATTTTTAAGTCAACATTTATTGTGTTTTGCCAACGCTTCTTCGGTCGTCTTCTTGGACGTAGGCCTTCAACATCAAAATGTAGAACAAAGTTGGCAACAGTGCCAGGCGCTGCACGCAGGATGTGGCCGTACCATCTGAACCGTCTTTCCACAATTGGAGCGACACCCATATGCTCTCGTATTGTGTCGTTACTGACATGCTCAATAAGGGAGATGTCCATAGTCCAATAAAGCATTCCCATTTCCATGGCGAGTAGTTCGCGTTCAGAAATTATGTCAGATGGTCCACATTTGACTCCGTGCAGCGCAACTCGCCGTACCACTGTTCGATAGATCTTGGATTTGAGATGAAGTGGCATTCTTTTGTCACAAAGTACACCGGTGACCTACGTCAACCATGTGATACGAAATTTTATTGAATGTATATTTTTTGTTCTTATATTTTCTTTATCTTTATTCGGTAATAAAGTTAAAGTCGAAAATGTAGCTCTTCGATATTTTAACGTACCTCAAAACAGTGCTTATAACTATGCACAAACGTAATTGTTGTCGAATTAAGCACCGCAAAACAAGTTCGGAGCTGAAGGAGGGGTCAGGGATTTTCGGATGCCACTTCTTGCTCTTTTTTCTAGAATAGTTAATGTTTTGAATAAAACAAACATAACAAAATAACATTATAGATAATATACATCTCGATTTTGGTTGCCAAACGGAGTCTGTATGCGCATTCCGAATCTTAGTTAACGTAGTTAGTCCACATATTTCCCGTTGCGTATATATTGCAAACGTTTACTCCGATTTACATTACAGCATTACCTTCTGGGGCAATTCCGGCCAGAGTATTTAAACTTTCAGAATTCAGAAGAGAATAGTTCGGATAATTTGTAAATCTCACCCCCGAAACTCTTGTAAACCTTTATTCAAAGAATTAAATATCTTAACACTTCCCTGCATTTATATTTATGAAACAATCGTGTTTGTTACGACCGAATTACTGAAGTGCCACCCTTGCTTCATACGAAACAGTCTCGTTCAGGAACACAATACACGCAATAGTAGTAATATTCATCGCCCTAGAGTGTCAACCACTCTTTGACAAAAAGGACCATATCATTCGGGAATCGTTCTATATAATTCCCTGCCCAAGAATATAAAGATATTATGAAATTGAGTTCTTTCAAATCCCCGGTTAAAAACTACCTCCTGCACCGTCTTGTAATTTATCACGCCATTGCTGTAGTACTTTTTAAATAACTTATATCTATTTTTTAAAAAAACTATTTTCTTGCATGATTGTGTTGTCTTATGGCTCATATTAATGAAGTTTTATGTGTACTCAACTTTGGCACGATTGTATTCATTAATTCTGTAGTCCCATCCTGGCCCGGGTTTTGCTCCGGTTTCCTTCGGGTAGAGGAGGATATCTTATACAGGTTCTCTATGCTTTGTCTAGGGGCGTGTTTATTGTAACAATAAATCGTGAATTTTTGTGTTTTTTCAACTCTTATGATTTTTAAACACTATACTCAGAATAATCTATAGTTCGATAATAACTTGTACATGTAAATTTACAAACATATTTGCGTTAAATTACAAACATATTGACATTATATATGTATTATAACTCGCAGCTAACTTTTTATCTTATCTACGAATTTTTGCTGAAATTTTTGAATCCGCCTCTGCCTTAGGGCCCTTGATCGGAATTGATGGGATGGTCCCTTGCTTGCTTCCGGAGAGTAAATTAGTTTATTGTCCTCCACGTGACCAAACGCAGTTTGTACTGTTTTATTTGACAATAAATTTATTTACTTTATTTAAGAAGCCAAAACTCTCTTGGGTGAGTCAATATAGAAACAATTTATTCCAGTCAAATGATTTTTTTTTTAGTATTTGTAAATGGGAAATATAGCCTGCTATTGAAGCTTATCTACATGGAGCGATAAGAGGTAGGAGTTGATTGGAAAGCTATTGTTAGTAGGTGGACCGCTTAGCTGAGTTATCCAACAATTTGGCACACGTGGAAGGGTTAATAGAAGTTGTAAGAGTTATTGATACTAGGAGGAGACGGATAGAGGAACGAGGGTTCGCTTTTCAGTAGTCACATCTATGTAAACTGGGACATTAATGTGAAAAACTACAATTCTTTTCTGGACCCATCTGGAATTGAACCCCGGATGACTTGGTGAGGAGCTAGAACGCTAACACCTGAGCCACGGAGGGATAGTCTTATTATCTTGGAATATATTTGATTGGAAACATGAAATTATTTCAAATTTTTTTTCGTATGAATGACATTGAACCTCTCAATACCAATTACCAAATTCCATGACTGGATGGGTTGTTGAGAAAAGATGGGCCAATGCTGATGGGGAAAGATGACTTCCACCTCTCTCATTATATTCGTGTAGGTGAGAGGGAGAGGGAAATTAATAGGACAAAGAAGATTGAAAGTTAAACAAATGCATGTGGGAACTACGTTTTCCCATTTTTTGTTTAGTTTCTTCTACTGCAACATGCGAGAGAGTTCCTTCTCGGTGAGTGTTTGCCTTGTACACCCATGGTCAACATCACGTTTTATTTTCGTTGGAAAGTGTGTGTATTGTACATTTCCTTAAGTATGCGTAAGAACGTGTCGTAGAGCACACTTATAGAATAAGCGTTGCAACACCTATACCCATTGAATTCTGTCTCTCAGTATTGCTTATTCCCGATATCTATTTTAAAGAAATTATGGTTAAGAAAAAAATCTTACTAGTGTGAACTTCAAAATTTACAAAAATGTGTTTGCCTCACCGCTTTAAGTTTTTTTAATTATTGAAATGGTATATCAGTCTCTTTTCGATACGCGTATCTAACTTATCAAAGATAAACTAGTATTTTATATATTCCTGATGCGTGCTCTACAATTAATTACTCCATATTATAAAGCGTAGAATTATCCTTGACATTCTCCCTTACCTGACCCGTGGCCAGAAATGTATATCAGAGGAGTCTCAGATTTCTTATCAAAACTTTAATTTTTGCGAACTTTAAAGTTAACTGTCCTTAAAATACTTTAAATTTCTTCTGTATTTTAACAATTTATTTATTTATTAACATAGGGGAAATAAAAGATATTTTACATTTAATGACTTTTAGGTATAACCCCTTTAACTTTTACAAAATTATGGGGGATTGAGATCCCCAAACTTACCTTCTCCCCACGATCTACGTGCCTATATCTGATCCATGATTACTGCAAAACTATAAATCTATGTATCGGAAAGATGATTTCGGGGACATAATTTTGTAAGATCTAAAATATTAGATACTTTACATCTGAGTCATTAATTTTCTTCCTCTTCTACTGAATTAATGAAATGCTCCACAGATCGCTTTAAGCGATCTGTCTCCAAAGGAGTGTGCTTGCGGATGAGTGGGCGTCCATCATCGTACGCATGAGGCCCCTTTCCGCATCACTCTCTCCCGGAAATTGATGAGAGTGTGCTGCAAGCACGGTGGGAGCAGGTGTCCTTCTCAGTCGCTCGACCCTTTTACTCCCAGCCCTCTCCTCATTATTGCCAACATGGAAGGAGAACCAAGTGGGGTTTCACAAGATCACGTAATTGTGTGTGGTTGCCGAATTTAGGCACTTCCATGATTTTTAAAATGAAACTTTTCACCTCAATTAGGGTAAATTAGCCGACATTAGGTAAAACGACAGCAATGATCTTCCTTCCACGATCCCGCTGAGCGGTTGCGTGTGGGTTCAAACCCAGCTCATCCGAACTAGGTGAGGTTTTCAGCTGGGGTTTCCCTCACCTACTCCAGACAAATGTCGGTTCGCCGGTGACCCAACATCTCTCCTTCCCAATTCCCTTACGCAAGTTCAACGGTTGGGTGGAAGAGCGAACCTCATGGCCTGAACCTCCTTTTGCCAAAACCATAAAAATAAAACAAATAAATTACAATGACTGTAAGCAAAATTACACGCTACTGGCATGGTGGAATACGAAACTCTTATCACACGCTAGAATAGTCTACTATAAAATAGGTATTCTTCCCTAATGCGATTATGATCTACGAAATAGTAATAATAGCAAAATACCAACTTAGTTATTAAAATGTTAATGTCATACATATTTCTCAAATTTTACTTTCTGGGTAAAGGAAAGAAGTCTTTCTTCGAAGACTCGTTCAAAAGCACACGAATTCTTTTTTTTTAAGACCCGAATTCGACTTAAATGGGTATAGTGGGAACAGGGTCATTCTTGCTTTGGGGGAGGGGATTGTCAACTTCTGTCACATAATACCTCCTCTTGAGAGTTCATTTTTTTATATCAAAACCTTGATATTTACCCTGCTTTATGAAATTGTTTTTTTGTTGGGGGCGGAGTTGCGTCTTTTTATTTGAGCGCCTCAATCGCTTGGGACGGACCTGAGAGACTTGAGACTCGATACGTAAACGTACTGCGAGTTCCGCTAAAATTTCTGTTGCTTGTGAGAGATATTTCAACCATCCTCTCAATCCCAATATTTATCGTAATCCTGAAAAATGGATCAGTTTGTCTCAGCAATGAGATTGAACCCTAAAAATCGATACATAGCGTCCTCTCTTCCTGTCCTCTTAATATGCGGGTTTGCACCTGCTCTGAAGTTGTAGGTTTTCAGTTGACGTTTCCCTCTATTCCTGCACAATTTGAATCCACTACATCAACAACCTAAATTCTCTTCTTCACCTTTAATTTGTGGATATGCCAGGAAACGTTGGGCTCTAATGACCTCGATGNCGAGCCCTAAAGCCCCCCCCCCAAAAAAAAAGGAAACGTTGGCCTAAACACCTGAAACCACGCATAATAAATTGTCTTCACGAAAAAATCTTTTAAATCTCCTCCCTTAACTTTAAAATTTTATGATCTAAGGAAAGAAGTGCAATAGTAAATCATGTATATTCATGTGAATTTACTATTATTCCATAAAGATCCGTTTCGACAAATTATGCCAAATTTGGTTTTTTTAAAACTACGTACAATATTTAAAAAGTGAAATATTTTACTCTATTTTGTTTATCTATTTACTACATAGATTTTATCTTTTTAATTTCATATTTCAAAAAAGTCTTTTATATCCACAAATGATTGTTCCATTCCATTAATCTATAACTCTCCTCTATGTGTGTTTACGTTGGCAACTCTGGTCCTCCAACGTCCTTTCAAGGGTTGAGCGTTGAGCATCGGACCGCTGCACTCGGGAGGGTCGCTGTTCATTTGATTCCCCAACATTCGGTCTGTTCTTCTCATGCCATGCTTCCTACCTGCTGCAAATTAAATGAGTGCGCCATTTCGCGCTGAATTAACTTCAGGTTTGTTTTGCTGTGGACTCGCCGCGCTGTTACGTAAACAGGCTTCTGGGACAGTGGGATGTCAATTTTTTACTTTCTCATATTCATAGTACATAGAAAGTTATATCCGTTTTCCAACTCCCGGAACTAAAAAAGTAAAATTTAGAATACAGCCTGTTTGTGCGCAATAGTCCTCACTAAACGATTGATTCAATTTCTTTCATATTTCCTATTCGAATACTTATATGCTTATTACCGATGCACGTACCCCAAATTCATTATATCTTTAAATGATATCTCATATGAGAACCGAAGTATGTTTATGGCAACGTCTGAAAATTGACTCCTTCGATATTATTTTATTGGTTTGCACATAGAAATATAAGCTTACATTTCAGCACGATAAGTGATCTTTTGCTTGAATATTTTGTGGAATGGTACAAATATATTGGATAATTACCGTTGTTAATTGAAAATTGGAATACTATATTTGATCTGATGCACTACAGCATCGGGTTACTTTTCAGGAGACATAGAAATCATTTTACAACACACATAGTGTTAAGTTGAGATAAAATAATATGTGCCGATTGAATCCTGTGATCAAAGGTATGAAAAGCGCTAAAATGAATAGATAACTGCATACTCATTCCATGTGTACTCCATGTTAACGTAGTTAACGTACGTTTACGAAAATTATGTTTTTCAGTAGCGCATCGAAGAGATTAAATATTTGTCGATCCACTTGTCCAGACGTACAATCATATTTTAAACAAAGAAACGCTCGAAGCATACTTACTTTCCACAGAGAGAAAAGAACCATGTAAACTAAATAATTTGGGAAAAACATTACTCCAATTAAGAAGAACAAATATAGCAGATTTAACAAGTTGAGAAAAATTATTCAAGGGAATTTTTTCTTTTCAAATCCCAACAAATATATAAAAATAGATCAAGTATTTACAGAATAACGCTATTTTTTTTAAAATTCAGAAGATCATGTCTGAATTTATATATGACAATAGAAAAATAGGAAGATCAGAAAAAATTGAAGTGAGAGTACCTATTTGTGTAATTAATTTAGATACCTCTCTGTATTTATTTCCAAAAATGTGTGTGTACTGTATTGAAAGAAACAGATTTTCGATTGAAATAATTGAAGATATCTACCGATAGACTTGAATACAGAATGTATTGGACGAAGTTTTCAGTAAATTGCTTTATCTATGTCCGACGTACCATTAAAAACATCTTCAGTTCCGTTAGTCGTAAATTGTATCATCAGTGTATGTTTCCCTTTCGAGAGACAAATTAGTTCGCACCGAGAAACGTTAATATTACTGAGCTAGCAGTCTTTTAATCCATCCAGCAGAGGACATTTCGTATTTGAGTTTGTGAAGTGCACTCTGAACCTCTCTATCTCTCTCTCTCTCTGACGGTCTGCTTTATACTCAACGGGTCGAAAAAAAGCGAGACGCCAGATGAGGATAATTTTGTGTTTTAAACGTATCCCTTTTTCTCTTTCGAAGAGAGACCTATAATTCTGCACTGCTAATAAATGAATATAATGTACTTAAATATCAATAAATCAAGAATTTACAGTGCGTCCCTTCAACGCTACAACCACTACCTGTAAAACATTTTTAATTAAATTTTAAGGACGTATCTTTTTTATAAAAATATCAAAATAGTAATCTGTTTTAAATTTTGACAGTTCAAGGACAAAACATATTCTACATTTCTTTGCTAAATAAACATGTACTGGCTAGTTTCTTAATTTTTTCTTATATATGCTCCTAATATAAGGAATAACAATTAAATTTATATTTACAAAACTATATTCCCAAACAAGACAGTCTTACGTCTTACGACCCGTGGCAGAATATAATGAAAATTTCATTAAATTAATGAAGTACTGTTCTAAAGGTATAAAAAATGTATTGAAGCGAAATTTATTATTCAAACGATTAAAAATATAGTTCCTAAGAATGACGATTCTTAACAGCAAATTGAAAAAAAAAACATTAATTCTTTTTTTCTTTGCATAATGATGATTTCAAATGAAAGTTATTTATATTTAATGTGCCAGAATCTTTTATAAGTAAACGAGCTTGGTCGCATACGATGACGTGACTATTATCGAATTTTTTATTACAGACCCCTCACTTTGAACTGCTGTGTATGACAAAAAAAATCGGAGAAAAAACTAATTAACACCATTAAATTTGACTTTTTCTTTTGCTTGTACTCAAGTAAAAAATGGTTCTAAAATAATTAATGCTGTTTTAATTACTTAGAAGTACACTCTGGTACTGCTACATTGACTGGTGGGCGCATACTGCTATACTGACTGGAGTCCAAAGTTGAGGTGATTACATACCGATTACGCGAAGGATTTAAAGAACGCTTCATGCCGTAGACATCATTTTCGTCAATATTTCGTAGTTTGGTTATTTGATGCTTACTCTCATTTTGGCAGCGACGACGCGCTAATCAGATTTTTTTGCGGGTCCTTTCCATAGGGGTTAACATAACAAGAGGTTCTTTGTATACAATCCCTTCTTTCTTTTTTTACTCCCCTCGCTTCTTGTTAGTAGTGGGTAGTGTTATGACTTCTTAGTTGTTGCCTGCATCTTGCTTATACTGAAACCTTTCTACTGAATGCAGGACCAGACCGTACTTAACCGGTTCAGCGCCGCTGGTCGCCAAATGAAAGCATAGTTCTGTTTATCACTTATTTGTGATTACATACTAAGTTTTAAACATTTAATTTCATTGATCATTTGAACACGGCATTTTGCTGAAGGCGACAGTATTAATTTTATTCTTTAAATATGTGCCTTGTCGTTTTAGCAATGTTTTTGGAAAAGGTTAATAACTCATTATATTTTGCATGTAGAAGCTCGAAATTTTGAAATTTCACAAACATAATAGTTAACATCCGATCCGATAGTAAATATCTTTTCGTGTCCTTAGTACATGCATGGAGACGTCGCCAGTGCGCCACATGTTGAACATACCTGTTCTTGACGCGTTAGACGTTTAACCATTTTGGTAAGAGACCTCTTAAAAAGCTGAGTTCTTGTTTGGAAGCTGAGTTCGTTTTTCCTCGGTGTAGTTGGCCCGTCAGAAAAGTTTCTCGCTACTCATCTGCCGACTCATTCATTAACTTCAACTTCCCTGAATAATTTTTGTATGTGCAGTACAAAATGGTTGTGAGCTATTTTTCTCTCGTAATTCTTTTTTGAGGTTACTTGTATCATTCGCGCTTTTGTTGTTTTTAAGCAGGAGGTTTCACGAAACGACCTTACTTTTGTCTGCTATTTATATTCAAATTTTAGAGTTTTGTTACAAACATAGAATGTGGAATAATAATTGCAGTACGTTCACTTCGAGATATTGGTAAATTTCAGTCAAATTAGGAGTTTCTTTTCCTTTCTTTCTTTTTTCTTTTTTTCTTTCTTTTTTGAAGTAACTTAAATGGAAATCCGATATGTTTTTGAAACTTCTAGAATCATTGGTATAAATTGAGGTATTTGTTTCCCTCTCACGATTTCAACAATCAAAAAAAAAATCGAAATAACAGCTACTATTTGTAGCTTAGGAAAAGAGCAGTTTTTGTATACATTTTTGATAATGTCATATCACTAAATTCTTGAATATTGAAAAAAAAAATGGTTTAAAGCATTTTCTATGTTACGTTCATATTTTTATTCGCTTTTCGGAAATGGTAATTTGTGCAAATTGTTTGTGAAACTAAGGGATTGAAAATTCAATATTTTATGTTCATTAAAATGTCAGCGATTTTTAAGAAGAGTTCTTAATTATTTCCCCTTGTCTAATTTTTGTGTGAGCTGTATTGATTGAATTAAAATGTATTTTTATTTTACATTTATCTTATTCCTCATTATCAAAGGATTCTTTCTTTCTCTCTGTATTTTTCACGTCAGGTTATTTATTTACGTTTGTACAAATATTATTTGTTGATTATTTTATATCATTTAGTAATTTCGTTCAGTTAATGCTTTTCATATCTCTTGACCGAAAGCACTATTATCAGCTATCACAGTTCAGTGCTCTTTGTATCACGAAGTTTCCTACGTGTCCATTTCTGATAAGGAATTGCCCTCACCGGATGCATCCATTTGACAGGATTCGCCAGAGAGTGTACACAACTCAGCAGAGTAACTTGTTGTGGCAGGGAGCTATTTATGTTGGTCTCTCAACCCCAGCGCTCGGAAATTCGTGTCAAAGTTCGTTTCCTCAAGTTGAAATCAACGATGGAAAAGCGACGCAGTTCTTGTGTCCTCTTGACATGGAGGATGTGAAAAGTAGGTTCTCAAAAGATGGATGGTATCACGCAAATCGGATTAAGGAGTCCCTTACCCAGTTAACTTAGTTTTTATCAAGTTTCTACCCTTGGAATCATATAGAATGTTCACAAACATGGTCCACTTGAATTATGAAATTATTGTCAAAAGAAAAGAATAAATGAAGATTTGACTTAAAAAGTTTTTCATTTAAAACTTTAAAGTTTTTCATTCCTTGAAAAATCAGGAATAAACAAACTTTTATTATCTCCTGATCGTCAACGGTATCCTTCAAAACTCTTTTATGAAAAGTAAATAAATAATTTATTGCCATAGATGCTGTTACTAACTACATGGGGAGGACAACATTTTTGTGCAAGATTATTTCTCGATTTTATATACAAGTATTTCTTTGAAGTTTATTATTAATGTGTATATTCTCAGTAAGTTACAGGGGCAACATCTAAGAAAATGTACTTGATATTTTTAAACGTATCCATTATTATACAAATTGAGGTACAAAAATTTTGGAAAGAAAATAACAATAACTCAGTTTATAATATCTTTATCACTATATTTACACACACACACACACACACACACATATATATATATATATATATATATATATATATATATATATATATATATATATATACGCCGAGGATCCGGCAATAGATTCTGTAATGGTCCTACTTGAGGCATGTATATCTTTGTATGTAGTTGGATGAAGTCCTGGTTGGTTATGGTGCCATATGAATAAGGTGATTGTCCCATATGATAATATACATACAGCCCTGATGAAGGCAAAATAAATTGTCGAAACGTCGGCGTTGTAAAAATGTATAATTATTGGCGAATCCTAAAAAAATTATATATTTATGTAAATAAAGTGGTAAATATCATAATCTAAATTATTATTATTGTTATTATTATTATTTTCAAAATTTTAGTACCTCAATTTGTATAGTCATGGTTAAGATACGCTAAAGCTATGATGTAAATTTTCTTGGAAAAGGATGTACCCCTAGTATCTTTGAGAAAATAAACGTCAATCATCAATTGCAAAGTAATACTAAGATATAGAAGAAAAAATCTTACAGAAAAAATTCAACAAAAGTTGTATCCTTCCCACGTAGTTAACGTTGGCTTTGTAATTATTGACCAATCCTCAAAAAATAATACTTTTATGTAAATGTATATATGTATCTCGTTTCGGCCAGCTAGGACCACGGAATGACGAGTGCTAGAAAGGTTCAGTTATTGTGTGAGTTTATTCACTAGAAACATCGTGAATTTGAGATAAAAGGAACAGCGTCTAGATAGGATCCAGATTGCTGTATCCGATTATTACAACTACGGTTGTTAGCCGTAGAGGGTGAACTTTTCATACGTCGCAGCTATTTAAACTGAGACATGGAAATGAAAATGAAATTTGATCTTGCCCCGTCCTGGAATGGATATGTAAATAATAATAATTTATGTAATTTGTTGTTATTATTATTATATCAAACCATATAACGTACACCTGCATACATTTAAAGGCAGAGGGAAGTTACAACACATCCTTGCTCTATCGTAAACGTGGCCTGAGTGAGGAGAAACCTCCACGCAACTCCACTTTACGGCGCAGTAAACAGCGCTGTATGAAGGAGGCGATTTTCGCCATTAAGAGAACATTAGCACGAGAGGTATCAGTCTATCGGAAGATCCCGGTGTTGAGTACACATAACGCGGCCGCATGGCCAAGTAGGCAGCCGAGTGAGAGCACGGAGTAGGGATCGTGCTCTTCCGAATGCAGCGCCTCTAATGATATGATAGGGAAGTAGCAGTAAGAAAGTTAATTGAAATTTTGATTTGAATGAGCATATTGTAGCTCTGTAATTAAGAAAATAGAAAGCTGACTTCAAAATGAATTGTCGACACTGTTGAGTTAGCTTTTCCAAGTTCTTCGTGAATTATAAAAAGGTGTATTGCAAAGTAAATGCTCTCAATTTTCTGAAATTCTTCACCGATTATTTTCTCCAGTGCGTTAAAAATATATTGTTACTTTCTTTCTCCCCAAAATACTGTTATTGTAAATAAGATGTTTTAGTTAATCCTACCTTTTAAATGACCTCAAATCGTTTTCGACAACCGGACCTTGTAAACCCCAAGATAATATTATAAGAATAAATATGTATTATAAGGTTGTAATAGTGATACGAGATTTCAATGGAGAGTTCATCCGTCACAAACAAGTTCTGCACTGGAATCACATACGAGTTTTAATTATGGTTTCGCACGTGTATCGTTGAGTCCGCCAAATATTATCATATTACCTCCACTATATTCTAAAATGCATGACGTGTTGGTCTTAAAAAATAGTAAAATCGCAGAGGGTTATTTTGTTAGTGTCCGAATGTTTGCGTTTAACAACCTTTGTATAAAATAATCCATTAAATCTGTAATTAATAAACTGATTTAATCAGAAATACCTATCAATTGTGCGACTACATCTTTTCGTTGTATTATTAAAATTAAGGGAAAATATATTTTCCAGGAATAAAACATGTTGATAACTAAAACGACCCTTGGTTTCTTATCTAGAGGGGATTTTCTCTTACTTAGACTACCTCTGAACTTGATTTCTTAGATTGTATCTCCGATATCTTGTTATTTTCTAGCCCGTCATTAATGAGATATGCTCTTCCAAAAAAGTGTCTAAAAACCACATTTGTTGTGCGAGAGTAAATTTAATTACTGGCAAGTGAAGGAAAACGTTCTTCCTACAAAATTCTATTCCTTAAGTAATTATTTTGATCTCATGTAACTCTATTCTCAAAAACATTATTAGACATAATATTAATGCTTGGGACTGGCAAAAAAAACATCATTATGTGTTGGGACTAAAAGTATGCTCATGAACCATGTTTCAGTCCGAGTTAAAAGCCCCTTCTTCACCTATGTAACGCATTGATTGAATTCGTATATCCTGATAATGAATAAAATACACTTTCATATGTATTCGGATTTGATAAATCAAATGTAGACTGAAATAGTACACGAAGTTTGAGTCTTCAGTTATACTATTTCAATTCAATTTTTGTTTTTTATATTTTATGTATGTTCACTAACACAAAAGATGTCGAATCTGAGTAAGCAACCAGACTCCTCTAGATTTACCACCCCTGTTCATTAGAAAGTCTGTGATGAGTATTCAAGTGCACTTGAAGATTGTAACCGTAGTTGTGGCACAGCAGCGGCGGCGGCGACCGCCCGCTTCCTACCCCAGCACCTCCAGTGGCCAGATTGGGAAATCGCCTTAAGTGGAATTTCTCCCGAGGAAATTAGCGATTCGCATGGCAGTGAACGGGCGATGGAAAGGGCGACTTTCACGTGAACTACTGCTAGTGAGGTTTTCAGAGATATCGGAAGGGGTTAAGGGTCAGAATCTCCTGGGGATTCACCCAAGTTTAGACAGGATCTTTTTTGTTTTAATTTTTTTATCGTATTTTTACTTTCCTTTCATAGGAGAAAAGAAGGCTCTGAACTCGGACTGAAAAAGGGGTCATGAGCATACTTTAGCCCCAACCCTCATAGTGATGGTAATGAATATTTTTTGACAGTCATAATTATTAATATTATCTCTAATATTTATTTCAGAATACAGTCAAACGAGATCAAATTAATCATTCAAGGAATAGAATTTTGTAGGAAAAATTATACAGAATGTCTGAGGAAAGTATAATAATCGGTGAAAAAATAGAGGTCTCTTATCTTAGCGAATTATCTCCAGGAGAGTCTATTTTCGTATTTTGGCGAAGATGTCCAATGTAATATATAATGTGTATGGATGTCAAGAATTTTTTCTTGTGGAGTAGTGAAAAAAATATAACCTTGGGATGATTTTCGATGAACACTTACAAGAATGCAGTTTAAATGTATTATTACGATTTAAAATGTTATAAATCTAAATCACAGATAATTAAAATACCATTTATTTTGTAAATTGAAAGTTGTTTATATAGATTTATTTTGAGCGTTCAAGGGAAACTCATGTAATTGAAGACTCAACTTAATCAAAATAATTACTTAAGGAACAGAATTTTGTAGGAAAAACGTTTTCTTTCACTTGTCAGTAATTAAATTTAATCTCGCACTACAAATGTAGTAGTTTTCTTAATGCTTTTTTGAAAGAAAGTGAATATTTCATTAATGATAAGTTAGAAAATAAAATGATGTCGGAAATACAATTTAAGAAATCTAGCTCAGAGGTAGTCTGAGAGAAAATCCCCTCTGCTTTCCTGCGTTAACACTCGAATAAAGTAACATAGTCTGTCATGATCTGTGTGTGTGTGTGTGTGTGTGCGTGCGTGCGCGCGCGTGTGTGTTTGCATTCTTTCTCTTCACGTTTATTGACAGGCTTTGGGACGGGGCTGAAAAGCAAAGGTGTACGGTCATTGGGGAATGTGTCCACAAATTTTCTCGTTGCCTGTTTTACAATACCAGGAGACCTCCCTAACCTTAATATCGTCAAACATAGTGTTGAACCTGCTAGAACGAAGAATTGGCAGGGGACTTGACGACTGGGAAGTGTAACGGTTGTGTAATTTTAATATCACAGTTGCTGCAGAGAGATTGTACCGTGGAAAACTCGTGAGAAAAGTCTCGAGATAATAAGAAATGCCTACAAACCGTTAGTTTCCTGTGTTTTTTTTCTACGGAGGTCGAAAAACACCGATGATAGAACGGCTATATGAAATACATCTTCTGTGTGTGATATCTTGGAAGATGTGTTATAACTTTTTATCAACCCTGTCTTTGTGAAAATTATACGGTGTCTTATTCTAATACCCGATCATCTCATCAGGAGTATTGGCTTCCTACTACGTTTCGTACGTTCTATTTCTAAGTCTATCTTGAGGTTTGGGCAGCATCAGTACTCGAGTCAACGTGTATTGAGTAGAATTCTCATAAACTCTATTAATTATGGTTCAATAATAATAATAATAATAATAATAATAATAAATTTATTGTCAAAAAACAGTACAAACTGCGTATGACAACGTGGAGGACTATAAACTATAATACAAACGTTATAAAGAAAACACTAATAATTGCTAATATTATGAATACGAATTAATTACTTCTGTATTACAATTATAAATATTGAACACAAGATATTGATCAAAATTACGTATGGTGGTGACGCAAAAAAAAACACCACGTTATAAAATAGCCACCACTTTGTTAATTATTAATATAACAAAATATTTTAATAGTATGACGAGCTTTAAAAAATGTCTACCAAATCAAACGACACTATTTTTTATGAACAGACATGTATTTACTCTAAAACAAAAATAAATAATAACACACAAAACGTTTCAATCTTTTTTAGGATAATCTTCGGGCAAATTGACAACTTAAGAATTTGAGCGCATTGGTCCTAAGTTGTCAATTTGCCCAAAGATTATCCTAAAAAGATTGAAACGTTTTGTGTGTTATTATTTATTTTTGTTTTAGAGTAAATACATGTCTGTTCATAAAAAAATAGGGTCGTTTGATTTGGTATTAATTATATATGCAGACGGAAAATAAGATTAATTCTTTTAAAAATTTCATCCATTTGGATGATTCGGAAAGTAATTAATTTTCGAAAACCGAGTTAAGCTGAAATCAATATACGCATATTATATTATTGCATCCATTCATTCAAATATAGACATTTCAGAGATTTAATTCTCTGTCAGTAGCACGTAATACATCTAGGATGCTTCACATTTCGAGGCCAAGGCGAGGGAAGAGTCGTGTCAGATGGGAGGGGGCGTGATCGCAGAGGCGTGGAAGGAAGTTGGCACCTTGCCTCTCTGCGTTGGACGATGCTGCCACGCTTCTCCGCTCGCCAGGAAGCGGAGAGACGGAAATCCACGGAATCACACGCTCAAGAAGATATATTTCGGAAGGGAGCATTCATTATGAAACTAAAGTATGTCTTGTCTTCTTTAATATACAGCATGCCGATGTCTTTACTTTCGAAGACGGGTAGCGAAAAAAATTCTTTACGTAGTAGACCTCTGGGTAGGGTAGCGGGATCAATTCACCCCCAAAATTACAACAACAAAAATTTTCTGTATGTTTGCAAATTGTATGCGTATTTAAACAGAATAATTATGTACACATGTACATAACATATATACGTGTGTATACAATGTATTAATGTAAAATCTTCGGTACGCCCCGGAGAGTCCTGAGTAATTATTCTGAATCTCCTATTAATTCTTAATTAGTGATTAATTAATTAGTGCTGGCAACAGCTACGCCCATTAAAGGGAAACGGAATAGTGGGATAGTCGTTTACATGTCTGAAGGGTTCTGTTCTACCTTACGCCCAGGTTTGTTGATAACTGCTCCATTTTCCACATCCTCTCCAAGAAACAAAAGTTTCAACGTGCCATAACCCAGCCGCCAGAAATGCTAGTTCTTAAACATCTTTAGTCCGAACCCGAAAAGTATAACGAAAGAATGACCGATATTGCAGATGAACATCAGAACCCGCTACATTTTATGAGTTGGACTATGATTGGTGGAACACAAAGTTTCATTCTATCACATCTTGCATTAGGTCAGCTTATTTGTAGTTACGTAATGCAGTCCACTATGACTTTTAAAACTACATCAATAACTAGCTACAATTTATTCTTATTTTGATTAGAGAATTCTCGTAACATTGAACTTGATACTCTTGATCTCAGTAATACGGATATTCGTTTTGACTCTGCACACGGACTATAGAGCAGGAAAGATCGCAAATTTTGTTCCTACTTGTTGCATGGAGAAAGAGAACAGATTTGACACTCCGTTTCGTTGAACTAAGCTAGGTTTATATTTGGTGTTTGCTTCTGAAAGGAATGTTTTGTCATGGTAATAAATTTTAATATATTCTTGCGAATGGGTAATATAATTATTAACTATGTCAAAGTTTCGAAAAAATCTATTACCCATACGTAATAGTATGTTGCAATGTATCAATGCCGCGTGATATACCGTAAGTTCCTAGGTGGTCCAACATCTCTCGTTCCCAATGCCATCACCTAAACTTGGTGCGTAGAGGTTGATGACCGGAAGTTCACCGTTTCAAAATTTAGGGATGAAGTGAGAAATAAAATAAATGATTTTGAAAGACCCACTGTGCTGATACATCGCTGCATTGGTTGATACAAAGTAACATTGGTGAGGGAGAATTATCGTAAATTAAAAATTCACTCCTCATTTTGAGTATCCAAAATAATTGAAGACTATTTAATGTGTTCGGTAACTGTCAATTTTGATTCATAATTGTCTTAAGTCGTTTTGATAGTGAATTGGTAAGCAAGATATGTTTGATGTTGTTTAAATATTTTTCAATCTATAAATATTGTAGATAGGTACTAATTTAATTGGAGGAGTGTGGTGTTATTTTCCATGAACCTAAAAAGTTATAACCTTCAGTGGCGGCAATTAGGACTGTTTTTGAGAAAATTAAATTATTATTTTGTTTTGGTATAATAGCTACATAAGGAGAACCGCAGAGCAGGAGACGCAACTCATAGCGTCCTTGCGTCGGGTGTAATTATTCATATTAGCAACACAGTACAAGAATTTTAGATGTTTACAGGTACTACAAGTTCGGTCTCTTTCCTATCTAATGATCAACATACAATGATTTGTCGCTCAACTTCTACTGCAAATGTTACATCGTTTAATCAATAATTAATGTCTCTAGTACACATATTCAATACTGTTTGTAATCATTCATTCTCCGTACTACATTTTTTGACGATGTTAAATTGTCATTTATACTGCGACGTATTTTGGACATTATTCATTGTCTAATATTGAAAACTAATATTGAGATACTCCATTTCTAATTTCTAAGACTCCATCTATTTTAATTCGTTCGTGTTTAGAGATTCATTAAGGACTGTACATAAACCATAGTCATTACTTGCACGTGCACTAAGAAAAGTTATAGAGAGTGCTACTGTCCATAAGCATCTGCTTGGGTCATTCGCTTTATTCCATCTGGCAGAGGGCTTAATGGCTGTGCTCGGGGAAAATAAACTACGCATACTAACCTCGCATCTGTGCATCTCGCTTTGATGGAAATATCTTTTCACCAATTTAATGATGCTCTGTATATCATTGAATGTACTAGTTTAGGTGCGAGGAAAAAGAATACAAAAATTTAAGAGGTTTTTGGAATTACATTATTGACTCATTCATTCATTAATTGGAATTAATGATAATTTCAAGGTTTTATACTCCTATGGATTTTGTATAGTGCTGAGAGTACTTTTCCTTGTGAAGTGGCAAATGCTGATTGACAACTGGGTCATGAAAAGGTGAAAAGTGCATTGGCAAATTTTCTTTCTGCGAAGAGGGATCCTGATTTGTCGAAAATTAATTTCATCAATAAATGAGGAGTTGCCGCGACGAAACACATTAGTTGGGTCATTTGTAACTACGCAAGTGAAATCTCTCCAAAACCATATTGTGTATGAAGACCATATACAATTTATGAACAAGTTGTGGGTTTTGCTATTCGATTTCTTATTTTGAATCCTGGATAAAACGATTAAGGGTTACTCAGTGAAATCATTACAACCGTTTGAATGTGAAATAAAGAAGTCTGAAGATAATAATGAGTGAACGAAAAACGTCAAGTCAAAGTCAAACTGTCCCACAACAGGCCCTGTAGGTGCCCAAGGGGTTCGCGGAGGTAAGGGGTCCTCAATTATTTGACCTCGGCACTAGGAGGAGGAGATGTGGTCGGCATCTCGCTCCGATTCCAGGATAGACCCTGGTACTCATTTTACAGCAGACTGAGTAGGCCTGGGAGTCAATCTGGATGTTGAAGTGTGATGAAAAATCCCACCTCACCAAAGATCGAATCCCGGCCATCCAGCCAGCAACTCAGCGCTCTACCCACTTTTTTAAAAGAGCTGTTCCGTATTCTCACGTAATAATTACATCGATTGTTCATAATTTGCTAGAATTCTCAGAGTATTGTTGGCTTGAGTATCTGTGCCACTATCATGACTTTAAACACTTGAATATGTTTTGAGTGACTTCATTGGAAAGCCGTGAAGACAGTAAAGGAATCAGTACTATCTGTAATATATGTTCGATCAATATATAATGGTGTACGTCAGTTTCACGTTAGTAAAGTATGCTTCCCCGAAATCTTGCTGCCACAAAGGTTGTCCGAAAGACATGAGAAAAAGACATACTTTATATGTATCATACTGTTTGTCCTTTATGCGCTCCTATACTATTCATACAATTGTGATTTAAAATTTTCAGGTTGATATGCACTAACTCGTGAAGGTTAGTGCGACTATTCTACAATAGAAGGTAAAAATTTCGGGGGGACCAGTGACGCAGAGCAATACAAGTAGAATTTGCAGTAGTGGACGAAGTTGATTCGCGACCGTTTTTTTTCGGGGTAGTCCCGTTTCCCGGCTTTCATTCCACCACAACATTGACTCGCTTCTAAATTCCGATTTCAATTAGATGAAATAGTGACATGAGATGTTTTATGTTTTTGCTAAATGCCACGAAGTAATTAAGATCTGTAATATCGCGTGCTATTTTGCCTACACCACATTATATCAAAGTGTAAATCACGTCACAAAAAGAAAAACTCCCGTGCGAAGCTGGACAGTGTCGGCTCGTACAAAATACGAAATTCTTCCATTGTAAGATTTAACATGGTGTTAAACTTCTGTAACAATATTTTTCATTATTATTTGCGTTATGAGTTTTGTTACACAACATCCCAGAAATTGTATGTTCTCTCAAAATCATCAAATGGTTGGTGATGAAACTAATAACTGGCGACCTCTCCAGTAATCAGAAAATCAGGTAATTGGAACCTGTATCTCCCTCACCATTGGGAAACCTCATTAATGCAAGCAGATGCTCTCTCGATCCGATCAGTGGATCAACTGCCATTGGTTCGACGACGAGGCATACAAAGGCTGAGAAGGCAAACGGCAATCGGAAACTGTGACGGCAAGCGGCAATCGGAGGCTGTTCCTTCCGCTTAATTAGATTTGTGTGCAGCGACGATCTGTCGATGCGGAGCCTGCAGGGAATCGTTGTTTCCGACCAAGTCGAAATGAATACGGAGCAATTCAAATGAACTTTCTGCGGTTTCTGGAATCGCTTCGTTTCGCAGAACTTTGTACACGAACTGGGCGGTTATTTGTTTGAATGAAATTTATGGGAGTTGAAGTTTATAACGTTGTTTTCGTATTGTGATGGATATAAAACTCGAAAGCACACAGACAATTTTCGTACAGTGCGTTAATTTTTCTAAACGGAGAAACGAAAACTCGATTGTTCCATTTTGAGGTGGGTCCGAAGTTTCTGTCGACTGAGGAAGAGGTCTGCTCAAACTAAAGATTCTAAACTCTGATCCAGATTAATAATAAGAATTCAATTCTTTTTTTTATCTGTATTTTCTCACATCATTGTCTTGGTACATTAAATGATTCATTTGATACAAGTAATTATATTGAAGTACACCGTTATTTACAATTGTAGTATTTATTATTGGGGAATATCGGATGACGTTAACATAACTCTCTACCCCACCGCGATAGTCTTATCCTCCAGTTTACCGTAGGGTTCGTTGATCAGCATCCACGGAACAGCCCAGTAATAGCTACCGAAGGAAATTTTTTTGCTCTCAACGGAATCGAGAATAATTTGGCAACATTTTTTTTTATTTAAGGGAAGGTTGCTGTTATCAGTTCGTGTGTCCTCGCATTTCTCTCTCTTTCATAATAATAAACCGCATTCTCATCCTTCACGCATGGGGTTTTGTATTTACAATAATACGCACTGCACAATCTATTCTGAGACTCGTTGAAACTCCAGTAACAAACATATCCATTGAAGTAGGCACTCTAACTCGTGTTCAGTTAAAGCAAAAATCTTATTAATACACTTACATAGATTAATTCGTTCCAATCTGCATATTTAATCTCGATGGTTCCGCAGTCCCTGGAAGCACTATAAGAACTCCAACATTATAAATATTATATAAACATCTAGATTATAGTATTTCATACTACAGTCGTTTCCAGGATATAGCTTTTGAAATAAGTACGAATATTTCAATATCCGTATATCAAGTTGTGGTTCATTTTTCTCTTGGAGCGAAGTAACAGTTAATGAAAGTGGGAAAATAATTCTCTAAAATTAATCTCTTCAGATATTCTTAATTTCTGGGATTATTAAATCTTGAACAAGTCTTGTGTGTTTTGTGCTTCTTGCAGTATTTAGATGGTATTTTCTTTATTAACTGGTCGTAAAAGGAAAAGTGTAAGTGCTCAAATTCTTTCTTTATTAATACGGTTATAAACCCTTTGGATATGTTCCAAAACTCGCATAAACTTCTTGTCCTCGTTCGAAAATTTTAGAGATGATTTATTGAATAATTATTTCGGACATGTACGTACAAGACCTATTATATTTTAGAAATGTTTCAAAATAATTTAAGTATAAATAATTATTGTGTTTAGGCAACAAAGTTTATTGCTATGACGACGTTTCGATAGCTTAGTTCGCTATCTCCATCAGAGCTTAGTTAATTCTTAATATTGCTTTATCCTTACACTACTTCAACAGCAATCTGGCGACCACCATTTAAGCACACCACCGCCATTTTAAGCAACACAAAAAAAGTGATCCATTAAGTGAATAGTTTTTATATTACAACGTATTTTCCCTTTTTTATGGATTTAATTGAGTAAACGTATGCTAATACTTTACCTCTCATGATACTTTGGGCTTGTTAAAAACTATGAAATCAAAACATCAAATTTAATCAAGCATATGGATATTTAATTCGTTTCCAACATTATATTATTTCTAATCGTTAATTGAAACACAGAAAGTATTATGTTACTTATAAAAATACATTAATAAATCTATTTCGCTTTCTGTAAGTTCAAATAAATACTTATTTTAATTATGTTTGAGAATATTTCAAATATGTCTGCACAGAATTGACTGAGAAAAATTAATTAACGCTATTCAAAATAATGAATTATAGCAAAGAAACATTCGTGAATAGTAGAGTGATCACTTTCTTTTTCAGCAATTCCGTAGCATCCAATCAAAATCAAATCACTAAAAAATCTCGAAACGTCACGAAACAAAAACAAAACCACCCTTGGATTCCATCTCGTAAACGTTCATTCTTCAATTCCAAACCACATAAAAACGATTAGTGCACATGACACATCGAACAAAAAAAACGCGTCAACTTCCGGCCGCACCTGTTCACTTCCTGTAGGGCTGGTGGCAGTGAAAGTGATTACTCTGCCGGTAGCTATCAGCCGGGGATCGTTGTTGGGGGTGGAGACACCCTGTCGTGCTGAGTAGTTGGGGAGAAAGGACGCTACTTGTTCCGTGCGATGCGTAATGCTGTCCATGCATTTTTTATTCGCTTCTTTGTGATAGAGACATACGCCTATCGAGGGGAAAACTCTATGTGCACTCTACGTAATACTTAAAAATGAATCATGTGTTAGGTACTGTATATTTTGAGGTGTATATGAGTAATACTGTGCATGTACTGTGTTAATCACTAGGAGACTGGGTAATTTGTAATTATCGTTTGTTTTGATTCTGACTCTCCTCATCACTATTGAAGATCTATTCTTTGTTTGACGTATGCGAAATATTTCGATATGTATTTTTTTAAATTAAACTACTCTTTTTTTCAATTATGTGATCGCTGTAGAATGTTAATCGTTTTATTATTTGGTTTTGAGTAATGAAAAATTAGAGATAAAATTTCCTAATCATGAATGAAACTTTATGTAACTCGAATTAGAGAAATTATTCAAAACATGTGATATTATGTGGGTTATATTAAACTCTAAAAACTATATGAAATTCTTCCAAAGGCATTTCTATGAATTTGACAACAAAATATTTGGTTATCGAATAATCGTGTACGTTTCAATTAGTAATGGAGGAGAGTCTTTGGTTGTGCCGTACCTGGTGGCAGCTGTGACTCGAGTTGTGACGTGGGAGGTTGCACTTGAGCTTTATTTGATGGAGATGGCACCCCGTCACAAACGTTGGTTTACGACGTAGGTTGTTGCGGTTGTGGGTGACTGTGGGTGATAGGGAGGAAGGGAGAGGGCAGTCGTCATTCTTCCCCTTCACGCACGCGTCGTGTGCGTTTGATGTGCGACAGGCTGCTTGATTCGCTGCGTGCTGTCAAGTGCCACCAGTGTTGTCACTCTGCAGCGGTTCCTGGAAGAGAAAGAATTAGTTCCACAACAATGGTAGTAAGAGTAAACTCGTTAAGGGAGGTTCAGTGAATTTTCATTAGAATTATTTTTGTGAAATTGACAGAATTCCGTGTGAATCATGATGGAGTAATACTTGAAAATCCAGAACGTTATGTCGCCACAAGGAACACAACTTCCTACCCTCGCCTTGACTGTAAATGTATAATGCCAGTACATGAGAGTGGAAGGCGCTTCGGAATACTCTTCAATTTTCTACTTCTCCATTACTCATCAGATATAAATAATAAAGAAGTTTTATGTTACTAAAATTGGTTCACAATCATCATTTTATATTTCTCACTTTCCTATTTTTCTATTCCTATTCCCACTTATAGTATAATTAATGCTCACATTTTCATCAACAGTGAAAATAACGATACCAATTCGAAAAAAATAATAATTCTGAATCAAATTAATTTTTGAGATTATTTAGGATTATGTAAAATGCATACAACGTTGCCAGAATTTCATTTTTACATCCATATTCACTAATTTGGTTTTAGGATCATTATTCCTATTGTTGATGATTTTTTATTTAATTATGTGTTAATAGGTGTGATGTGTTTGCTTTTTTTAAAAATGTGTGTTGGAATTAACGTTTCATATTATATTGTGAATCTGCAACCTGTCCCTAAGTCTTGACAGGAGAGGTTATTTCACTGATGCTTCCCCCTATAGCGATGCGATATAGACTTGGTTGGATTATCTAACAATGTATAGAATACATTTCGAGCTATCACCTTAGTGATGGAAGAAACATTCCTTTTCTCATTCTACTCAAAAATTGTCTTAATGTTTACCGTTTTCTTCAAGTATGTGACAATTCTGTTTTTTGTACTTCAAATTTATTCTCCTTTGAATATGTTTAAAACAAACTTCTTTGATACTTTATGTAGAGTGAGATTGAAGGATCTGTGTTGAAGTTAGTAATAAAAAGATTCTTAATAAATTTTCCAAAATTTGTCAGATTTTTGAAACTAAAAAAAATTAGCGTTGATATTATTCAGGTGGTGTGTCTCTTTGCTATGTATCAAAGTATCAAGATAATGATGAAAACTAATGGTAAACTTAATTAAAATAATTATTCCTGTTTTACCTGATTAATCACGTTAACATTACAAGACATAAGTTCCCCAGTGCTTTTTGCCGACACTCTTCAAAAGAGAAAGGGAATGGAAATAATATGATATTGATATTTTACAGTGATAGGTGTATTTACTCAATTTTCGTTTAACCATCTATCAATGGAAGAGGTCTTTGAAATTCGTGTTCATTGCGTGATAGAGGCAGCTTTAAAATTAGAAACATTGATGCTATTTATTAATGTTGTTCCTAATTTTTTATGTATTTTCTGAATACCGTTTGAACGGCGTTAAAATTTTCTGTCACGTGTTTCGCATACTTTCACCGAGAATTTTTGTGGCTTCAAAATCTAAGATATAATTACAGGAAAAATTTGCAGTCATTCTCCACTGAATTTATTTAGTCAAGTATTCACTTTGTCCGGTCAGTGAACTCTGTTTCAAATGATATGTGATTATATAATTTAGTTGAAAACATGTGTAGCATGGAGTAAGTGACATTGGGGTATATACTTTTTTTCATTTCTCTTATCAATACAGAAAAATTATATATAAAATCAAATGTTTTATATTTTTTTCATCAAGTGAACATATTGTTTTAATTTATTATGTATTTAAGATTTCGTCTCCATGTTCTACCTGGTGCGTGCAAAGGAGAAGGTTTCTCGCCGCTGGAAATTCATTACCTTCGCGATAAAAGTACGACCCTACTTTGCCTACGTTAATTCCCCTTTAAGATTTCCTCTTCTCTAGAGATACGCGGAAGTTTATGAATTTTGAGTTTCCCTCAGAGTTAACAATCGTGTGTTTCAAATTAATTAGTCAAGAAAAGAAACAATCAAGGGGTGAAATGCAACTTGTAACCCGAAAAGATACTAATCACATTTTTTCTAATCATAGAAACGGTTTAAAATTATAGTTATGTAACCGTTTATATCATTAACGCAAATTATTCATTATTGCTTATGGTATTTTCTATTGTATTTTAGTCAATGCTTAAGTGGTGTGAACGTAATTCCTAACTCGAATTCGTTCACGTCGTGTTAGAAAAGATATCTTACTTTCCTTTGGGTGGAGTGGGGGGTGGAAACAAATGTCTAATTATATCGGCGATTAATTAACGTATGTGAAGGTGTACTTATAATCCTACCAAAACTATCCGGAATAAACATTACCAATATTTTATTTACTTATTATTTGATATATTAAAATTTTACAAATATTTCATTTAAAATAAAGTCTTATTGCAACATACAGAGAATATTCATTCTAAATTATGTAGTAAAAAGCAAGATCATTTTACATATTGAGTGTATTTATATTTTTCAATATTCGTAGATTAAAATAGGCTTTCCTGTGAAAACTATATCTGTGAACTTTTACTTTCAGTAAGGGCGAAACATACGAACTACATGTGAGTAGCGCTGCCTATAACAAGGAGCTGTGAAAGCAAACTCGAATCTTGTGAGCGTAATTCGTAAGTCCACAATGTATATTTCATGAGTCGGTCTACAGAGACCTCGTGTGAACTGAATTTTCTCTGCCCGACTGCTTCTCAAACTCTCGTGTGCTGGAAGGGTCGAGAAAGCTTTCTTCTTCTTTCTTTTGAGGCAACTCGTTGATCAAACTGCGAAGTCAATGAACGGGTAAGGACGTGGGTGACGAGGTCGGGAGAATTGCCGGTTGCCGTGATGTAATTTTTTTTTTTGTCATGGCCTCTTCTCAAACTTGTTTAGGGGTCATTATTCAAAAATCTTGTAGTACAAACTTTCTTCCTTTCTTTAGAGGCTAACGTACTTTTGAAGAGTACAATTTCTGATAGTCTAAAAATAGAATATGGATGAGGAATTAATTAGTTTGTTACCTGACAAATGTCAGTAAACACGAGAAAAATGTTTAATCGCATTGATGATTACAAAGTATTTTCCCAACCCTACCGACATGCCCAAAAATAAGGGTGTGAATTGAGCAAAGAGCAACCGCTATTTTTTATTTAATGCGGTCAGAGTTGAGTGTGAGATGACGAAGACAAAAAGGATTAAAAAATCTGCCTTGGAGTTTAAGTTACGCACTATACTAATAGAAAAAAGGAAAAGTTCTGTCACTGAATGCCCTCTTCCTTAATGATATTGGAATTACTGTTGAATCTTGAAGAAGATTTGGATCATATTGTAGAGGTGTGTAACAGTTTGATACCTCTTTCTGACGTGTCTTACTGATGTAGCCAATTTTATAACCCTATTTTGAATAATTTAAAATGCATTTGTGGAATGTAGATTATGATGATTAGTGACATATAGTAAGATATTCATTTTGGTCTCAGATACAAACTGAATAAACGAATTTGATCGTTAAAGAAAAATACACATTTTTTGCATTCAAATTAACGTGTATATTTTGAAACACAAAACCGTTTCTCAATCCAAAAAAATTAACGTTATTCCATTTCGTGGGAGATAGCCATTAAGTTTTGGATGTTTATCTTCGTGGAAATATTTTATTTCGGGGGTAAATTGGAAACTTCCGACTACATTACAATGTACATAATTTTTATTTGTATTCTATTATTCGTTCGAGGTAAAACAATATTTCTGTGGAATGCAATGTTACAGATACAACTTCTACCAATTGATTTACGACTCGCCTGTGCTTTCGCTTGCAAGATTGTTGCCGTGATATCCTTCCATTGCCTGTTTGGTCAGTTTCTCACTGGTTACAATATATATGTTCATGATTACTACCTGGTGTGCGTTTCAACTGGCTGTTAAATGAAGATAAAATGTTTCCCTAATTTGTTTATGATCTCTGAAACTTTTACGAAAATATCATTTTGACTTGTATTTTATCTCAATCCACACGCATGGGGAACGACTGAAAACGTTATTAAATCATGATGTGCTACAGAACTATTTTATATCATATATAATGTTGTGTAACATTTTAGGAACATGAATGATTTTGCTTGTTACAAAGCTTATCAATCTCAGAAATACACAAATAAAAACTTTATAAATAAATTCGTGAGTAAACTGACAAGTTTTGAGAATATAAAATATCGTAGTATGAGAAAGGTAATTCCATCCTCTATGTGGCGTAAAGTATAACAAATCTTATCGTTATCTGAAAAAAATTATTTCGATTAATTCGTTAAACTTATCGAATCTTTAATTTTCAGATTAAAAGTCAACATCTTAAAGACCTGGAGATTCATATGGGGATAAGGTTCTTTTTTTTGCATTTTTGTCAGGACTATATTTGTAAACAAACAAAGGATTTCTTATAATACGCTTATTTCATGTCTACATTAAACCTCTACAGCGATAATACATATTTCGCTATAAATACAACAGTACGTAATAAATTTCTTAGCTTCTGTTTAAATGCACACATACCTTGTCAGACTTGTATATAAATGAATGGAAATAAAAGGAAGCCATAAAAGTTATATGTACATTATAAGTAATCTTTTGGTAACTCGGATGAAGATACCAATATGTATCGAGACGTTGGCAAGTATGATGGCAAAATTGAGTTTTGTTTAATTGACTTTAACCCAGTAAACTCAATACAAGCTCGAAAAAATCCTTCCTAATTTATAATTAGCCAGAAAGTGGGTAATGTCGTTGTTATTTCATTAGAAATGTTCTTATTATTTTATTAATAACCGACTAATTATAGTGACTTATATTGAACACTTTCACTCACCTTACAGTTATAAAAGCAACAGTTAGCTGTGTTTAGGACAGTATAAAATCATTGCTCGTAACCAGAATAAGGAGGTATTCGATTGGAAAAACTCCGTGAAAATAGATTCTCAATAAATTCAACGACTGGGTCGGTTGTACGATTATTCTTCGACGATCAATAAAGTGACCCTATGGCTGCACTGGTATCGACAGATGTTGCAGCGATTTATTGCGAGAGATGGGAAAGGCGGTGTTAGCTGGGCGGACATTGTCGATAACGACTCCATAGGTTATCCTCAGAAAGAATTGTTTCGTGTCGTTACAGGAGTGTGTACTGACGTTAATATACCTGTGACAGTGACTTCTTCACATTTAAGTCACCCAACGAGAAGAAAATGTGAAAATCTCCATAATATAGATATACTATACATGGAATGGGGAGATTCTAATTCCCCGAGAGTTGATAGTTCTAGATTGTTTAATTAATTGAAATATAAACCATGAACACGTATTGTGTCATAAAAAATCAATATAACTGATGTAGGTATAATTACTTACCGAATAGGACACAAGTACTAGAATTTACATGTTCAAAATCATCCTAATATTTAAATTCTCAATGTTTAATTGGTTAGTCATTAGTATTAACAAATTTGATTCCATATAAATCTCTTTCAAAGAAATACATCGAACCAATTAACTTGTTGACTGTTGTAAGGCGAAAGAACATTTTTAAGAAGAGGTAAAATTTTAGTTTCACAAACATATTTACAAGAAAGAATGTTTCCACTTATGTAGTTATTACTTTCGTGTTTTGCTATGTCATTCGTTAAAAAAATATAATCTTGTTAATTATACCAAAGGTTTCTCTGCAATTAGGAGTTCGTCTTTTTCTCTAGATATTTTTTCATCACAGTTACATTTTACAAATGTACCTGTTGTTTTTTGTGTGGGAATTTTCCCCTCTAATATTCAATAATTGAATGTCATGTTTCGGTGGGAAATTCAGGAGTGATAATTGCATCTCTGTAAGAAACATTCCACTGTTTCACTACGTAATACACCAAATTGGAGACAAATTCACTACGTAAGTGAATTAGTTCATAATGGTGTAAGTGTCTCTAGAAGAAACGAAGAGTTTTCCCATTACACATTGTTAATATATTCCCTGAAAAAAAAACTTTTTAAAAAAAATACCTCCGAATCGTGTTAAATTAATAAAAAATGACAGTTTTTTAAGTTAGTAGGGGAGAGAAAGATTTTGTTGATTACAAGTAATTAATAAATACTATGTCAATACGAAGCATAGGAATCGAAAGGGACGTGATGTAAAATGGGATAAGTCTTTTCATCGCCATCATCAATCTTCCTTGCGGTAAAAATTTTTAATTAATTTTGAAGTAGTAAATAAAGGTCAACCTTTAACAGCTGATTTGATGAATTGGTGTTTACTTTACTGATCATATCCGGTTAATACAGAAAACGAATAATACAGAAAATGCTTGTGATTTAAAAATATTTTCAATACTGTAAGGGAAGGGTCAGGTCGTGGGAGCTACTCTTTCACCTAGCTATGATTTAGGGGAATGAATTGGAAGGAGATATGCTGGGTATTGGAGAAACTTACTACCGAAATAATATTTGTTTCGAGTAGGTGAGGGGAATCGCCAACTTATAATTTCACGTAGATCGGCCGTGAGAAATATTTTATCGTTTACAAAGGTAAATTTACCAGGAAACCAGAAGGGTACGATTCTTTTGCTGTTTCCATAATAATTTGGCTGGTTTTCCAAAGTTATTATTGTTGTCTTGTATTCTGTTTTAATTCATTCCGATTAGACTAACTTCATTAAACAAAGCTAAAACACTTATCACCGTGAAAATACTGTAGGGTACTACAGGAACTGTATTTTTTTTTTTTTTTAGTTTGTTTTAAGTCGTCTTCGTCGTGAGACATTACATGACATATATCTCATTACATTTCATCTAACATTACCTGCCACCTAACATTACATAATATATTACATTACGTGTCCAGTTTATCATTTTTTTTTCCATAGTTGTGTGATATACTTTTTGAAGGCCTCATAATTCTCGTTTTTTGCTGTCATTCGGCGATTTGGAACTGTATTCAATAAATTGCCTAATATTTTCTTACTCGTCTGTAAGATCTAATGTATTAAAGATCTTGCATGTCTTTTGTATATTGAGATGCCATAGCCGATAATAAACTTCCTTGATTATCGAAACGCATTTAATTCGTAGTATAATGTGCTTCCATTAAAATTCCGTATAAATTTCGGGGAGGAGGGTAGTTCATCCGAGATCCTTCTCGAGGGCACGTGCTTGTTTGCGTCTTACCGGAGAAGCGAAAGAGGGATTTAGTTTTCTACATAAATTATTCAGCATTCTATACAAAGTAACATCAAATTAGTTTGTGTACTGATGCTTTCTTAAAAACAAAAATTGAAAATACTTGAACGAATTAACTCCTAATCGTTTGCCTCTCCTGTAGTATTGGACATCCCTTTCGATCCAACTCCCTTCACGGGGATCAGGATTTTGGGAGTCAACAGTCGCAATGTTCACGATGTCGCTGGTCCGAAAGGAATGTCTTCTCCCAGAGGTAGTACCAACGCTCCTCACAAGGGAAGGAAGGAATAAAGAAAAGAGGACGATGGGGCGTTTCATTCCCTCGTAAATAGAGCAAACACGGCGCTCTTCTTCGTCACAGCTGCGGGCGATTCTCTCTTCCAGAGAACCTTTCCTCGGCGCGCGACCTCAAGAGGACATGGCACATGCCGCTGCTCTACTAGTGGTAAAACGTGCGGTTTTGCGAGGTCTGTTCACCAATTGTGCCCGCGGTTAGAGAGTGTTCGATACGTCCTTTTTTTTCTCCAATTCATCTTAGCCCTCGGGCCATTTTCTCTATACACTTTCGATTGATCGGACCGGCACCCGACGAATAAAATTAACGGATTGTATGTTTTCTCAATATTTTGATTCTCATCAACAAGTTTATATAATTTCTAGTTGGAAAAATTCAATAGTTTATTCTTTATTCAAAAACTATTTTAATTATTTAGTATTGCAATAAAATGTTTACATTTTGTAATTTATGACGGGGTAATACCGAACACATTTTTTCAATTTTCTCTCGCCGGACATATCACGTCAAGAATTTTATTTATTTATTTATCACCAAGAGATTTCCTTGTCTTCAACAATAGTCATTTCAAGGATCAAATTTAATACATCTCTTATAATACTGCATTTTCCTTTTAGGTTTTTTAATCTGTAAAAGAATCCCTAGTATTACAAATTGATGAAAGATATCGAATTTTTCTTTACTGTTGAATATATGTTCACTATCACTTAAATTCAACGTATCAATTTTCTTGTAAATTTTTAAGAATTGTGCCCTCTCCGCTCCGTAGAGTTCACTATCCCATAGTAGTTTTCTCACTTATTTGGCATACACAAGTCTCGGTATCAATTTTTCCTATTCTTCGGAGGTATGTTCTAAAATTTCCATGTCCTGTTATAAACTCTTTAAATATATTGCTAGTCTGGAATCATTTTCTGTTTTTCCTCACAAACTGGACGTTTTTAATATAGTCATAAATTACTCTTAAATGACTTAGTCCAGTGTATCTGCCAAGCGTTTATTAAAGGTGATGTGATTTGGCTTCTCACATTCTTGTCTTCTTTTTTAAATTCCTGTCTATTAATGTTTATTGTTTCTGTTATCTTTAATCATTTCAATTTTCATCGATCACGTCTGCTATCTTGCATATTATAGCTGCATTATTAACCGTAAATATTTTGGCAACAATCTCCTCTATTTTATGCATAGAAATATTAATACTTGTTTCTGTTAAGTTAGTCTCTTCCTCTCTGGCCTTCAAGAGGTTTTGCATGTTTTCTTTAGTTATATTTAATTCAGCTTTCAACATTAGATACTCTTCCCATGGATGATCTGAACTTTCCTGTATTTTCGTATGGACTCCACCAGTTAGTTTCTTAAGCTTATCATCATTAATGGCATCTCGTAATGTCTCATGCTCCTTTCGTGCTCTTTTTCTAGAACTTGGTTACTAGATTATTCTCCTTGCGAAGGAAAATAAATTTCGGATTTTCTTAGATAAATTTTTCCTCGCTTAGTTCACGTTATATTTAGCGCACCCGTCCTTGTGTATCTTGCGATGTTTCTCATGAAACGCTTCGTATATACTTTCCAATGTTTTTTTAAAATTGATTTACGTTTGTTTAATGTAAGAAATTAAAGTTTGTTTTTATGCCTTATTAAAATTCTGTGAACGTATGAAAAATTACTGAAGTATTTCCTTTCTTTTCAATTTATTTTCAAATTCTCAATAACATGTAATTATTTGCTCCCTTCTTTTGACTATGTAATTCTCAGCTGAAGTATAAACTTCTCTGAATATATATTTCCTCTCAACACAATGCCACACTACATCATTTAAGTTCTCCTTTCCAATAAAAGAAGGTGCTGCAAGCAGTCTTACCGTAGGAAACAGAGCCATCATATTTCTTCAGAAACTCCTTGTATGTTAATAAATAATACACGGTGTCCGTGCCGTAGCGTTACGCATAGGCACGCATTTTGCATTTATTTTGCACAAAACTGTAAATGGACAAACTATTTTCATTATAAAAGTGCGCACTCTCACTTCCTTACGTGCAAAGCACTCCGGGTCAGCAATAACTCTTAAAACGTACGACAACTCCTACCTGTCGTAACCTCCGCTCATTGCTATAGTAAAGAGCAATTACTGGTTTTGATTTGTTTTTCTTCTCAAGACGCCTCTCAGCTTTGCCGAGTTGTGTAAATTAGTCCATATCCTCACAATATCATTACCAATATCGTTATAATCCGGGATTCATCATATTAGATCAGAACTATTCTGTTTGTAAAATAATGCACGGGGGATGTGCTCTATGTGTTACGCATTGGCACATATTTTGCTTCTATTGTGCAAATATTCGTAAATACACAAACTATCTTCCATCTAAGAGCGCGCGCGCGCACTTCCTTATTTGCACACCGCTCCTGATCAAAATGAACGATAATTCCTATCAGTCGTAGTCTCCACTCCTGACTTCGTGGAAGAATCATTCTCGATTTTTAATGACACCACATCATTTCACCGATTTCTGCCAATTAGTTCATATCATCTGAACATTATTACCAATATCTGGATCAAGAATCATCTGCAAATCAAACGAAATTGGCAAAAAGATTCATTTAAAATCAGGAACCGTTATTTAATGATACACATCAAGCCGTTGCCAAGTAAAGAATCCCACGTCAAGTATTAATTCTGACAGCATAGACATCCAACACTAGTTGTGCCCCCAAACCTTTGATGAAAATTTGATGTAAGATTTACTACTCGCGGCCCGCGGGCCACTATTTGGACGGAGATTACTAAAATGAAATTGAATGATCCATTCTAATGTTTATAAACTGAAATTATTTTGAAAATTGTAATTTAGGAGCATACGTCCGTACATGACTCAACTTTCCTCATTGTTCAAAAATTGATTGTGAATAAATAGTAAAGGACCTGACAATAAATTAGTTCTGGCTTAATAAATCCAAGAATTGAAATAATGTTAATTTTTAGTGAAATGTGAGTAAATGTTCTATGGATAAGTTATCTAGAATCATTTTCAAGGGATGGAATTTCTTCACATGTGAGTAAATTTAAAAATGTTATAGCGCCAAAATATAATACTGAGAATAACATTTGTGCGTACATTTTATTTATGTATGTACGTAGACACTCATCATGAGTGCATTTTGATCACCTTCATGACTCCACTGGATTTCAATGCAGTTGCTGTGCAGTACGTATCGAATATAACGGTTAAGAAACCGTAGAACACTTATCCTTGGAAGTAACGGTAGTTATTATTTACATAAATCAGCATATATAAAGTTGGGCTTTAATTATTCATTCTTTTTCTCATAGGTGCTTCACGAGCTTGGTGTAGATGAAATGGGAAATGAGGATTATAAACTAATTGTGAACTAAAAAAAAACAATATTTTTTCCGTTTCATTCAGACCTAGAAATCACAGATATGGTGGCACAAACGAAGTCCACTTTTACCAGAGTCGATTCCGCCCCGTTCGGAATTGGAGAGCAGGAGATTGGAAAACTCAGCCATTGCTTTGACTGTAGCTTTTTGACGCGTACTTCTTCACAACAAGCAAATCTTGTTTTGACTCCCTGGCCTGCTATTTTCTGACTCAAACGGCACTAAATCTCGTCAGACCTGTCTTATCTCCCCTTTGACATTCTTGCTGCTCTACTGTTGCGCTCTGCACTCTTTTTATTGTTTTCCGCGGTTACTAATCTGTTTCCTACGCATATGCGTCTCTGCCGTTGAGCCATGCGGAATTCTCTTTCCATTTCTACGCCTCCTGAATTCTTTCGAAGCTGAATGCTGGTGGGTTTTAGTTCCTCCGTCGCATTTGTTGCTTCCGCCATCTCCATCGTTTCCATCTTATTGCTGCTTGCAGAGAATCTCTTCCGGATCCAGTATCTTGAAGCAGCAACCAACTCTGAGCGAATAGCGGAATATTTTCGTTCGACGTTTTCACTTGTAGAACTGCTTTAGTTCGTTGTACCCCACGTTATGTTGAAATTTCATTAGCATTTGTTCATATGTTATTCTTGTTTAACCTGCCTATCATTCCATCACAACGCTCACTCATCATTCATCCTCATGTCATTCATTCATCACCCGCCTCGGGGAGATGTGTCGAGAAGGGCATTCGGTACCCTTTTAATTCCTCCGCCATATCAAAAAGAGGCATCATATCATCATCTCCGATCCCTACAGACAAGGCAAAATTAGTTAAGTGTTCAAGTGTTCATATGTGCGTATTTATCGCATTATTTCGGTTTATCGGCGTAAATTGAAGGCGGTGTATTAAGTCCTAGAAATGTATGGATTATTAATAGACTGTAAAGTAGATGAAATTAGGTTTCTAAGTTCTCTTTGTGTTATCGTAGTAATAATTATCACTGGAAATGGCGTTTTCAAAATGCATGAAACCGTTTTGATTCAGTCCATGCTACGTCATACACTTACTAATACTCTCATTTCTCCGATTACTTCGCATGCACTTTTGAACATTGATAGGTCGATCTCTTTACTGTTTCAAGGTACGAGTGTTACTTATTCTTTGACCGTAGTCGATTTTAGGATGTGTTATTAATTTATTGACATTGAATAAATGTATTCGTTAAAATGAACGTTGTGAAAACATAAACATATACCCATTTCATTTTCATACATTTTCATTTACTCACACAGTTCATTCTAACATACATAGGTGTGATATACCTAACCAGGGAACCGTCGCACGTAAATCACGAATTTGATGAGATTAAAATATCATGTGTACATACCATTTGACATAGATGCTATCAAATGAATTGTAGCGATGTGCCTTCACAAGATAGAAGCATTCGAAGTTTTGCGGGCAAATGATGTGTGCGTTTCTATTCTAATTTTTCAAAGTTGCAGAGTCTTCATTTGACGACTTTTGATGAAATTGACTTGGTACTTCGGAAAATGTCATCAAACTATTTTGTCTACGCTAGTTCTTTTGTCTTTTATTTTTATATTTGCTTCAAAACCATTTCGGACATAAAAGTAAATGATGCTTTTGGTGTTGAGTTACTTCGGGAATACTCCTTTATAATCGTGCCTCATGATATTGGTATGGGATCCTCGGGACTTGTGTTTATGAAGGAACATTTGTCGACGAACCTACGAAATGATAAATCATTAATGCTTTTGAACTCATAGAAACATTGTTGCAAAATAACGGATTTGTTTCTGATTCACGCAGATATGCACTCAAGGTACAACTACATCAAATGTATCTTTTATTGAAAAGAGTATGCTTAGCGTAAATGTTGAGTAAGACTTGCGCCTAGTATGAGTTCCCTTTGTATTCCACCTGCTGCAAATCTTCTTGAATTATAATAATTCAAGAACATCGCCGGAAGAGCGGTTGCACCATTTTGTCACGACGCTTTTAAAATCTTAATCATTCGTCCGAATTGTACGATTTTAAGATGTTTTTAATCTTCGTTAAATGCACAAAACAAAACGATTAAATTTGATGATGATTAATTTTTCCTTCTTAAATTATTCTCTTAAACTGAAATATTTTAACACTCCTATTTTTAATAACATTTCTCCGAGAATGTATGTAAACCTTTGTAGATAGACATACGCTGCCGCGGACATTTTTGTAGAAGTATTTGAGGAGGACAATATTACCATCCATAGTTATCATCTATCACTTTTAGATTGAATCCGTAATCCATTTTTATTGTATCAATGTCACCGTTTAGGTGACATAAGTGAATATCTTTCTTTCTCCTAATTTCATCGACATTTATGGTCAAAATCATTTTCTATCTTTCCTTTCTGGCATTTTTAACATAAAAGTTACCCTATGTTCATCCTGGACATCTTAACTATATATTTCCAAAATTTCATCACGATCGTTTCAGTGGTTTAGTCGTGATTAAGTAGCAAACATACAGACACACTTTCGCGTTTCGCATTTATATATTAGTATGGATAATTTGTGAGGATTGATAGAATGAATCCCGGGTGAAGCATTCACATCCATTCAGTTGACGATTACATTTATCCATTTCATGCATAACTCGAAAAGGGTGGTTCTAAAATAAATGCAATCTTCAGCAAATCATGTATTGAATTAACGGAATTGGGTATTGCGACTGACTTTCCCTAATTGATCTCAGGATGGACTCCCGTCCTCGGATCCCTCCTGGTTATTTATGTTGAATGACAATGCACTGTATAACTTATTTTGATAAAAATGTTGTTAACAGTTAGTATAGTGGATAACACCCTGACTCAGTGCTCACAAGATCATCGGTTCGAGTCCCACTATGGACTTAGTTTTTCACTAATAAATTTCATTTTGTGGGCACGTAGTTGTCCAGATTTCTTCGTAAATATTGCCACTTCTCCGCTGCTCTTCCCTTTGCATGCACTGCTTGAGAAAGTTATAAATCTGGGCATTTTTACTGAGTAATTTATATACGTTTCTCTAACTTTTTGGAGTTTCTTACTACCCGGTACAAGTAAGAAGTAATTACCCAGGTGTTATTTTTCCCTCATTTATTGTCAAATCTCGTCATTCTTGCCACTTATCATCCTCCTATACGAGTCCCGTTTGTCTATATCTTTGCATGTATTAGTTAATTTTCTTTCATGTCCTAACTTTCTATCCGATGAAAGCCATGGACTTTCTTCTTCTTTCTACTTTATCATGTACATTTTCATAGAGTACCGTATTTCTGTTACACCCAATTAAACTCCTTAAATTTTCAATCCTTTTTTTCGTTACCTCTCATTTTCTTGCACGTGTGAAAAAGTTATCTTTTAACACCTTTTTTATCATTTTTGTGTTCAATATATTTCTCTCTTATTGCCATGCTTAACCATTATCAATACGTGTATCAGTCTGTAGAGACGTTGTCTTGTTCATTTCGATGCGTCAATATTTTTTGTACGTACGGTATATTGTCATTCCGTTTATGTGTTATAGTCATAATGTCTTTAAAATATATTTAATTACAATATTTAGTTATAAAATATGTAAATGAACTTGTTGAATTCCCTTTGCCTCAGTAAACTTGTAACAAGATTTACAAGATTTTATTTTCTCTAATTAATCCCCTCCTCCCCAGAGTCATTCCAGGGGTGTGTACAAATGCATGTTCCAGTGCATAATTATCTTGCGTTCCAAATGTTGTATCAATGTCACCACCTTATACATTTCCACGCTGTCCCGTGTTATAACCAGGGGAGGAGAGCGTTATATCCTGATAATTATAAACGGTTCAACGAAATATTTGAAATGCCAGGGGAGTTTAACTAATTGCCTATCTCACACATTCCGTCCAGTCTCTTCCGGCACCCAAAATCGTCCTCACCGCCTCGGGGACCTGTGCGTTCCGTAATCCTCCCGCTGGCGCCTTATTGAGCTCCGGAACGAGGACGTAAGGAGTGAGGACGGGGAATGCATGTTGGCGGTCGATAGGTCGTCGGCGGGGGTAGGGGTTGAGGACGTCTCTCTCTCGGGAAGCCACTGCAGGATTTGAACCACATTTCCCGTTCGTGGTAGTATTACTACGTCCCTCTGTGCTCTGTGAGTTGCAAAGTGCTATAACTTAGGGGACTCTTGTCTCGTGACTGAAGCAAAAGCAAAAAATATGAATATTGTTGGGTCGAGGTATTTTGGGAATAGTAAAATATTTATGGTTTTAATTTCGGCTTGGGAGCATATTAACGTCTGTACCTTCTGTGCATCTATGAAAAAAATATTTCAGTCCTCACACACCTCGGGAGTAGAAGAAAAATATGCCAGTCTTGGAATACTAGCATTTTCCGATATTCAATTTATTAACATTTTCTATTAATCCATGAAAAGTTTAGGCTGTGTACTTATGTTCTGTGTTCTAAAGTTAAAAACCATAGAAAATTTTAAAAAAATAACAATTGAACATTTCATTTACACAACAAATCGACATATGTTTAATGCTGTCGTAGGCTTCCGCGACCGGTGTCAAAATTATCTTGGCTCCCGGGCTGTTGCCGCGTCGAGTGCTGAGGTTCGACCTCCCTTAAGATGCATCTCAGATTACCTATTCATTCGACGTAGGGTGGAATGGGCTAGGTAATATAAAGGTAATATGACTATGTAGATGTGGGGACGATAGTGCTCGTAAATCATCTGTAGTGTACTCTGAGATGTAGTCTCAAGCGAAATTTTAGGAAAATAATCCAAAAAATAAAGGAGACAATAGATCTTACATGGTCATTAATATTATTATTATTATTATTTTATTTCTGTGATATTTCTCAGACATGATCTCGTTTTCTGTTAGAATCGTTTTCAATTTGTGTAATTTGTTTTAATTTTCGTGCTGAAGGTTAGAATATTACCGAGACATTGGTGTGTCAGGTTATGTATTTATTTTGAGAAAAGTATTCTAGATTTTCTTATATTTGTGTTGTATAAGTATTTACCTCTAAATGATTAAGAGTATGTAACTCACTGATCAATGGTCATGAACCTGGAATCGAACATCCAGGAAGTCCTGCTCTGATTGTAGGGATGTTGATCACTACACCACCCGTCCATCTTTCACAGTTTTATTCCCATTCATCCAAAGAGAAGGTAATTAATACGCACGTAAATATATGAAAGTTGTTGAACTGGAGAATCATGATGGTTATTAGATTCAGAGTTGCGTGCAAGAAAGTTGAGGGTTTTATTCGTGAGTGTACTGGTGCTTCCCTCTGCTTCCCGTGGGTGTGTCCTTACGATCTCTGAGACCCTCCACTAAGCTGTGCGCAGAAATGGACTGCAACCGTGTCTTCTCTCAAAAAATCTGAGTACACTACTTGAAATGTGATGCTCATTTTCCATTTCGTTGGATTCTTAAAAATGTAAAATATTCAAATGAGACGGACTCGTTAAATTGAACTTACTATAGCACGAGTCATTGTTCCTTAGTACCTACGACTTGTTGTTCATGAAATAACCTTCAAAACATTTTGTATTTCAAAAATAAATTTCAGTTGAGTACTTTTCGTAATGTTCATTCATTTCCTCCTTTAAAACAGAAACATCATTCATTCGCTATAAAATGTGTTTTATTGTATACTGTGTACTTTATGCAAATAAAATTTGTAATCTTTAATTTTTTTCATACTTGAGTAAACGATGCCATTTGTCCAGAAGTAGTATTTTAACTTTGAATAGAAAAGTTATTATGGATAAAATATATGAGTTTTAAAAATTCAGATGGAGTACTCTCATTTTCAGGTTTGAGTGTTTTATCAATATTTCCTGTCACTTTTGAGGTGCATTGAAAACACAAAGAAATTATTCAAATTTTAAAATTATGCATCTTCCTACTTCAATCTGAGTTTATGACGGAGGAGTTCCCTTGTATTACGAGATTTTCTATAGTATACCATATAACATTTAGTTTTACTCAACTTATCGTAACTCGATCTCAACGAATATGGATCAGATAAGAGAAGTTGTCAGGTTTTGGTTTCTACACAATCAGCTAATCATAATGTGACATACTCCATTTGTACTGGATATCTCTTAGCTCTAAAAATCATAATACTTCTGTGTGTGTGCTCAGAGAGACGAACTCATTGAGTTTAATAAAGACTTTTTCAGTTGCAAAAAGACATAAGCTTATCTAAATTCACAAATAAATTACCATTCGGGCTATAATATTCACGTATTAGTTGATCTTGACCAAATTTTATTTTTTAATAGCAGATATCGTTAATTACATAGCCCCACAAAAACAATTCTCTGTACCAGAGACCCGGGGATATGGATTCGATGTATTTTTTGATGCTGAGAACGATGCCGATGTCCCCAGAAAGATCAATCGTAACGGAAGTTTAATGTTTGATGGAAACTTCGCACAAAGTGTAATAACTCGGATTATCCTTTAACTTTGCCAGATGATAGAACAAAACACGCGAAGTAAAGTATCTTATAGAGGCGGAAGAACCTGAACGCTCATTTTTTGATAAATTTAGCATAAATTTCGCTTATTTAAAAGTAAGTATTGTCAATAAACGCGAGAGAGGCTCAATTAAGTTTCCATCAGATTTTGATTTCTCTCTCCTGAAGGATCTGGATATTCATGGGATATATGCCTGTAAAATTATTATTTTTAGTTCTTTGCCACTTTACCCTCTAGGACGCGTTACATGTAAAATTGCAATTTTTTCATTAAAACCTGCTGAGGTAATTCGGCGATAACTTGAAATTGACACGATGGATCTTTCTAGGGACGTTCTCAGAGTCAAAAAATACGTCGAATCTATATACCCGGGTCTCTAGTACAGAAATTTGTTTTTGTGGGGCTGTGTTATATACGAAAAAAATGATGTCACTTTATATAAGACGTGCGTTTAACGTTCCAGAAATGTGTAAACGCCTACCACCAAGATATACGGAGCCTTTTTTCTTCAATGTATGTTTAATATTCCAGAAATTGGAAAAGATTAAGCAGGACATTCTGAGTCCTTTCGTCACAATTTGTGAGTAGGGAAGAAACGATTGCTTAGTTAATTTGAGGAAAATTACCACCTTCCAACCAATCCTCACGCTGCAGCACCGAAATATTTACGCGAATCTTAAAAGTCATTAACTCAAATGAAGACAAATGAAGTTGAAACCTCTGCAAACAGAAGTTTCTAAAGGGAAACTGGTCTGCAGGTGTGCTGCGGGTTGCACAGGGCGCCTCGGAATGGCTGCGAGCGCCGGGCTTCGTTTGTTCACAGAACAATTGCTTCCGCCTCGGGCGCTCTTGCCACTTTGATTGTGACGGCCAGGGGGTGGGCGAAGGTTGGTAGCAGTGGCGAAGGAGTGGACTGAAGAAAAAGGAGAAGATGGGGAAAGAAGACGGGAAATAAAATCTCTAAAGTGCTCTTCTGCTCTCGCTGTTTACAATTTATTAGACTGCGATGTTGGACGCGTCTTCTGTAGCGAAACTTCAAATGTTTGGTAACAAATAACAGGTCTTATACGCGGTAAACTGTAAGGCATCGTAGAAAAGAAAAGATAATAATTTATTTAATAAAACGAAGGAGAAATGTCGTTATTCTCTGTTTCTTGTATATTTAATTTTTGTTTTTTGACGTTTTCCAACCTTTATGAAATGAAGGAATGTTTAATTTTTGATTGATGATTGTAATGGTACCCATTAGCTTTCAAAATTGTGTATTGTTGGTTTTATTCGCTTCTGAAGCGACTCGAGAATGTAATCACCCATATGTGCGAATTTAAATATTCTACTATCACCCGTAAAAGCAAATAATCTTGATTTCTTGTTCATACTCACGAGAATGTAATATTCTCGTATTTTGTCTATGGAATGCTGGTTGTTTGATGATGACATCGATGTATTAAACTTCGATTGCTCGATGGACGGTGTACAGCGTAAATACGAAATACATAATCTCAAACTTTGAAACAAAAGTTAACAAAAACATGAGGGTAAATGAAAATAATTCTGTTTAACTTATTTTTGTTATTACATTATATGAATTAATATTTCCCATTTGTAAATCCATTCATCGATTTACATTCAGTTAACCGACTTCGTGGGGAAAGAGGAAAACGAGGTTAATGATACCTAAGCCATAAGTATTGTTCGCTCCTTAATATTGCTTGAAAGAAAAGCTTAATTCCGTTATAATGAGACATATTATAAATGATACTTATATCGAAGAACTATCCACGTAGTGAGTAACCTGAAATGAATGATCATACTAACAATGAAAATCAGGATCTAGATGTGATATCAAATAACTTTCCGTCATTGACACGCGACGTGGATATACAGCAGTGTCGGAGTTGTTGAGCTGGATACCTGACGATCGCTGGGTTGGTCACATAGAGCGCATAACACGAGGAAATGAAAATTAATAAAGTGCAAGACTTGCCAGTAGAAGACGTCAAAGATTAAATTACAATCAAACTATTTATTTCTAAGTATAGTGTTTGTTAAAAATCATTTATTTTAAATGTATTATGTTTGTTAAGAACATGCTGAATGAGAATGAGTTAATTTAGTATTATTGTAAGTATAGCGTCGTGTAACAGGTAAGAGATAAGGAAAATTAAAAATTGTTATAAAAAACTTTTTAAAAGATTTTATTTGAAATAGACATCATAATTTTGCATTGTCAGAGGGTTTATATATGTGCCAAATTTCAGTTCAATCGGTTGAGGGGATCTGGTTTTTTATTCATTTGCAAGATTTATCCAAAACATACTAACATGTGAAGTTAAATAAAAGCATATAAGAAATAGAGATCATCAGATCTGAAGATCCGCACAAAATCTAATCTAAAATTAGTAAATATGTCCATCAGGTTTTTAAAATTACTTTTGATTATTAAAATAAGTAACTTAAGTGGGGGAGGGTGTACTCGATACGTCGCTTGTCCCAAGTAGTAACCAGTCCACCTCGAGAGCCCGAGTAAATCTCAAATCCGAAACATGTTCGTAATTCGCTGAGAGCTGCGAGAGGCGTGTCTAGGGAGAGAATCTCTCTCGCTCGCTCTCTGGGAGGGTGTACGGGCAGCACGCAGCGTCGGCCGCCGCTGCACCTCCTGCGTTGCACGTTGCGTGCGATCGATCGAGCTTTGTTCTCTGTGGCGGTGGCTTCTGTGAGAGGACGGTGGAGGAGTAAATTCACAGAGTGACCAATACACCGAAAATCACAACGCGTTGACTAGTCAAATTGTGAACTGCTCACGAAACTAGGAAATATTCACCGAAGGAGTCCCAATTACTTAATAATTGGCACTGTTTATTTTAATCCTGTCAACGACGGAGTCGTAGATGACATGGAAGATGATTCTCGTCAAACTAAGAGCCAAACGAAAATTTACATTTATTGTCACACAATAATTGTCCTCGTCCAACAGTAAAATGGTTCAATAAACAAATGTCCTCAAATAAGGTGTAGAGAGCATTGAAGATGGTATACATTTGTTATTTGGGAAAGCAATAGGGGTAGTTTTTATGTAAACATTAAGTCCTCAGTTCTAGCAGTGACGGAAAGGGGTTGAAAGGGGGTGGAAAGGTCCCTTTTTGTTTTTTCGCTAATATCTCGAAAAATGGTTCGTAAGAAGAAACATGTGCTATGAAAAATAAAAGCATATAAAATTTTGTACGAAATTGATTATATTCTTTTCTCCGTACACCGTATGATTTTCGAGATATTTTCAAGCGAAAATCATAAATTGTAATAAAAAAATTCTCCCCAATTTTTGCCAAATTTGTCTGTAGCCCTGCCTCAACCATTTGTTTTAAATAAATAAGAAAATCATAAGGTATAAGGAAAAAAATAATATCGGCAATCTTCTAGTAAATTTTATAATATATTATTTTCTGAATCATGTGATTTCACTTACGACCCACCGTTTTCGAAATATTTGTGAATAAACAAAAAAAGGACCTTTCCACTCCCTTTTTAACCCCTTTCCGTCACTGCTAGAACTGAGGACTTTTAGTGCGTTAACCTCCTAACAACCCCATACACATTTCGAATAAAAAACTTATACCATCCTCAGTGCTCTCTACACCTTATTTTAGGTCATTCGTTGATTGAACAATTTTTACTCTTGGACGAGGACAATTATTTTCTGGCAATAAATGTACATTTTCGTTTGACTCCTAGTTTGACGAGAATCACATTATCATTCCAGTGAAAGTCCCGCTTTCAGTCCCGTATTACTCTAAAGAACAAACACATAATAAAAATACCAACATCAGGTAAAAATTAATTTCAATGTTTTATATGAGAATAATCTCTTTAATTAATGAATTTAGTTTTGAAGTTAAAATCATGTGCATAAAAATATGATTTTACATGACGAAATGTTTGGTGTACTCGTAATTGTGCATTTACAGCCATAATCGTGTGATCCAATTGTCTCCCTACATTTGCATATTGTGAGTTCGGTTTGTCGTGAGCCAATTTTCATAATTACGCAAATAATATGATTGAGGTCGAAATCGTGTCGAGATTTTCGTGCACCGCAACCGGATATGGGTTATTGATTTTGAGGGACAGTACAAAATAATTTTGCGGAAATGTCTCATGGATTCTACGGTTGAATACCACATGAGATCAAATTATGATTTAATTCGAAGCATGCGTTACATTGGCCCTGGTCGTGTTCAATTTAATATGCTCTCCCAAACAGGAGTGCGGTCGAGTAATAATTCGGATGTGAAACTTCTCAGCGTCAGGAAGTGAAAAAGACAGAAACGTGTCTTCTTCAAAGTAATATATCATCGATCTTGATGTAATAAATTTTCTTTGTCATTAATTTTGTGTCATTTTAATCGGACTTGAGCATCAAATTAGGCAGAGGTGCCCACCCTTCTAAACCCAATGACGAAGACATCCCCCCCAATATGCTAGAACCCCCTACCCCAAAAAATTTACCCCCCCTTCGCTTTGACTCTCTTCCAAATCATATTCCTAAAATGTATAAATATTTTACAACTCCATATAAACCTGTTTGCAAAACAAGAGAACATGCTTTCTCATACACTTTTAAGTCTCTTATCAATATAGTACCTAAACTAACTGTACAAAGAAAAAGGCAACCATTTTCATGCATCCTATATTGATGTTGACAACAGCAGTTTAATCTTCTGCGTTTTAAATTAAGGGAAAGTGATTGCTTAAAAATGACAATTGTTTGGTACAATTTTTCTATAAATTTTGCGCAGAATCCAAAATAAAAGTATGTTTTTCCTTTTACATGGGCGATAAAAAATAGTTTTCCTTAAGAAATATCTAGTAGACGAATCATTCCGATCGCGAAGAGTAAAGATGTTTGTGTGAGCGAAAGGTTATGTGTCAGAGAGCAATTGGGAACGAAGAAGTGGTGTCAGTGAGGGAGGAAGGAGGCGCCTTCGATATTTTACAGGAAGCTATACGGTATTACGCACGTCGTATTACAAAAGAATTCGGTATCCGAGAATCTAAAAATGAATATTTCCGTCAAATCTTGCGATTTTTATCACTTGGTTAGACTGTCACTAAGACCACGTATACGAGAAAGTAAAAAGAATGTTTATCACATATCCATTTTACTGATAAAGAATAAATTTAAATGAGATTACAATATGTAATTCTGTTTAAATTTATATTTCAGTAGCTAAAAATTAGGAAAGTAGAAAAACAGAATTTTTTAAAATTTCAAGGGACCATACTCAGATTCCATTTACATATATTCAGATTCATATGCGCTAAACTGAGATTTCGGGGTTTCTTACGTTTCATCGGATTATTTCATTGGATAGGTACCTCATATACATGTCTTCTTCTCTTCGCTTGTAAGATATGTAAAGCAAGAGCGTGAGGCAATTTGCAGATTTGTCACTCGATATTAAGAAACGTAGTTGATGAAAATCCTCAAGAAAAATGTAGTATAATTTGTAACAAGTATAGGTGAACGTGACTGCAAATATTCGTAAACGAAATTTACTTTAAAGAAGACAATATAGTCATACAACTCGAGAAACGATCATTTTTCTTTCACCTCTCTTCTTACCTTAAACCGTACACAGTAACGCTTGACCAGCGCTTGATGCTTTCTCAGACTACGGCTCAGAAGATCCACTACCGTTGCTTATTACATTAATTTTAAATATGGTTTTCATAGTTCTATCCACTTATCATATCTAAGAGTTTATGACTCACTAGAAACGCAAAAACTATTGCCAACACTGTGAAAATTGGTTAATTCCTCACAAATCGGGTAAAGCACTATAACAAAATCACGCAGGCTTCTGAACGACGGTACATGGGGAAAAAAGACGAGATACAAAATTGAACTCCGACTCTGATTACGCACACTAAACTAATACACTGAAGGGAAAGCAATGAATCTTCAGTAAAATGCTGTTTTCTAGATCGTCCGTCTGTTGTGTAATCTTACCATTACGAGATGGAGAGGCAGATATCTGTTGTCACTTCATTTACGCGAGGCAATGAGTCTCCTGGTCTTTTCAAACCCACACAAGTGGTGACCCTCTGACCCGTATCCCACGTTCATTCCTGCTTATTCAGCGGTCCAGATCTCTGCGAGGCATGACTTTTTACGATTTTTGATCAGTTACGAAAATGAATTGAAATTACTTATCATGATAAAATGTCCGTTAAGTTAAACAATTAATACGATATTGTCATGATTTATATTTTAATATATGCTATGTTTAAAAGTTTATTTATTATTTAACTATAAAACGTTCTAAACCTCCATTTTTCGAACCTCCCTAAAAAAAATTTTCAATGGCGCGGTTCGCGTAACAACCCCCCCCCCCCTTGTGGGCACCTCTGAATTAGAGAACTTTACATTTCTTTCTTCAGGAGTGAAGAAAAACTTACATCTTTCATCCAGTGTTGTACTACGTATCATCGCCTCTGCCTTTGTGAGTAAAATAGATTTCATTGGGAAATATCTCACAATAATAATATCACAGTACTTGATAGAGCTCAACAAAAATATTGTAATTAAATTATAATTAGATAGTAAATAATAATTAATTAAATAGTAAAATATCGACAGAGTAGACAATACCATTTTATTATTTAATTATAATTTGACAACCTTTGTCAACACCTCTTATAACCATTCTGTAGTCATGGCATATCAAACTACTATGGTGAACAAACACAACAAATATTGTATTATTTACTCTCTTTCCCTGAAGCAAATCATTTATAATTATTTTCATAAAATATTTTATCATCAAGCTCATCTCAATTCGTCAGAACACATTGTAAATATCTGAAAATATTGAATTGTGCACCAATTTTTGGGAGATGGTCACTGTGCCCCCATATCTTCTCTCCCTCCCAATTCTCTCCCACGAGTACATTTATCATTCGAAGAAGAAGTTGCACTCTCGAGTCTAAAACTTTGAGCAGCACCGACGTGTTGAATATTAAAGAAGACGTTGAGCAGGAGGAAGTGAGTCGTAGCGACGCCAGTGGGTTTCTTGAAAGCGAAAGTGACGACAGCGGATGGTCGATGACAGTTCCTCTCGCCGCTTCTATTCCCCGCCTCACGCTCCTCTTCTGTTATCGCTGAGCGCTTGTTACGAGCTTTCGGATGGTGATTGGGATAGCGGCGTCGACGCTTCGCGAGAAAGGACATCCTTTTTGTGCTATTGGCAACGATCCCAATCGACCTCCTTTATTACACATTTTGCTGGGGAGTTATTAAGAATTTCTATTGGCCGTAAATTTTATTGAAGCATGATTTTCTATAAGCGATTTTTTTCTTCAAATCTGCGATGAGTTATGGAAAATATTGGAGAAGAAAATCCAATTAAAGTTTTGTATTTGGTCAAGCCTATTTTAAATTAATTTTTAATGTTCTTTTCTTTCGCCTAAAAATTTAATTTAAATCTCCCTAGGACACGAAGCTATAACATCCACGATTCATACAACCTTTTGTGCGAGAAAAAAATATTGAAACAAAGACGATCATTAATGTACGAATATTCATTTGATTCTTTTTTACAATATTAATGAATGGTTTCCAAAGGAGAAGTTTTTATTCAGAGTATTCTCCATTCAAAATATTTGGGGAGAGGAATTCGTACTCAATGCCCCCTCCTCTCCTTACATTGGTAGGAATCCCTGCCTCATGCTCCAAATAGCTTTGCTCCAAAGCTTTATGTTAAAACCTTTATCATTCCTTTGTGAACCATTCATTAGCGCAACTTTAGATATCTCTTTTTACAAGCTGTCGGTTGGATCAGAGAGATTTTGCGGAATAAACCGGGAGGTTTATCTATAGAAATATCTTATGGCTGTTTTATTAATACATTCACACATTTGTATTGCAGAAAATGTGTTGGATGAACTCTACCTAAGATGAAATATCCGATCGACGGTTCAAATGACCAGCTATATTCCGTATTGATATTTTGCTTTCAGTTAGATATATGCGACATACATTTATTGCGGTAAAGTGTAAAGAAAATGTATAACGAATCAATAAAATAATAAATGTGATTAGTCATTATAGTTGTAATAAGTTTTTCTCAAACCAAAATATTTCTCCCTTTTTGTCCTGGTTGAACGCGTGTACGTCAATAAAATATATAATTACTCGTATATATGAACAGTAGATGGATGAATTCTCATTCCAACCCCCTTGAATGAAATTTCTTTATAGAAAGAGAAACTTTGTTAATATTTTTGTGAATGTCCCGTATTAATCGGGAAGCGCAGTAACACTGTTACAATACTTCCATGATCGATACGAGAAAGCAAAACATTGTGACTTACAATATACAGAGTGGTCGGTTTACGTGGATATATCAAAATATATAAAAGAAAACTATGCATGGTAGAAAACAAATTTCAAAAAAAATTAAAGTTTTAAGGGGACTCATTCACTCGTGTAAATCTGGTCCACCTGTCCCGCTTTTCAGGAGGCGAACGGGAGGTAACTTTGAAATCTTAAATAGAAACTCCCATTTTTTATTTCAGATCTTACGGGAGAAAATACCTCATTTTTGCCTGAATCATTGTTCAAATAGATGGTGTTGTCCCTGTAGTCGTTAGAAAAACATTTTCTGCAAATCTCGAGAAACACACATACATGGGAAAAAGGAGGAAAATATGTATTTAATATTTTAAAAAGTTTCAAGTTATACCAATCTGGATCCCCTCCTCGCCTCAGAAGGTATCAGTGGATTGGGTTTGGTGAACAACCGTTAATCGTGGCTTCGCCTTGCTCTTTCCCCTGTGAGGAGAGAAGAACAAATTAGATTTGCTGCGCTATCGGCCAGCATTTGTTCAGCTTTTGGGTGAAAGCTCTGAACCCTGCGATCGCTGATAGGTGTGCGAAGCTGCGTCGAAAGCTCTAACGAGGTGCAGTTGCGTGGAATGACAGTAGAGGATCGTTGGCCACACCCCTGATCCAGAAGTCCCCTTTGACACAACCATGTGTCATTAGGAATGATACTTTTTGTTCCTACGTTACCTATGAGAGGAGTCTGATGATTCTGTATATAATAATGAAAATAATAAGTTTATTTGAACTTGTTTTTTCTTACAGTACAACTTGTTCAAAAACTAATATATCATATCACAACAATTATAACAGAAATTGCTTTAATCTAGCAAGATTGCGACTACACCTGCTGTATATATTATAAAAAACTAGCAGAATAATTTACATTTTAGGCACTAGAAACCGTCCTGGTAATCAGAAACACATCAACAATCCCAAATTAGGATGACGACCTTAGGTCTAACAATTTATTGATATATCACTTATCATGATTAAATTGTTGTATCAAACAAAAATTTTGAATGAGGAACTTTTTCCATCTTGAATTTTTTTTCTCTGTGGATCAAATGATAAAATATTCGAAGTTTCGAGTTAATGCGTGAAAAACTTTATTCCCTCGCTGTCTGGAAGATCAATGGCTGTTTCCGAACGAATGTGTGGGGCCGCAACCGTGGTATCGAGGAGATAAACGTATTGCAAGTCAGCGGCAATGTATGTTGATAGCCCGACATCCCCCTCCCGATGACAATTTGGCAATTAGCCACATACATGCCTGATCCAAGAGGGACGCATCTGTCCCTGTCCACATAATCCCAGTTTCGTCCCACACCAATAGTTGCATGCATAATGGACACTTCCTTCGTCGGCGAAATACACATTCTCAATTAACCTTACTGCTAAATGAAAGTCTACGCTGTGCCTCGTTTAAATTTTTCGTATTTTTTTTTCCCCTTCTCAATTAGTATAGTTATGTTATTCGTTTCCTTATGTTTCTCTTCTGCTTCCTTTCCGCTCTGATCTTTCAATTTCTTTACACTACATTCGTTGAACAGTAAAACCTTGCATATATCGTACTATGTGCACTGGTATGTTTCCCGAAATATTTCTTTGGTAAAATGATGAGATTAATCATGTTACGTCGAATGAAAATGGTAGACGGGACCGGGATTCGAACCCGGGACCTTGAGCTCGGGACCGGGTTCGAATCCCGGTCCCGTCTACCATTTTCATTCGACGTAACATGATTAATCTGTTACCTGGCGGTGAGGTTCACCGCAATCTAAGAGATTTCTATGTTTAAAATGATGAGTTTAAAAGAGTTAAAATACGTTACTCTGAAAAAATACAGAAACTGAAGAAATAGAATTAGAGCAATGACATAGTGTCACATTCATATTATGTATTGTTATAAAATGTGACGGACAGAATTCATGTATTTTACATAAAAAGGAAATTTCTGTCTCCTAACTGTTGAATAAAATCAGATTAAAATTTAATAGAAATTCTTTCTTTAAAAATACTCTTAAGAAATTTCATTTTATTTATTCTGAGATATGTTTTTGTTTGATGTCTCTTGGGTGCAATTTTTGTTGAAAGACAATTGTCTGGAATTGGAAAATGTGAAAAATATCGTTATTTTATTTACCTAATAAATATATTGTCGGTGCGCTAAGCTGAAGGTCCTGAGTTTGAATCTCGGAGCCGTCTCCCGTTTTCATTCAACATAACATAATAAATATATATTTTAAGCTATTCTAATATTTTAGTTTAAATTTTTTGCAACTTCGATGAAGTAATTATTTCTAATTTGACCATTGCAATAACGCAGATTTCTATTTAATTAAATGTATTGAGCACTAAATAGTTTCGTTTTTTAAATATGAGAATAATTCCTTTTTGAAATTCAGAGCGGGAATGTCGCGTAATAAACAGTATTAAAATGTTGGTTGTTGTGGTAGAGTGCGTGTTTAATTAGTGAAAATGGGTAATGGATGTAAATTGTTGGGTGAGAATTGCGTTGAAGTATTGAAAACAAAAACTCAGGCCCGTTTGCGAGCGGCAATACCCTTAATGCACTAGTGCACATCCCAACATATCTTACATGGTTTAATTAATTCCTTTCAAAAACTATTCCCTTCATCCTCCTAAAAGTGACGAAGATTAAATAAATTTAACCGAGTTAAAGTTCAACAGAGACTCACGTACTTCCTTCATGATTTCAATCGTGGTTTAGTTAACGTTTTATGGCATGCGTCCGTGTACTCTAGGAAATTTAACTTTGATGTACGAATTAGTCTTCACTTCTATTTACTTCGCTTCAAGGATTTACTATTTTATTATTCTAACACTTATAAAATGTGGAATAATTCTGCTAATTATAACTAGGAGACAATGTAAGCTTTCTATAACAAATTACAAGCTTCAGTGCTATATTTTTTTAATTCTGGAGTTTTCATTTCATATTTTCTAAAAAGCTTTCTGTTAAATTTCCTGGTGTTCATTTTCTCCATCATATGTGGTCCAATTTCTATGTCTTATCTTTCCTTCATTTGTATTCGTTTTTGTTGACTGAGCAGACTCTGCCAGCTCTTTGTAGACTCCGGTCTTCTTTCCTTTTACTATTTACCCGTCGAAGTTGCGCTGCTTCTATAAATACGCGAAATGTTTGTCACGCAGTGTCGTGCTAACATTTTACTCGTATCTTCTTCGTAATCCGCTGTCTGCGTGCGCTGTCCTCAGATGGAGTGCCTCAATGGTAGGTCTTTATTGCGATGAGTAGCTTCACACGAACGAGGTACTTTCGGAAATGTTTCTTCTTTAACCAACTCGGAAAGAATTAGGGGAGATGTTACAAAAATTACTGACGAAAAATGAACCACACGACATTTTTATAAGTATTGTACGATGTGACGTTATATTTTTCTTTTAAAATTTTAGCAAGTCATGCGTCGTGAAGAGTAAATTGATAATTAACTGAAAAATAAGTGAATTTTATCATTATTTTTATTAATTGATAGAAGTGACCATCTTTTGTTTGTTTTAATCAATGTCTTGGTTTGAATGACACCCTAGAAAAGTTTTAAGATCATATTTAGTTCTCCGGATATTTTGCTAAGTCTCTTTCACGTAGTTTCTCGTGTTTAAAGCATCTCTTCCTGGGATCAAGAAATTGACTGTGATTAATTAGTGGATTCAGCTAATTTTCTGTGGCTGCATGTCCTTCCTGATGTACTTGAGGATGGGGTTCGGAATTTGATTCCACGAATTAAATTACACAAAACCACATTGTAATTACATCCGTAGAACTTATTAAATTAACGTAAATTATTAAATTAATCCTTATTTTTACAAACAAAATTTTAAATTACACATTCTTTTGCAACGTTTTGACCCCCATTGTGAACCATCAGGTAACTACTGAGAAGAATTTTGGTAATAGGTTAAGATGCCGGAAATGAGACAATGACACAATCACAGAACATGGAACTAGTACAAAATCAAGAAAAAGTGACAGAGGCTACTCTAATACACATAATATTTATAACATCAATGTAGACATTTACAACAGAATCACTGTGTAGTCAGAAGTATTTTAAATAATTTATATTTCACATACAATGCCTTAGTTTGGAGTCCACTCGTTACCTTAGGACTCGTACCCTTATCTCTTAAACCGTAACGACGGCTGCGTCCACTGTCATTAAACTAACACAGTGTCGGAGTATAAAGGGCGACCCGTGGAGTAGTGTGTAACGCGCTCGCGTCTACCTCTGATCCGCGAGTCTACCGGTCCGATCCAAGTAGAATCCGAGGTGGTGATTCTCCCGTTTCCCCTGCCTATCATTCCACCACAAAATTCACTCATAATCATTCACACCCATTTCATGCCGCTTCAGGGGAGGTGCGCCATGAGTATTCCCCAGTCAAATCCAAAGAAACGAAGCATCATATACCCATCCCCACATTAAGTGGGAAAAGGCTTAAGTGAAAGAAGAAGTGTAATCGTAGTATACGCGCTGACATCACGGGAACGGATACTCATCTTCTACGTCCAGACTCACTCAGTCTGTGAGGTTAAAGCGACCGGAGCGTGATGCTGGCCTCTTCTTCGTGTATTTCGGAGCTCTACTCACCATGAAACACAAGGATATACTGAGTTTGGAGGGCCGTCGATACTACACATAGTGGCGCCGACTTGTTAATAATTGGAGGGACTCCTGTCCCCCCCTTCCATGTCACACAAACACACACACTTGAGTCCCCAGGATCTTAGCTATATAAATATTTTAAAAACAATAAAATAAATTAAGACAATTTTAATTATGGTGCTCTATAAATTACGGATCAATAATGAGGAATTTCACATCTATTTGAAATCATCTTTTATTTTTTCCATAATCCACGCAAAGTTCTAGTTCGAGACACCTCATTATTCATTACTCGGGAAGTATTGGTCCGTGACGTGTACCTCGTGAATGGAGGTTATTTTGAGGTTTGTGGAAAGTTACATAGTTAGAAGATCGTATAAAAATGATTGTTATAATATATTGTTATCGAAATTCAGTGATTAGTGAAGGTGTTGGTTGTCTGTTATACAAACGAGGAAAGGGAGGTGCGGAGGTTTTCTTAGGTTCTGCAAATCTTCAAGTCTTATGCCCCCAACACCGGAATATTTTTTAAAGTCGACGTAAGGGCACACATCCATCTATTTTCTTTCTCCACTAATGCCTTGATTGTTCGACATCCAAAATTGTTTGGAACTCTTGAAGAATAATATAAGGAAACTTCTATGAAGAACGCCTAACGTCGATTCTTCAAGACGGGATTAAGGAAAATTCATGCAAATCTCTGTAAGATCTACTCCTTGATCTTCAAAGGGCGCTCTGTGAAGCAGCTTCCTCTATTTTATATAGCGCAGTTCAAGTCGACTGCGACTATAAACGGAAGAACATGAGAAAAAGAAACTTTAAGAGACTCTCCTGAGGAAGTAGAGGCAATCTTACGTGCCTTTGAGGCACGAGAAACACGTGTTTGGTAGTGGCGCCGTTTGATGCGCTTAAGCAGACTAAGACCTATTAAAAATATACAACAAAATGCGCGTTTAACATCTTCCAGCTTCCAATTCTTCTTCCAGAAGCTTAAATTGACACTAAACATCTCCAGACAGTAATATATCCAAGGACAGGAAACTCATTTCTTCTAAGAATTATCATTGACGTGAGGGGGGACCAGAGTTTTTATTTTGTTTCTTCCTTTAACAAATTAGAAATGTTGTGAAGTGAGAAAAAATTGATTTTTAGGAGCAATGCTCCATTTCAGATTTGTATGTTTTCTTACAAAACAATTTATTGTCATTTTTCTTAAAAATAAAATGAGTTATATATAACACACACTTTAGTCATGAAACTAACAGAATGTGCTGTGAAATTGTGTAGATGTTTATTATAACGTGAAGTTATTTTACGGTTTCAAACTTGACTTATTTCATTCATGATAGATGTGATATAAAACAAATAATAAATTAAATTGTCTTCACTCTGTATAGTGATGGTGTGTTGTGAAATTGCGAGCAATATAATATACATTCAACCGTCAAGGCATCAATCACAAAAAGTTGACAACTATTTGCTTCAACTTTGCAACATTTCATCTTCCTTGCAATGTCGTCTATGAAAACTATTGTTGCTTTAGCCTGGTGCATGAGGGGGAGTTCCTCTTCTCTCTCAGAATAAATACTTGAATGTGACGAGTTTCCTGGAAATGTCTGTACTGAGGGTATCTCAGCTCGAGAGACAATTTTTGTGCTGTAATTAACCGGACAAAAATGAGGCATTGTATTTTTGTAAAAATCGTATTCTTTCTCTTGTTTTTCGTGATAGATTAAAAGAGTATTAAATTGTTACTGATATAAAACAATATTTTCATCTTCCTTAACTGTGACATAGTTTGGTTATGACACATTCGACGTCTGCTTCAGAAAAGAATCTGATACTTTTCTTGCACAAAACAACAAAATATCTTGAGGTTTTGTCAAAATAACAAATAAAACCCCCCAGGGGGTGTACATCTAGCGAGTACGTGTTTCGCAAACACGGGCCCCTGAACTGAGTCTTGCATTACTTCCACTTACTTGTGATAGGTTCCTTCCTTTCTCTTTCCTGACCTTCCTTGGTCACCTCTTGTTCTTTTCGATCCAGATGCTAGGATATCTTTCATTTTCCTCATTTTTTGTCATCAGTGTTGTGATTTTTTTGTTTTGAGATATGATATGTGAATGTTGTTGGAATTCAGGAGGGTTTTTAGTGGGTATGGTTGAGTCATTCGGCGAATCCCACACGCGGGGAGAGTCATGTTGGCTCTCCCTAGTGCTTAACAGCATTTTCCATACCTGCACAAGTTTTTAGGGCTCCAATGTCCTCGATGAGCCGTAAACCCCCACAAAAAAAACTAACTTTTCAACGTTTGGAGCGTATTTGCATTCCACTTTAGAACACGTTGCGCTATATTCAAATTGTCACTTACATTTCGCTTTTTGTTTCACCACCACAAAACGTTATACGAGAACTCATTGACAAAATATTTAATGAACAAAATCAAAGCATAATTTTCAATTTAAAACTATGGTTGCTGTATGTGCATTAAAACATTCTGAGTCTGTCGTGCAGTTTAATGTGTAAGAGAAATAGATACTTGTCCTTCAAAAATTTCAATCCCTTACCAGACTACAGACTGTCCTGAATCCGTTCCCTATGGAAAAAGAGAGAAAAAAGTATGTTTATATAAAGTAATACGTTTTGAAGAGACGATCTATTCTGGAGATGAAGTAACCATTGTTGGCAGAACGTCCTGAAATTAACAAAAATACGTGATAAATTCAAATATAGTAATAGATTAAAAATTTTAAACGCCCATGTAAAATTCTAAAACTCTTTTGGTGTTCCACAAGAGTACTTCCGCTATTCGAGTAAATTTGATGACTATCGAATCAATTTATCATCATTTGTCTCCACACATGTGAAAACTGCTCACCGCCCCGATCATGTTGACCTAGGATTTGTCCTCTCCCGTTCTCAAGTAAACGAATCCGTCTGGCGCATCCCGGAATAATTTCCTCCCAGTGGAACTTCCAGTGATGCTCGTTAGAAATCGCGCCTCTACTCCTTCGTCGTCGGTGGCGGGTCGAAGGGGAGAAAGTTTCGCAGAAGCAGCGGGGAGACATGCATTCCGCTCATTACGACAGACGAGTTGGTTTTATTTGCCGAGGGATGAGATACGCGTCGAGAATACAGATGGAAGGGAAAATACGCTACATGTTCCCATGTCTGCATTTGAATGGATCGTCGAGGACTCGGAGCGTCTAAATAAGGAACAAATAGCTAGTCTCCCCTCGACATTATCGCAATATAGGATATAGGGCAACATTTCATAGACAGAGCAATTAACAGTGAAAGAATTATTCTTCAGAACGTTTAGCTATTGCTTAACATTTAACATGACTTATTTAATGATCAGTCCATTTTACGAAAATGTACACTAAAAAGTCATTGTAATGTAGTGATTGTTCGTAACAGATAAAACGTTATCAAAGCTTCAGTTTTTATTATTTTTATGTGAGCATCCTAAAATCAATTAATTATATTTTATCCAAACTAGCTATGTATATAAACATAAAACAATCATCGAAAATATAATTTTATTAATTTATTTATTTATTTTATGCCTTTTGACGAGGTTCAGGCCATGAGACCTGCTCCTGTCTCTNCTCTTCCACCTAACTGTTGGTCTTGGGTAAGGGAATTGGGAAGGAGAGATGTTGAATTGCTAGGGAACTGATGGAAGTGAACCGATATTTGTCTGGAGTAGGTGAAGGAAACCCTAGCTGAAAACCACATCTAGTTCGACCGAACAGGGTTTGAACCCACGTGGAAATGAAGACGCTACTACTAGACCACCGCTGTCGGTTCGGAAGAAATAATTTATGTGCATACTATTTATTTATATTCACACAGTCTTTATTTCTGTTGTCCCGTTTCCATCTTGGTAAACATTACGAGACTTTTCACTCATTATATTCGGTTACGCTACTGTACTGCGTCATTTAATCCTTTTGTTTGTTTTGTATTTTTTTTAATGTGACAGAACTTTTCCCAGATCCATGGCAATTATTACGCTATAAATACTTTTGGTGTTCGTCTCGCTCGTCTCTTGTATCCATTTCGTCATATTTTATCCTCAGCTCTTCCTGTGCTTTGGAGAGCTGATGGATCTGCCAATTAAGAACTATGGGGAATAAATTGGTCTTCTCTTCTGAAAATTTGGGTTAATTTTAGGCAAACAAGATACATTTAATAATGTTTCAATATTATGCGTTCCAAACAATTATTCTTTTTTTTTCCATCTTCTGTCCTTCCCTCTTTTCTCTATTTCTTTCTTTATATATCTTGAATAATAATTATTTTTTGAAGAATTTTTTATTACCTCTAAAACATTTAACTGAAATATCAAGAGCTCTTCGATTTATTTCGTAATTTTTCCTAATAATTTAAACAAGCAACAAACAATATGAGTGGTTAATAAAACAAGTTTATTTAATTTTTTAAAAATTGTCATTTAAGAGTTTTATGTAACAGAATATTATTTGAACATTTCTTTTAACAATTTCACTCGTCTTCGAGTGCAATCGAACGAAACGCCTGACATTTCCGTGTACGCAACCTGCTATCCACGTTAGCAACTCAGTCCCGTGTCTTTGCGTATCTACGGCATTTTTTCCTTCAGACATTCAATCAATTGAATGAATCTATTTTTCGTCGCATGGAGGATGTCTTTTACAGATGGTTTAGATGTCGATGTGAAATCACCAAATTGTAGCAAAGTAATATACGTTATTTCCGTCCGTTATTCCCCGATATTTATGAAATAATTCATCTTTAATTATTTATTACTTATTCCGATGGCACGTCCTATTTTATAATTCCATTCAGAAGGAATTAATGTAATTTCAAGATACAGATAAAAGATTTCAGTTTTTCTCTACCTTTTTAAAGAATAATCCGATTCCTCTTCCAAACGCATTGTCTTTCCCACCTTTTCGCTCATAAAGTATTGGTGACTCGAAACACTTTAAGCATTTTTCATTCCCGTGACAGCACCTCAACGCAAGTATGGAACCTTGACCTAAGTCACGTGCTGGCGAAGCAAGAGGGTTTGCTCTGAGAGGTAATGTGCGCGTGGTGCCAAGAGCTGCAGAGCGAGCGGCGTCATGAAGTGCGCTGCGCCAGTGCAGCCGACTGATGAGTTGCTTGTTGTGCTCTAGAGCTTGTTTCGAGTCGTCGTCGCGTTGAGGATAGAAAAGGGAAATAGAGGGAAGTAAATAAATCACTGTAAGATCTCCCTCTTTTTCTTGGATATTTGATTGTGTATTAAAAGACATTTTCTTGGATATCTAATGTTTTTATTTAGTAATAATATTTATCTCGAGGTAATTAATGCAATTATCTAATGCACTGGTTCAAAGTCGATAATCAGACAGTCTTAAGTATTACTACATATAAAACATTATTTTTTTTATAATTATTAATTATTTATTGTATCAAACATTAACGCTCCTGTAAAATTATTCCATGCTATTTAACTTTAAATTTTCTAGTTTAATCCTGATTATCATGTCAAATTTATTGATTAAATAATCTTTTTTTTTTAATTAGATATTCTCTGGATAGCCAACATTTCATATTTCTCTCCTTCCATTTCGTTGTTTCTTCCTATTATTTACTTTTTATAATTGTAGTGTTTATATAAAACACTCTTTCAAAGTCCTGTATTTTTGAACGTAAAAATGTGAAAAGTCTGGCAAGTATTTTTATTTTTTAAATACTTTATTAATCTACGCTGAGAAAACACACGGGTTGTGAGATCCAATTTAAGAAGGTCATATCCTTTCTCTAAAAATTAGGATATGACGTCCCAACCTTAAAGGCGTGTCACTATGAATTTGGATCTCTCATCCAAACCTGTTTTCTCAATGCGCAAATGTGTTTTGAATGTAATTTGACTGATTTGAAATGTGGAAGATATCGCTTGTTACAATTATATCAGTGAAATGAACACAACTTATTTGCTTATAGAAAGACGTCGTTGATATTGAAACTCAGATGAGGAAGTTTAGAGAGGTAGACGAGGTGGGTGTGAGGTGGTTTATTGAGGACGCTATACGTGTTGTCTCTGGAAGTGCGTAAAAATAGAAGGAAATGCGGCGACGTCGCGACACTATACGAGCTTCGTCTGGGCTACGTTCCTCCCTCGAGGCTCAAGGTTTCATGCGAGTGTTAGGAAGCACACGACACTGTCTGCTATGGCTTAGTATACGCGAAAAAGGGTATTTGTGTTCTTATTGCCGTTGTATGAAATGGTATACATACCTAGAAAAAAAATGTGTGAAAATTTCTGCTCGTCCCATCCCTACATCTTCAAGGATATAATTTTTACATAATTTTCGCAGGTAGATTACTTTTTTCTTCAAAAATACTTAAAATTAACCCCTCACTTTTATTTATGAAGATTTTATTCCTAAAATTTCTATTAAAATATATTTTATTGTTCATTTTCGAGTTCGAAATTCTTACTATATTTGTAGTTAACGACAAGTAGATAAACTTGGAATGATAGGAACATACATGCCAGTTAAGTGTGTTGTGACTTAATTTTATTATATTGAATGTAACTATGTTTAACTATCTTGCTAATTAATGGTTAAAATTAATGGCTTGGTGGCTAATCAATTAATGATATAAACTGTGCTTCATACTATGATCAACATAAGTATTTCAGCTTAACTTATACTTTTATCTGTGATAGCTTTCATATTAGTTCTCACAACTATTTTAAATAGGTTAATCCCAAATTGAATAAGTGTATTAATTTATACTTTGATCATATATTTATAAAGTATTTATTTTTACAGACTTAAATGATACCAGAAACAAATCATGAGCTGATTGACACGTTGTCTTCAGTTGGGTTGAAAATGGACTTTTGTTTCAAACGCGATGATATCGCGATGCTCACGTTTTGCTTTAACAGTAAGATGAGTTCTCAACTGCTCATGGAAACAGAATTATTCACATAGTTTCATAACACTCTCGTTTTCCCGAATCAGTAGTAGAGAACTTGACCTCTCAGTCATCCTACATATGATTGCACAGCATTAAAATATGGTTCATAGCAACATGATAAATTTCTGTTTTAACGGGATATAACAGCTCGTTTAGATCACTAACCATATAACATTGTGACTGTGTTCATGAGATGTATGCCATCCATTTATCCTTTCAAAAGTTTCGCTTCGCGACTACAAGCGTAATTTGCGTAATCAGTGACAGTAAATCACTCAAAACTCACGATTCCGACCACTTAAGTAATTATAAGCTATGAACCCTAAGACGCATCCCCCCACCGAATGAGTGAGAGCCCTCCCCTCTAAAATAATCACCCCCACGCACCTTCGCTTTGACTCACTTCCAAATTATATTACAAAACTTTAGAAATTTTACAACTTTATCCCTCCGATTTACTCTAACTACATATTCAAACCTGCTTGAAAAACCAATGCACATGCTTTCTCATGCACTTTTATGACTCTTATCAATAAAGTACGCAAACTAAGTTCACAAAGAAAACAGCAACCATTTTCATGTTGCTGTTATGTTGATGTTGCTGCTATGCCGTTGCTGCTTTGTTGATGTTGACAATAGCAGTTTAATCTTCTCCGTATAAAATAAAGGGAAAGTGATTGCTTGAATATGGCAATTGTTTGTTACCATTTTTCTTGAAACGTTGCGCAGAAACCAAAATAAATCTATTTTTTGCCTTTTACGTACACGATAAAAAAAAGTTTGCACAAAGAAATATCGAGTTATCGAATCATTCCGACCGCAAAGGGTAAGGATTTTGGTGTGAGCGAAAGGTTATGTGTCAGAGAGCAACTCTCGGTCAAGACGTTTGGGAACGAAGAAGTGGTGTCAGTGAGGGAGGTAACCTGCCGCCTTCCGATCTTTACAGGCTATACGGTATTACGCACGTCGTATTATAAAAAAAACTTTCGGTATCAGTGACACTAAAAACGAGTATTTCCGTCAGAATCTCGCGATTTCTTTTCTTGGTTACAATACTGTCTCTAGACCACGTATAGGAGAAGGTAAAAAAAGAAAGTTCATCACCTATATCCATTTTACTTATAAAGGATAAATTTAAATTTCATTGGATAAGCACCTCAGATACATGTCCTCTACTTCACTTGTAAGGTATATAAGACAAAAGGATGAGTCAATTAGCACATTTGTCACTCGATTTTAAGAAATTGAGTTGGTTGTTGGCATTGTTCTGTTGGTATTTTTTTATCGGTGTTACTTTGGTCCATTGAATATTTTATTACCTTGTATTTCAAGAATTTGAAATCGGTGAAATTTAAACAAAATTACATTTGTTTCTCCTAAGATAGGTCATTATTTGTAATAGAAATTATCATCAATAACGCATGAATGTATACCTAACCGATTCCTGTTTCATCTCAATATTGTTCATTTCTGTGGTGAGTGGGTTCATTTTTACATCTTATACAAAAATACTCATTATCCGACATTCAGTTTTAACCGACTTGCACATTAGGGAGGGAAATCTATATTTTTATGACCAATTGTATATTTTTCTTATATATTTTTTAGTTTGTGGACAGTAAATCCTTATAACCGATATTTTCCTTTATCCACTTAGTTTTCAGCACTTAGTTTTTAAGTTTAGGTCCAATTCGTAAAACTGCTGTAGGTCTATCTACAGAATTGTATATAATTCAATATTTGCCAAAGACAATAATCATAAAATTCTACTACAATTAACGTCCATTATATAATCTAATTAAATAAATAATTGAAGACTCACGACCTTTTATGGACGAATATATTATTATTTTTTTGTAAAGAGCTCACAACATTTCGACTTGGATTCAAGTTCGTCATCAGGTGATCAAATAATAACAAATTATAACAAGAAACATAACAACAGGACAAGCAAACATAATATAAACATATACAAACACAAAATATGTTTATAAAAAAGCAGAAACACAAACATGTTATAATACTGTTTCGTATAAACCAAATAGCTTTTCAGTGCCAGTGCGTAAATTCAAAGTCCGGAGTATATTATTTGTAAATATCATTTTTATATTAACTCCGGTGTGTATTTTATTATTCGTTCATAAAAGTTCGTAAATCTTCAATTATTTATTTAATTAGATAATCATGAAAATCTGACGTTCAGTCGTATTGCTCTGAAATTTCATTGAGTGGAAGATTGATATTTGAAACCTTGTCAAATATTTCTGGAAAATGTTTGGCATGACAGAGTAAACACTGTCGCGTGTTTTGTGTCGACACGATAGCGTGATTCGGGAGTTCATTCATCAAACGTTGCTTTCGATTCGGATGTCTCGTTTTGAAAGGAACCATTCATCGACAAGCTTCCTACTATTTGACGATTCACTTCACCCGAGTCAGCCTCAAGATGTATTTACACAGATATGTCTTTTCTTGTTAGCTTAGCCGTATTTCTCTGATCCATCGGATTGGAATATCACATGCTACCCTAATGAATGTTGTATTTGGAGTCTTTGTAAATATGTAATTTCAATAAAAGTATTTCACTTTTTTTATCTTGGGCATATGTACCATATTCAGCTTTCATTTCAAGTGTTTTGGAAATATTCCGACTTCTTCGTAAAATAGTTTCGTATTTATTTACGTATCTGAAAAAAAGTTTTCTTTCCTGAAACTCGAATGAGGAGGGAAAGGTGTAGGGTTTTGCTTCAGAATTGAGAATACAATGTTGTTAACTTAATCCCTATATCTGAAGGGTGTTGTGAGGATTTTGACTTGTGACTTGGAATGGTTATTGATATCTTTAAACTAAATAAAATTTAATTACTGTTGTTGTCATTTCCAATTTTTTCGTAATTATACCTTTAATGAAAAGAAACCTGACATATTTAACGAATTTAATTAATTCGATTTCGAAAATCGAGTGACCGAAACTTCCCATTAATCTATCTCCGCCGTTTGGATGAACAGTCGCCCCTGAGGTCAAATTCAGCTCAGTACTTCGAAGCACGTCGAAGGCAATGGGGCATCGGACGCAAGGTCAGTACGGCGAGCACCCATGCCCCACGCAGCTCGCCGGTGACTGCGCGACGAGAGTGAGCCAAAGGGCGCCGCCCAGTCCTACTCTGGCCCTGGCGCGGCCCTTCACCCCTTCGTCCGGCCTTCACCCTGGGCGACGGGGCTCGTTTCTGTAGCGCAGATGGGGCGGCGACGGCGCGCGGGGTAAGAAATCGCGGGGAAAGGACCTCGGCCGCACGGATCCAGAATAAGCTATGTGCTTACAAAATTCTATTGCCTCGAATCAAATCAATAACTGCCCGAATTTACACCAACATTCAAAAAGCAATTTGAATAGATAAAATAGGAAATCTAATAATGCGAGAAAAAGATGATTTATCTCTTGCATTCAATCGAAATATGTATTTCAGCAAAAGATAGTTTATCCTAAAGTAGAAAAAAATCATAGCTTGTAGGAAGTACGTTTCTTCGGTAGCGACGAAAAGATAAAATCACCTTGTGTTTGTATGTCTCGAATAATCATAGTATTGGTCACTATTAAACACTGCATGGTAGAAGCGATTGGTTTAGATACTTGATATTATAGTACCAGAGTATTCCGAAATTACAAGTTGGTTGCATATCTCCGATCTTTTAGATTGTTATAAAATATTGATCTCCAACTTATTGATTGCTACAGAATAAGTCGAATTGCTTATACGAATAAGGTGTTAGGAAACTTCTTTAAATGTGATTATCATGTAAATGTCATGATTTTAGATGAGTCTATTTCTTTATGATGTGAAACCATGATAAAACTCTACAAACTCAGTTAAGTTGAATAATGACTTAAAATTGATTTTCAAGAATTATATAATTCGTGACCAATTTCTTGGAATGCTTCTCATGTTTAAGATATAGAACCTTTAATAAAGTCATATCCTTATGTCGTGAGATAAGAAATAGATTAAGAATATTTTCGCGATGTTATTTTCGTATTACTCATGTCTAGATGATGCATTCTCGCTTAAATACTGTGAATAAAATCCCATTTCTAGTTTTGAAAGAAAAATACTAAGGGTTTGAAGAATAAAAATTTCGAGGTGTTTGAATTCAACAATTACTATTCGTAAATTAAATTTATTGAAATTTTGTTCAGGAACGGGACAAACATCGTTTGCAACTAAAATCATTGTAATCATTCTTGTTATAGATAATAAGCAAAACTCTTGTAAAGAATCTGTTCTTGAACATTGAATTGTCTTTTATACTGCACTAAAATAATTCAAGCTTCCATATTTTTATTTAATATTTTTATACTTATAAATTTCTAGTTGGTTGAAAATTCTCATTATTTAGGAAATTACTCGTGTATTATCTACGAGTATTTCATTATGTATGTAACATACACATCATACTCGAAATTCTGCACATTTGTATTTGCAATGTTTAGGAAAAGTCAAATAAGTAGAAAAGAGAACACTAAATGATGGTTGTGATGAAAAAATAAGCGAATGCATACCCATCAAATTTTTGGATTAGTCTCTAATAGCCGCAAAAAATCTACATATCAATGGCGATTACGTATTCATTTTCATATCCCGTTGAAAAGTGAACGCCTCATCAACTGTACAAGTCGGCTAGGAGCTTCCCGGGCGTCGGTCGGTCGGGCTGGCCTCAGCATCCCGGGACCCTGGAGCCGAGCGACGGCGGGGCGGCGCTTCCACCAATGGCGTTGCGCCTCGCGGTCCACGTGACTTCTATCTCCGCCGACTCCCCGCCCTCGCCGCCACCCGATCTCCGAGAGGCGAGGATCGCGCCATCCGAGCGGGGATTTTCGAGAGCAAGACGGCGGCACTGAGCGGGCGTGTCGAGCGGGTTGCATCGCCGCGACACAGGCAGGGGCGCGGTGGCGACGGCGAACCGCAGCCGGAACGACGATCCCGACGGCGGGGACCGCGACGCGAGGCGACGCCGACGGAGGCGACCGACGGGCAGAGGCGGAGGTGGCGTAGTAGCGGCCGAAAACGAGTTCGGCGAACCGGTGGCGGTGACGGCGGCGGCGGTTGCAGTGGTGGCGCCAGAAACACCCTGCGTTCGACCGGGAGTCGCTCTGAAATGCGTGTCGCGCGCGGCGGGTTGCGTTCCTTGCCCCTGTGGAGGCTGCACCGAACGCAGAGGAAGTAGTGGCTGCTACAGCAGCGCGACCGTGTGACCGACTGAAGAACAACAACTCCCCGCCGTGGGACCGGAACTAAGGTTTTCGTATATGTACCTTATCATAGCAAATCCGAATCGGAATTGTGAATGAATTATCGAGTGACCTATACATCGAGTTAAACTGAATCGTAAATTGTAGTATATTTAATATTTTAAAGATTTTTACAAAAGTTTAGAGCTTCTTGTTGTTCGACGTATTAAAAAAAATAAATTCATAAATATATTTATCGTACGATAGTTTTTATTATTCCTATTGATAATATATTTAATGATCATAATTTATTGCGTGTTAGCGTGTTAGAATTGTGTACAAATTTGTCAATGTGTTTAGGAGAGTGTGTACGCTTTTCCCGCGTTCTCGCGTAGTATGAGCACGTAGGGCCGCGCACCGTACCGCCGCGTACGTACGCGCCCGACGCGATAGGGAAGTATTGATCGCGGAGTCTGTGAACGCGCGCGTCCCGCAAAGGCGGTCGGTCGGTCGAGGGAGCGTTCGTGCGTTGGGTCCGCGCTGCGTTGGGCATCTTCCGAGGAGACTTCGTCGCTCGAAGGTGAATAAAGGAGGGTCGCTGCACTGCTCCTTAAACGGCGAGGATGTCCCGAGACACCAAAACGATGCCGGCGGAGGACGTGAAAGTCGCCACGGTGGATGTGGAGTCTGTGGACAATATGGCGACGTTACCCGTTGGCCGTGCGCACAGCGGTGGAGGCGGCGGCGGCGGTGGTGGTGGCGGTGGTAGCGACCGTGGAGGAGGCGGTGGTGGCGGGAGCGGCGATCGCGGAGGCGGTGGCAGTGATGTGACGGCGGAGAAGAACAACGTCACCAATAAAGAAATGGAGTTGAAGAAAGTGCAGCCGAAGCCACCGAAAAAGTACGTGGTGTAAGGAGATCGAGGTGGCGGTTGTTTTGGACGTGGAGGAGTTCTGTTTGCTTTCTGATCATTACGAGTCTCAATGGGAAGAGGGGGAGGGAGAATGGAGGGAGATTATAAAAGAGGTAACAAGTGGGTTCTCCTCATGGTGATCGTAGGTTTAGAATAAATAGTTAATTATGGTATTTAATTTGCCATGTAGGGTTTGGTACAATGATCCCTTTTGTATAAACCATAGAAATTATATCATTCGCAATAAACATTTCAAAACTTGTCTTCACAAATATGATTACTGAAATTAAATAGTTCGAGGATTAATAACAAAGATCTCTCCTTGGTTATTTTTATCAATTAATGCGTAATGCATTTTCTCGCCACCAAATCACTTGCCCGTGATCCAAATAATGTCAACTGTAAGGGATAAATATAAAACTACTCCAGAATTTTACGTTTAGCCACCTAGTTTCTTAGGAAGCTGATTTGTCACTTGAAATGAACGGAGCGGAGATAAGTAACTGGAGTTTTTGCTCTGCAAAGGAGTGCACACTCCATTTGATAACTTCAAAAACCTTTTCATGGCACAAGAAAAGGGTCATGAAGTCTTTTTGCAAGTGAGGAAGAATTTAAGCGTTAGGGTGACACAGAGTATCAGAGAAGGGACAATGTGTTCAAAGCCACGAGAAAGCAAGGGAAGGACATTTAGGACGTTGAGGCTTTACTGAATGGCGGAGTCGTTAATATTAAATCCCTTTGCCTCTCGACTCGCGATGCTTTCACAGCAGGTGCTTGTGGTTGTGGAGTTCGGTATATAGGTGAACAAAATTGTCCCACATTTGGAGCCTCTATCAATCATATGTTCTGGTCACATTTTTATTGGAAAATAATTCTATATAAAATGCGACAATTAAGAGTTATTTATTTTATCTTTCCAAATATTATGGTCTCTTCGTCTAACATAATCCAAGTTTTAGCTATCTTTCACTGTATGTCAGTGAGCAATTCGGTCATTATGGTATCTAAATTATTCCATTGGTTGTTGTTATTTTCTTAAATTTTAATTTACAATCTAATATATGTGTTATTGATTATTGTAATAGCGATAGGGAGAAACACTACTTACGTACAATGAATTATATTTTTCATTTGTTCATTTTGCGTACACTGAATTTCATTTGTCTCCTTGTCATCGCTAAGATATTGTAAGACATATTTCCCCTGCATATCAATTTCCTCTGTATGAATAATTACAAGTAAGGGTTTGATTAAGCATCACTTAGATCGCTTGAGCTAACTTGATTTGATTCTCTTTTATCTTCGGCTACTTATCTTTTACGATTTTCTAAACGGAAATTGAATGTACCAATCCGCCGTTTTACGTTAGTTACATTATCGATATTTCCTTGGCTTTCTTCCAACACTCTTTCCAATGTTATGCGTTGTTTTGCGGACATTCCGTTATGTCTTATCTCATATATGTACATAACATCTCATTCTGAGGTAAAATAGTCATTTATTCCATAATTTGGTTGTGCGCCAGAACTTTCAAATATTGTATACGTCAGACTCAGATTCAGGTGCAACATATCTGATAAAACTGAAAGCATTTAATTAAGTTATAAAATTCAATCTGACCTTTGACAAGAATTATATGTCAAAACATTGGCTATAATGATCGTTCTCTAAAACGTTGCAACCACAGTTAATATCTTGCGGAATGAGAGTTCCATTATTAGGTCTACTTTTAATTGTATTTAGTACCACAAAAACAATTCAATGAAAACAAGACATTCGCTATATATTAAATCAAGTGTTTGAAATTACATTCTTATTTATTTAGTCGCAGGTTTTGGCATAAACATTATTATGTGATTGTATTATTTAACTTCACGTACTGCAAGAAAATCGAAAACACGTTGTTATTATTATTGCAATTTTCGAAATACTCAGAGCTGGATTTAAATGTTTAAAATTATCAGCCTAGTGTGTCCTAGGTTGATAATTTTTGTTCCACCCCCTCCCTTCAAATCGAATAGTAATATTTGAACATTACATCAAGGTATAGCATAATAGTCGTATTTTACTTTTTCACCCCTTTCGAAGATATTTTTCCCTTTGTGTTCGTTTCATTAGTTACTACTAATCTGCCACGTTCGTCAAAGAGTGCGTGAGAATATGAGATTTCAGACCATGTCTTACTCCGACATTGGCAACGTTTCAATTTCTTTTACCCACCTTTCGATGTCGGAAACGTTCTCTAGAAACCACGAGACACGCTTCACTCGACAGTCATTAACTTAATTTCCGTTTTATATTAAACTAGCAGAACTTCATGGTGTTTCCCGGGATTTGAAAAGAAATTTAAAACAATTATTATTGGACATTCCGGTATTAAAGCACCTGCCAATAGGTCTGGGATTTTTAGTTCATTTTGCCCGTCATTACGTGGGTTTTTTACGTGATCTTCATTTATGTTAGTTACCATATTTTTAACTATCGTGATAAATTTTAATTTTCGGTTTTTTTTTCATTTCAAAAATTAACTACCACGAAGGAAACCTACAAAAATACATAGTTTTCGATATTGTATACTAATAAGTACAATCACAAATTATTTTAAAATCCAGGCAGAGAGAAAATACATTTTAGACAGAAAACATAATAAACAATGTTAATACCTCAGAATTATTTTGTTTTCGTACGCAATACTCTTTTAGGCTACGTTCTTGTACGCTTCAGCTTTTTTATAATTTTGCATCGACGATTCGGTCACTAATTGTGAGCTCTGGTGGACACATTAGTAAACTTCATAGTCGTGCGAGTGAAGATTCGTATCTACTGTTTAGCCGCCAGTTTTAATTGTTTTTCGGCACTTGAAATTCATCAATATGAACCTTACATTTTTATTGCGATAATCCTTATAAAGAGTCCTTCGAAATTTCAATTAATTTCGTCGATTACTTTTTCTGGTTTCCATACCACAGACGTTCCAAATAATTCACTTTTATTGGAATATATTGAAATTAATATTGTTTCTAGGAACACAATAAAAACACAAAAAAACGTATTTGTATTGCGCCCTATAGGTTACAGCTTATTTAGCCTAATGGTAAATTGGGCTCTGGGAATACTGCCTCTCCACTCGAGTATTCACCTTGTAAATATGAAATGGAAATGTGAGGGAGATTGCGAGCATTGCGTGGTTGTATATGCGCGTACGCCTTCCGTGCTCGATTCTATAAACTCCGTCGGACGTCAGAGCGCATGTGTTGCGTGTTGTGAGTGCAGTTAGCCGTAGCCTGTTGCGAACGCACTTGAAACGACTTTGGTCATACATGTGAAACGCGTTTTACAGAACGTATGGTTTGCTCTCACAACGTACAAACAATATCAACTTGTAATCATTGTTCGAATTAAATAGGGGGAGGGACTATGGAATTTTCCCCGTCTAACTTTTTCCCAACTTCTACATCTTATGTTTATTCATAAACAGGATTGTCTCGTGATTGTCTTTAATAATAGTCAAAATGAATCGTTCATCTTAACAAGTAAGCCAACAGTTTCATGAAATAAACGTACATACCTATAATATACTCTAGAAATTTTTATTATAAGAAAAATGAATTAGGGAAGTTAATAATAGATAAATTTAAGTAATATGTGTAGTATATTAAAATTACATTCAACATTATATTTAATAAATAGTGCACACAGTATATAATAATGAAATTCGAAAACGACAAATTGTGAGGTCCTTTTAAATGCCCCCACTAGAAGACACGCTTCAAAAGTTCCCACCCCCCTTCTACATTTCCTTTAATTCGAACACTGTGTAAGAGTAGTTTACATTCTTCATAATATAGAGCAAGAATACTTTTTATCACAAATAATAAAGTGTATTTTAGGTTTGTATTAAACAAAAAAATTTAAATAATTTTTACAAATTCGGTACTTAGAAGTATTTATTCTGAGAATTATATGGGTCCGCGGTCTCCAACCGTCAAGGATTACGCACCGAGCGCCATTACCGTTTATATAACAAAAAAGGAATTGACGGCGCATTTATTACGAAAGCTATAGGTAATTGACTGGGATTTCTTTTCCATCTTCTTGCATCGTGTGCACATTGGTAAACATTGTGATTGTATGATAGATATTATCTCTTTTCAATTTCTAATCTTACGGTTTATTTTATTTTAGCGGATTTTTAACATGATCCCAACTGTAGAGGGGGAACTTTTGAAGCTTGTCTTTTAGGGGGGACATATAAAAAGGACCTCGCAATTTAATGTTTTTAAATTTGGTAACCTTAACTTGAATTGGAATTTGGAACCTTAACTTTAAATTGAAACAGATTGAACATGGTTTCTTTATCAGCATCTATAAAAGTGTCCTCCACTGACAAAAGTAATCGGAGAAAGGTTGTTAAGAAATGGGATTGGAGGTTGTAGGAGATACTTCATCTAATGCTACGTAGGTAGTGTTCAAATTAAAGAAAATGTACACACATTATTTTTATTACTCTTTTTTTACACTAACGATTCTGAGAAGTAGAATACATTTGCGCGACCAACGATAAGAAAAATTCCTCATCAATTCTTAAAAATGAAACATTTATTGCACATTAGTTGAAATTAATGCTTGATAGTATTTATTGACAATTACAAGAGGTGAAACTATTTTTCCCCAGCTGGAGTTAAATATGAGATGTTGAAGTGGGGATAAAAGGTCAGAAAGGGCGAAATTTCCCTTTAATTTGAACCCTGCAAATAGGACCTCTACTTGGGTAACCCTACTAGTAGCTACACTATGAACCACATAACCTTCGACGTTAGAAAACCCGTCAGTTCTCATGATCAAATTCGTCAATTTAGTATGTTATCTCCCGATATATAGGTATATCTTTGTCCTGTGTACAGGTAGGCGTCTTCATTCCATCTCGTGTAATCAAATAATTTTCGGTTTTTTCATATTCATTACATTACATGAACGGCTATCCCGATTTGAACTTATAATGGCGAATTATGAGGTGCCTTATCGTTCTGCGCCAATTTTACTTTACATTAAGCTTCTAATTTACTTCCATAAACGTGTTTGGGGTTACTTGACAGATATTGTCAATATTCCTCATTGGTTTAAAAACCTTGTTTTGGTTTTCAGTATATTACTATTATTTTTGACTAGCACTCCTGAAATAAATATTTTTACTACTACCTTCCGTAAGGATACTCACTTTCTTCTCTGAGCGTATTTTAGAAGTGGGTAATACGAATTAAAAATGTTAATGATGGTCATAAATTTTAAGTCAGGGAGACAAAGTTGCTTGTCACTTAGAAGTAAAAGTATGGCTCTCTTAGAACATCGTCAGGATCTTACATTCTGACGGCTCTGCTGACTCGATTATGTTATAGCCTGACTTTCTTTTAATTCCCAATAAACTTGTCTTAAAAATGATGACTCTGTACATCTGACAAATTAACAGGGATTCATTTGATAGCGAGGTATATTTTTCTAGGATTTCTTTTTGAAAATTACTTTTTCTAGCGCAAGAAGGAAAAGCAGACCCAACCACTTCACCGTCCCACCTATCGACAAAAAAATTCTGACTTAATTGCGAAAAAATCCAGTTTAAATATAAACAAGACTATTTTCTATCCCTCATCCAATGGCAAAAATGTTGACAAACAATATTCATGTTTTATAAAATGAAAAATGAGCAGTCCATCAAAGTCAAATATTTCATTTTCTGTGGCAATGTATTAAACTGACTCAGAGAGGAGGTTGATGAAGACCTCTGGTAGAATTCAGCTGAGACAGCAGAATGGCGGCAAGTGCAGCTCTTAAGGGTCCTTACAACCCCTGACCCTCCATTTTTTCATTTTACGTCTCAGGAGGGGAAAAGGCGTTGTTAATAACATAAAGACGAAAGACTCGAAAAATTAGAAACCGGAGATTACATTCAGATTTACGGTTTATAATATATATTATATTGGAATGAGAAAGTTCGATAAATATGTAAAAAATATATAATTATTTATCTCTTTGCATATCTCCGAAACTAGAAAAACTAGCTATCTGTATTTCCTGCATTTCAAAGAAAACAAAAATTTGTTTATCTACTTTTGTTGAAATACTCCTGAAACTTGTCAGACAATATATTGATTTACAGGCACGTGTAGGCAACCGACTAATCTGATAGGGACATGGCGATAACCCGTTAAATTGTTGTTAAAACTAACATTTGCAATTCAACAAAGCACCTTCATATACCAACATACTCCTATGTATCGACTGTTTTTGCAAGGAAAACCTTAGCTGGCGTCATTGACGAGGCAAATAAACGTATTCAAGGAAAACAATAAGATAAACTGATTCATTTTATCCAATTTCTTTCAAGTTAACTCATTTCCCCTACAATAGAAGCGTGCTTGGAATAATCAGAGTAAGGAAAGCCATCAATTATGTATCTCTCATAATTTTGTAACGAAACTTACTAGCGGCTGGTATGGGGGTATTCAGAAATTCACTTAATCGACGAAGGACTAACCTACGCCATGGCTTTCGTAGATATTAAGGGAGATATTAGAAGGATTATTTGTTGAAGAAATAATTAAATTCTGTGACTGTGGAGGGTTATTATTGGAATAATTGGTTTTGCGTTATTTAATATGTCATTCGTAATTTTCAATAAGTCGATATTTGTATTGTAGAACGCAACTTCAGATTAATGATTGCTTCTGAATATTCAGGAGAATTATGTTCTATTGTCGCTCCAAATAAAAAAAGACTTCGACGTGATATAATTTTTTATATCTTTGGGATAAAGTTTAAAAAGACATGTTTAAAAAGGATAAGAATGTATAGTAAACAGCGTATAATACATTCGTGTTTTATTTGTTGTTAAACTAATCTTCATGGAGGTTTAGTTATACAAAATTGTAACAATAGAGTTAAAATGTTGAACGCTTTACGGATTGGTCTTTTGTTTCCCATTTTCTACTGACTTTGCGTTGGTCAAAGAGCATAAAACGCTGTGTGTTGTCGGCGCTCTCAAGCTATTTGAGGCGGAAGTCGTGTCGTGTGCTTCCAACACCGGGCAACACAACACGCTGCGTTGCCGAAATGTTTGAGAATTCAATGCGACTGGTAAAGCTAAAGCAACTTTAGTTGGAGTTTGCATGTGTTGCTGTTGTGGTTGTGTGGAGCTTTCCGATAGAACTCTTTATGATGAAGAACGTCTTCTTTTGTTGCAGAACATCCCTTTTCATCATCTTGAGTTTTATCTACGCCAAACTTCTCGTCGTGATATGCATTGCATACGTCATCAGTGAAGTTGTCACCCACAATTTGCCGCTCAATTACTATGAGGTAAGTTGTGTTGTAGTAACCTACTTTCTATTTACTAATTGTATTAATCCTATTAAATATTTACTCAACTAAAATTAAACCTATTTTCTATTAACAACTAACAAAATCTCGGCAAAGTAATCAACGATGCCTTATTTTTTCCGAAAATAAAGTAAAATATTTTATTGATTCAAACGGTCAATCAATTTTCCATTGTTTTCTAGTAGAATGATATGTAAATGCGTTATTTACATGTACGCGTTATTCCTTTCAACTCCTACATCGTAATATGCCTAATTAAGTAAATCCAAACTCCTACTGACTGTTCATCACTTACTGATCGGAATTACAGTCTAAAAATACCAATTTGTTAAGTACCCTTTATATAACTGTGATAAAAATTCTAGAGCCCCAACAAAGACAAGAAGCGATAACTATTGCAAATGCGAAACACGAATGAAATTGGCTCAACTGTTTTTAATCAAAATCTTTTCACACAGACGGGTTACGAGTATCTCAAATAGTACGTTTTTGGTATCAAGGAAAAATGGAAATATACATCAAAATACATCGATTGTTACTTTCACTTAATATACTGCATATATGGGAATGTAAGAATCAATTCATAGCAAAATCATGAAAAGGTAATTTTTTTACTTTCGAAGTCTTTCAAAGTCTATCCTGGATCTCAACGCATCTCACAGTCGAGCAATCCATTTGCTCAATGAGACCCAGACTGTCCATGTGCAGGCAGAAGTGACCATTCTTGGTCCAGCGCAATCGTAAAATCTGGGCGCTTACCGCTTGTGAAGCGAAGCGTGACGCCGTGAATAGATATCTACGCCCCCGAACCGTCCTCGAAATACCGCACCATTTCCTATTCACAAATTGAATGCGTCCGACGACTGAGGGACACCGTGGCTCTGCATTAAACGTTCGCGCTTCTCACCACGTGACACTGAAGTACAGAAGTACCAACGTGAGAAAATCAAAAAAAGGAATACCTAATCTTTCCCTACTTTGATTAATATAAATATTGATCACAGAAAATTGAGCATTTAATTAGCTGCTCCAAACAGGAATTAATTAAGCAAGGTCTTGAATCCAAACCAAGCAGTTAATCAACACCAGTCTTGCGGTTTCTGGTAAATTTGGAACTCTTAAGCACAGAAAAACTATCAGTTTCCAAAAATTTTGCTCTTTTCGAAACGCCTCGTGCAGAAGAAATGAAGAATATTCAAAATGTTTGTTTGTAAAGTTCTTGGAAAAATTCATTTATTGATTTAGAGTTGAAGAGTTTCAGTCCTTCATAGGGCTTACATGGTTTCATGGTTTATTCCTGAGTTTTATGCAAATATAGTTACAACATAATATTATAGTTTAATACTAGTAGTATATAATTATAATATAAAAATTATATCATAAACATTCAGTTATTTTAACTCTGAAGGTATATTCTGCACTTCGAATTAATATTAGTTTCATCTTTGTGCACTTTAAATCATTAGTTTCTTTAATCTTTTATTTCATTAATATTAATTACTTTGAAGACATTGTTTAATTCAATAATAATTTACAGCTTCTTTTTGTAAGATAAATGATTGACTTTGCTAACTTCGATGAGTTTTTTGTCGGGGTAGACTCACCCCCGCCCTCACTACCCTTTTAGCAATGGCTCCGCTTCTGTCGTATGTTGAAGGATTTGAAAAGAGAAACTGTATATTAAATTATAAGTTCTGCCTTGACTTATTCCGTTTTGGGGTAATATTTTCGGAATAATAGAAAATTGTATTTTCGAATGTTTTATGTAAAGAGACCTCTTATATGGCAAAACACTCCGAATACAACGTTCTTCAAAAGACATACCACTTTTTAAGAAACATCATTGTTTGTTCAAAAATAGTTTGTTCGTGAGCAAAATGTTCAATTTGATTTCAAAAGTATCGACCGTAAAGGCTAATCTGAGGATAATTTTGAATGTCAAGTAAGGTCAGACAGTACAGACCAGGCGGTTGCTTTGGGTGTAGGTATTAATATCAACGACGCCCTGAACGGCTATAAAGTGTTCTTCAAACACCTACAGGTTAGACTAGTTCAGCCTTGACTGGTTGCTTACCTAGGCAGATCATATATACATGTTAGTCCTCAGTGTACTCACCGATATTGACCGTATCTGACATTATCATGCATGTGGGTCTTTCAATAACTACAGGCTTCATCGGGGTCATCGGATACGTTGATGCTGCGGGGCCTGTTCTATTCACGGCCCATTGAACACCCATTCATGCTGTGATGCAACTTTCCAACACGTGTCCTAATGCTATCACTCTTCTCTATTGTCGTGGAAATTAGTCGTTAAATGATTGACCCTATGGAAACCTTTGGAATGGTTGTCACGCTTGTTTACGATGTTACATTACAATCTCGACATTTTGATATAGTGTTTAATATTCTTCAGATTACAACACCCATTTTCAAAATTATATTAAAATACTAATAGTTTACTTACTATGGTAGTCGTTTTGCACCACTGTGACTCTCGAATTGCATTTCCATCTGTTTCATCGAGAAATTATACTTCCTGTAAATAGATATTAGTGTCTGCTGATAGAGTGGCAGTGCATTATGTGGTTGCGGGTTCAAGCCTCGCGTGAGTAGTTGCATCGTCATATTCATGTCTCGTGGTGTAGGATCGTATAAACCCGTCACATAATCCACGATAACCTACCACGCCTCACTTGGGAACAAAGAAAATAATAATTGACTAATATTTCACAATCGAATTTTAGCTTTTATTGTGAAGTGCTAAATGTTGGTGTAAATTGAAACAGTCTTATATTGTGTGTTCTCTACATCATTTCGAGCACTTTACGACTCCAAAATCTGTAGATGAGATGATGATCTCAGTCATGGCAGATGATGGTGTAAACAAGCTTCATAAAGTTCAGTACATGTTCTATCGACCTTACCATTTGGACAATTCATCTGATTTTACATTTTTATTTATACTCTTAAACCAGCATTTCTACTTTTAGGATTACATTCCAAGACAGGTTAGTTGATACTATCTCTTGTAATTCAATTTTGACCTTCAGAGAGCAGGTCAGAAACTTGAAGTCGCGAATTAATGGAACTACAAACAATAAATATATACGTATATTTTCTGAAGAAAAAAAGCAATACTGAATAATTTTATTGCCGACACAAATTCTCTTCTCAAATTAGCAGACAATTCTTCTTACCCCTTCCCTTTAGTCGATAACAATGAATGGGCATAGAAATAATCGTGTTGTTTGGATTGCTATGATCATTAATGTCAGCATCCATGATGGTTTGAATGTTAATAAGAAAATTTTATAAAAACTTGCAATTTTCGAAAAGATTTCCTTTGGTGCGTGTGGAAAATGTCACATATATTTATTCAATCAATACATACACGAGTAAAATATTGTCTCTTTCTAAATTAATAAAACGAATAATTCAGGAAGAGAGACAATTTTTCCTCGTGTATTTATGAAAACTCTTTCAATACCTCATCATCACTTAATATATTCAATCAAACTTATTTTTTATTTCTTTTAAGTTAGTCTCGTCGTTTTATAAACTTCAACAGTCATTACATCTGGATTTACATATATTTCAATTATTTTACCCCGTAAAGATATTTGGTTTAAAACGATTTAAAAATTTCCTAAATTGTTATTTAATGCGAACGTTGCTTATTTACCGTGAACCTTATTGATATTTATTTATTTAGTAACAAATAAATTACTCGCATATATTCGTAAAAATCGTAACGAATTCGAATAGGAATTCCCTCGTCTCAGGGCCATGCAAAGGACATTTCCAAAGACATGGTCTGGAGTTCCGTCATCCTCGCGATAAATACAGATAGTTGGGTTTTTTATTTTCATTTTTTACAGCCGTGTGTGAAAATTTCCATGTGCAGTGCAGATACTATTTCCAAAACACTTTTGCTCGGGTTGTACCGCTTCCTGTATTTTGAGCTAATTTCGGATCCAGAATATATTTGTAAACATCTCGTCCTCTTTTTTTCTTTCATCCATCTTACTTTCCATATTAATATTGTTAGATGAATATATGTCCTTAACTTTAATGTTCAAATTGTTAAAACTATTCATAACTATATTGTCTAATACAGCGAATTTCCTCCAGTTCCATGATTGTCATTCAATTTCCCAGTACATTAGCACCTTCGTTAATTTTGAATAGAGTACGCATTATAAATGAGACCTCCAGATTGTTTACTTATCTCTCGTTCATGCATCCCTGAATCTCGGAGCAGCTTAAGTTCCCCCGTAACCCTTCTCTCTAGCTTTGCGTTCATCCGCAGTGATATCCCGAGGCTTCTAAAAGGCGAAGCAGTTGTGAATGTAGTGAGTCGGGGAAGGGGACCAGGAGGAGGAACGCTTTGTTGCACGGAGTGGTCACGAGAAACGACGCACAACTGCTGCGAGGCGGAAGCAAACCTCTGCGAGACAGACACCTCGTCGAAAACTCTTCCGAACTGGGGAAAATTACGAAAATAATTCAATTTGGATTTATAATTGGATTCCTCAAAAAAGCAATCAAGACAGTATTTGAGGCATGTAAATGGAAAACGTTCTGAGTGCCAAAAATAATATTTTACAGCAGACGTAAAAAACTGATTAAATACCATAATCGACTATACAATATTATGGAAAAATCATCATAGGATACTTGACTGATATAGCAAATCATGGTACTTTTAAAAAAATTACCCAAATTTCAGGTGTTTTGTTGAAATCATTATACCAGCCAAATCATTTAAATATGGAGATGTCTGATGAGACCGACGGAAGTGATAAATAATTAAAACAGGGAGAATGTTCTTAGTGCCACATTTCCAAAAAACGCCTCCAGTAACAGGCATATTACTCGAAAGAGCTTATGCCTAGAAACAATCATTACCTGACATTACGACAAATTATTGAAAACTAAAAAAAATATTATAATATTGATTTTCCCGACTGTTATGTATAACACATGGTAACCTCGAGATGATGTTTACGTCCACGCTATATTTTGACGGTCACAGCAATGAAATTGATAGTCACAGATAGCAATGACACGGAAGACACATTGACCGATTATTATGGAAGATTTGTTGAGAAGAATATTTTTCGCGGAGAAAACAAAACAAAACGTTTTCTCGCGTAGAACCTTTTCCATTTACATGCCTTATTTGTCTCGCGAGAAAATAGCTAGTTTCCTCTGAATAATGTAATATTAGTAGTACTAATAATAATAATAATAATAATAATAATAATATTAAGGGACATTTGAACAGTGTTTGCCAGTTCAGGTAAAATATTATTTGTTCCCTTTACTGTTGGAGCTCTGTGAAGTATATGCAACAAATTGCATCAATATGAACTGCTTGTTTCCTACGAAAGTTGTGATAACACTAAAGAGCAAGTACGTTCTTATTGTTAGTACTGGTGTTACCTGCAGCGAGAAAGAGATCTTTAACGGATTATACTGTTGTCTATGATAACATATTCTGTTTCATATATGAATATCTATTGTAAACCAAGTTCATGTTATCATGTTGTAGCCAATGTTTGTTGTGAACAAATGAGACATAGTAGAAACACAGGCGAGACTAAGTACCTAAAATTTTAGGATAATGTTCTTCTTCTGCTCTTTATATTTATTATTCTTATTGCTATCATTATCGAAATTCATAAATATTGAAGTGAGTTTTTAGTATTTATTACTAACAATTTTTGTTATCTCCCTATATTTTCTTTTTACTTCGTGTTTTTTCTAGCTGAATTCCCATGACTTAACACTCATCAGGCTTCGAAGTTTTTACATATATAATCGTTCTTGAAACCCCATTAATACCTTTACATATAAAAGTGAATTATTTGGAATGTCTGTGGTATGGAAATCGGAAAAATTATTTGCAATAGTGTGGTATTGGATGAAATTATTTGAAATTTCAAAGGACTCTTCTTAAGGATTATTGCAACTAAAATGCAAAGTATGGTTAATATTGATGAATAACAGAAGCAGAAAAACAATTAATATTGGTTGCAAATCGGTAGATATGAATCTTCACTCGCTTGACTTTTAACTATTTTGACTACTGTGACATTACTAACGAGGCCGCCAAGGTTCAATTGCGTTACGTGAGGCGGACAGTTCACTGAACATATAATCTACGTGACCGAAACGTAGAATTAACATTATTTAAAGGCTGTGAAGAACACTGTTTTCAAGTACACAACCCAAAAGTGAAATGATAACAAAATAATTCTGAGGTGTTAATTATGAGCTCTATGTATTTCTGTGTAGAGTGTATGTTCGTTATGTCTGGGTTTTAAAATAATCCGTAATTACGTACATATTAGCTCTCAATACTGAAAACTGTGTGTATTTTCGTAGTTTATCTTGGTGTATGAAATTTTTGAAATTAACGAAAGTGAAAATTTAATATCACGAAAATAGAGTAATACGGTAACTGACATATGAATTTAGAATAGTATATAAGAACCCTGGGCAACGCAGAGCTAAAAAAAATTCAGACCTATTTGACAGGAGCTCCTCACTGTAGGGTAAAAATATCAATTCTCAGTACCAATTTTTCTTTGAATGTTGGTTTAATTTTTTAAAGTTTGTGTAACAATGCAAAACAATATTATTTCTATTTACGTTTTATTTGTGAATTGTATTAAAATTTTTAATGTCCAGTAGTGATTGTTTGAAGTATTTTTTTCCTTCAAATTCCTGACAACGAAGGGTATTTCTGCTAGTCCATTAATAATGTTTGTCAAATGCAATTGTCAAAACAATTGTGAATCCACGAAGCACGCATAATAAGCAAAAGCAGAACTTTGATATAGCGAGGACCTTGAGAAAAATAAAATTAAAAAAGACTTGTTCATTGAATACGCAAAAAATAAAAAAGACAGTTGGCAATATGTTCGCTGAAAATCTACACTATGCTAATTTAATACTATTTTCATAATTTAAAAAATAATCTAACTAATGTTGTTTGTTTCCGAGTGCTACAAATTTTCGTTTGTACAAAATTTAATGTTTTTATACAGTAGTTTGATGATCTGCATGTTTGTGTACACTGGTATAATTCATTCGTTCATAATATTCTTTTGGCCCACTGTGCGACGATGGGAAGGAAGAAGCCCGAAAGAAGCGGCGATGCCTTTGTGTCGCGTCATAGCTCACGAGAAGACGACACATCGGGCGGGAAATGAAAGAGCATGCCAGTTGAAAGGGTTTGCCATTGAGGATGAGAAGGGCATTCGCTATCAAAGGGAAACGAAACTGCGTTTACTCTGTCTCTCCACTCATATACTACTGAAAATTCTTACATTGTGTGTGTTGATTCAAAGGTGAATCAAAATTCTCTATATCAGGGACTTTTAAATTAAATAATTTTAATTTCTTATTTTGAAAGTAATTTAAATATTTGTTCATCTCCACACTTATTATGCCATTGCAGTATTTATATACCTATTTACACGTCATTGTATGCATTAGGTCTCAAGCAGCAACCTAATTGGTATCCAACACGAAAACTATATTTTCTGTGCTTTAGATTTCCCCGCGTCTTCGTGGCCGATTGTCGCCGTAATTGATTTGTTAGTGGCACAAGTAGTCACTAGACATTCACAGAACCACTGGCCGTGTTTTGAGAGGTTTTACGCGAACAGATATTATTGGTATTTCTTTTTTCTTCGGAGCTAAGGGAAGTAATACTTACTTGTGCACATATCTCTACATCTTTACTGCTCGATCATTTATAATATTTTTAGTTATAAATTATTCAGGTATAAATTTTGTGTATTATTTATCATGATAGTTAAAGATAGCAGCTTTGTTACAGGTACTCAGTTTATTTGCATCACCTTCGTACCTCTTGCCTGAGAACCAACCAACGAGCACATTCACAATACTGCCACACCAACGACAGCAACCGATAGCTGACTTTTTTTTCCTCAAAAATCGCTTTTACCAGGTACAGAATCAGCGAAATGTAATCTGTAACTGGCACATTGTTGAAAAAATATCATTTTCCACAAACTATAATAAGCATTACTACTGCAAGTAACTTTTATTCAGGTTTTATCCTAGTCATATAGAATCTATATATTCCTAGACATTGTTGTTCGTATTTATGGCATGGCATGCAAAGCGTTTGTTATGATTCCTAGGCATTAGACATTGTAAAAGTAAATAGTTTTAATACTTTAGATGCTGTAAACTTGATTAAAAGCTTTAGGCTTGATTCTCTGGAGATTATGTTCGATTCATTTACGGTGGTTCTAGTTGGGTCGACAGAATATGTTAGGTCACGAAATTTGAGATCACGCAACTAATGCCAAAAGACATTCATAAACCCTTTGCCAGGAAGTATCCTTTCGTTTTTAAGATTCAGTGTATAAAGAAATACTCCATGATACATCCGTGCCATATGAGTGACTACCTGCCACACCGTAGCGCTGCTCGACGCTCGCGACGGGCACCGGATGTCCGGAGGCGTGGAGCGCGACCTGCCCCACGGCAAGGCGAGACCATTTCGTGCTACCGGAGCATCGCCGGAAGTCGGTTGCGGATGGTTAAATGCTCCGACACGTTTCCACGGACCATCTCTTCCCTCTCGGAAGATTAATTTTCTCTACTTCGGAGACGAGATGGTGCTCAGGTTACGAAGACTGGCTACCTGAGGTCTCCCGAAATGACTGTTCTGTGCTCAGTCACGAACTTCCGTGCTCAAGACGCCCCCATCAGAAAACGAGTGAAAAAAATAATATTTACGTTTTTTCTTGTATTTTGTAAATAAAATATGTTTGACATGCGTACGGCGGTAAAATTAATTTTTTGCTGAATGTTAACTTAGCTTTAAAATTGCATCAATTTTCTCTGTTTCCGAAGTACCCCAGATCATTCTTCCCAAAAAAGTCCAGAGTGGCGCGAACGAAATTAACGATGACAATACTAACAATACTCTACGAATAAATTTTAAGAATTATCGGATGTGCAAACTATAATGCATTTAGTAAGTTTTCGAAGAATAGGTTGATTAAGGACTCCTAGCATTGAAGGTTGGGGTAAATTACGTGTACGGCACTAATTTTAACTTGTTTCCTAGAATCCATGATGGAACGGATGACATGTTCTTTTGTTTAGGTGCTGGATAAATGATTGTACAGAAACAGATAGGTACTTATATTGTTCTCTTTGGAAATATGAAATTGCTAAAAGCGTCGCGATTTTTTGTGAGTGAAATTTTATGTTTATTATGGGAGAAATATATGCAAATAAACAAATAAAAAATGATACCTGTGTAAAAGATGAAAAAAATAGGAAATTACAATTTGAATTCAAATACGTTTAACAATATTCCATTATTTTAAATATTAAGTTCCCATTTATAAAGATGAACGCGTCATTACCCCGTACTCCAAGACAAAAAATATCTCAAGTTCTTAATTCTTTTACATCCACAAGCATTGATCAATGGATAAATGGAAAAATGTACGTCATGGACAAATGCTTGAAATTCAACTCGAGTGGAACGAGTTCTCAAAAACTGATTGCCTTAGCGTGAATTTGATATAGTACGACCCCACAATAGCTCATTAAATGTAAATTGAAATAATAATTAACCTTTTAATGTAGACTAGTAATTAATACTTTTACAATGTTTCAACATCATGTAGCTGCCATCATCAGGCGAATGTTAGTGAATGGATATATCAACAAAGTTTCATCATAGTTAAAAGCATAGAAAACAAAATTAAATACATACACAAATGAAACAATGGCAAAGAATGATGATTAATTGAAAGGCGTTTCTATGTTGCTCATTGTTTTATTGGTATAAAGCTTTTTCGGCTGCATAGCATCCATCGTCAGTAACATACACTGAAAAATATTAATGTACATAAAATGACAATAATAAAAATAGAAACATAATATGAAAGTATACAATAATTGGGTGAAAAAGTATCGAAAGAAGTGTATTTTTGGTTGTTGTTGAAATAAAGAAAGGAAAGAACAATGAAAAATGAATAAAAGAAAACATATACAGAGTGAGCAAACCAACAAAATTACGTACCTGAGTATTGAGGAATATTTTTGGCGAATGCGCAGAGTACGCCGAACGGAGGTCTTATATGGAAAGTGAGTGGGTGTTCCGGG
>NNCF01126929.1:649521-666007 GCA_002313205.1 Laupala kohalensis
GCTTTATACCAATAAAACAATGAGCAACATAGAAACGCCTTTCAATTTATCATGCTTTGATAATGTTGCTAAAGCTCCACAATTACCAAGTAATAGCAAAGAAAAAATAAATTATTTGTAAACATGAACCTTCGAAGCAGAAAAATCATTGCAAATAAATATAAATTTTTGACAAGTTTTCTGTGTCAGTTTGTAAATTTAATGTATTATTCGTAAACTGAATATGTAACATTTCTGACATTATACGTTTATAATAATTTGGCTCCCGGTCTAAAATTGAAACACTTTTCCAATCTATTGAATGATCAAAATTTAAATGGTGTAAAGAAATAACATTACAAAAATTATGCTGTAGCGCGTTTATGTTACGCTGATGTTCTTTTATCCGCGTTTGTAACTTACGTTTTGTCTGTCCGATATAGAAAAAAAGGACAATTTTTGTAAATAAGTTTGTAGACGACATTTTGCGAAGTCATGCGATCGATTTTATCTTTCCCCTTAATTACAAGATAATTTTGTTTCCTTGTTGAACTCACCAACCAAATATTTTCGTGGAGAAAATATCTTCTTAAAATTGGTGATATTATTGGTAATTTATAGTTCTTCGCAATGATTTTTCTGCTTTTGAGGTTCGTGTTTACGAATAATTTATTTTTTCTTTGTTATTGTTTTATTTGTGTGTGTATTTAATTTTGTTTTTATGCTTTTAATTATGATGAAACTTTGTTGGTATGTCAATTCACTAACATTCGCCTGATGATGGAAGCAACATGCTGTTGAAACGTTGTAAAAACGTGAATTACTAGTCTACATTGAAAGGTCCATTACTATTTCAATTTAATAATGATTGTAGACGTGAATAATGTCAATACTCATTAAATGTTGGATGAACCCCTGAATCTGTCTTTCTTTTTAAATACAGATTTTATCAAAATGTGTGCGATTTTATTTAAATAATATCTAATAGTTCAAGTAAAACTTCTATCATGAGTGTTGCAACTTTCATTATTGCCATTTGGGTTTTATTTGTAATTATATGTACGTATGAAATTTGTGGATTAATCACACCTCCACTATACAGAGATTACATAGGACTGTCATATTCGCAGATCAATTAAAAATGTTAATGAAATGAACACAGTCCGACAGTTACAACGCGGAATTTATCTCTAAGTCCTCGTTCAACTCTTGTAAACCGGAATTTGACAAGGGAGGTCGACATTCAAATCCGGTCTGACTACGTATCGCCGCCGTATGCTTCGCGAGTTGACACATCTGAAAAGTCGATCGAAATCTTTCTATTGTATCGAAAGTTGACGATTATTTTCCAGGCTAGTTTTACTAATAGATGTCAAAAACTGTTAAAAGTTATTCGTCATGGTTTCTATTTCATTTACCGTATTTTATTAGAATTACGCGCATTGGAGCTAACATTTTTTCTCTAATCCTTTGGAAATGGAAATGTTTTTAAACTACCTCTCATACATGTAATCATCTGCCGCACTATTTGTTGTTCTGCAATCCTTTCTGGTTCATCTTGAGATATTAAAAGTATTTTTGCAGGTCATCTGGAGGCAAAGAACAACTACGATTCGAATTACTTTTGTATTTTAAAGTAAATTATAATAGAAATGCTATAAAATTATAATGTAAGTTCGCTATTCTCTTAAGTTCAGAAAGAAATTAGTAATTGAAACAACTTTCTTTCTTTTTTTTTTTTTTTTTTTTTTTTTTAAAATTTATTGTAAAAAAANAAAAGTTACCGTTTAGAAATTAGATAAGAAATTAGCTCGAAATAATCTACAAAATTCGCAAGAGAAAATATCCATACTCAGTATTTGCAAGAGTTCATAGTGCTTAATAACTAAACCTAAGAGATTACATACGGACACGCAATTTATTAGAATTTTATTTTTTTCTGTGCAAGTGATATTTAAAAAAAAGTATATTTTCATCTCCAGAATAAATAACTCAGATCCGCCCACTTTACAAACCCTCTCATCGTCATGATTCTCTTACGTTGAAGGTTGAAGCGCCAGCAATATCTTGGTGCAATGCGCTTGTAAACCCGCTCGCAGGTGTGGTTGCGAAGTCTCGGACGATGGTGGCGGTTGAATACCAGAGTACAAGAAAACCATATACGACCACCCGACTCGTCTTCCGGTAACACGAGCGACCAGTAGCGAATACGAATGAATTACTAGTACAACGTGCAGCTGTCTGCGCGCAGGTCATTTGCTCTCGAGTTTCTTCACCGAGATCGGTCATTCTTTGTGAAGGGCAGGTCTATATTTCGGGTTTGGATCTGGGCGTATGGTGGCGCGGCCTCCAAACACGAACCGAAGGGTTTCTGCCCTACATTGTTCACCATATATAGTTTACTCCCCGGCCCCCGCAACTCAGTTCTGGAGGAAGGTACATGGTTGATGTTTGCTTCTTCGTGAGACCATTATTTGCTGAATCCATTATTTACAACTCCTTTTTCTCATATTTTTCAAAAATATGTTTCGGCGAATTCTTTGCCCACAAAATGTCTACAGCTAGGCTCTATAGCTCTGCGGAACTGAAATCCGGCATAGCAATAGGTCATACGACACTTACTAAAGTAATCGATCATTTTTATCCCTAAAAAGGATTGAGGGGAATCTACTGCGAAGCTTTGTTACGAGATGAAAACAAAATAGGTATGGATTGTAAAAAATGCAATGTATTTTTCGGTAAATTCTTATTTCCTCAAAACTCTACAACTAAGTACAGTAGCTCTGCGAAGCGGAAATTAGACATAGTAATAAACAGTGGGACATAAAAAAAAATTATTAGAAAATAATTTTTTCTCCATAAATTGAGAATTGATTATGGATCTTAGTTACTATAGTAAAACAAAGTAGGGAAGGATAGTAAGAAATGCAACTTTACAAAAACCACTCCTATTCGAACCGCTAACAGGTTAAACGTAAAAAGATAGTCAAATATTAACTCTGTATGTTGTCTGGGTAATGTTTTGGAACAAATTAAATAACAAAACTCCTTATATTTAATACTTGTTGATGTGAACAATCCTTATTTTGTAATGTTATTTTCATGGCTGATTTTACAGCGTAACTCTTGGAATTCATCCCAACCAAATTTCAAGGTATAAATTAAGTATTGATGAATTTATCATTTACGCCGGCTTTATATTTTCTCTCCCTTATTGGATTCGCAAAAAATATTGTTGAAGAAACAAGATAATATACTAAAATATGTTTGAATTCCTATGAACCTTCCAAATTAAGCCACAACCTAAATACATAGATTACTGACCTGAGTTGAGGGACTCGGTCCATGTTTTATTTCTCGTTCTCTTTAGTTCCATGTGACTGATTCTCATTACCAACTGAGCCAGTGTTGCCCCACAGAGTTCCTGCATTAACAGCGAGCTAAAGCGAAGCACAGTCCGTCGGTCTCATAAGGTCGTCATTTATGCATGCACGTGGCGTCTGGCTAGAGAACCAATATGGTGCTTTAATATTTCAACGATGTTGCCCGCACAGAGTTGGGAGCCTCAGGGCAGAGAGAGAGAGAGGGGGGGATAGTATGGAGAACAACGAGGGGTAGGTGGAGTGTGTGTGTGTTGGTGGGTGGGTGGTCGAGTTCCTCTCGCTCGGGAAGGGCTCTCTCCTGGGAAGACTTTTCACACAAGAGGGATACTGTCGGGTTTTATTTACGACCCAGTTGCTTTACATGCTCTAGTCATCTGTTCTCTCACCGGTTGGATAAGCGGTTCAGATACGAGCAGCTTTCAACATGAGTCACTTTCTCTGATAAAGTAATTTTGATGATTCATGAACTCGTTTGTTCATTATTTTCCCCTAATATTATGATAGAAATCTCTTAGATTGCGGTGAACCTCACCGCTAGGTAACAGATTAAACATGTTACGTCGAATGAAAATGGGAGACGGGACCGGGATTCGAACGGGATGGCGCAGTCGGTAGGCGCATGAGCGCGCAAAGCTCAAGGTCCCGGGTTCGATCCCCGGTCTCGTCTCCCATTTTCATTCGACGTAACATGTTTAATCTGTTACCTAGCGGTGAGGTTCACCGCAATCTAAGAGATTTCTATGTTTGTGAACCAGAAATGGAAAATACTACCCAAATAAAGTACTTCCTAAGGGAGTCGCCTCAGATGAGGAGTTGTCTCTACGAGGCCACCTCAGTGGTCTTTGGGTTTCACAAGTTGAATGAGAATGATAGACGGGCACGGGTAGCGAACGGGATGGCGCAGTCGGTAGGCGCATGAGCGCGCAAAGCTCAAGGTCCCGGGTTCGATCCCCGGTCTCGTCTCCCATTTTCATTCGACGTAACATGTTTAATATTATGATGTTTACACGTTTGTTGATATTTAAAAAAAAATTAAATATAATTTTATACATGCCGTCGCTTTTTTTACCTTTCTTAATTTTTCAGAAATTGATGTAACATTATCATTTTATTATAAATATTCTATAAATATAGTTTTATATTCGACCATTGTAGAAACCTGTTTTATTTTCATTAGGGTCCTGAAAATAACAAGATATCTAACTTAAGTTAATTTGCTATCTTCCCTGGTTGAACTTGCAAACCATATTTTAAGTCTCTTGTTTTCCTTATTTACACAAAACCGAAAAATGATACAATATCCCTCTGATACATCCTTCACAACGATTGAACGAATTGGAGTCGAAATGGACATATGTGGCATGAGAGAGAGACGGTTTTAAAGTTTGTGGGCCTTGAAGGGAAAATCGCTGCACCCCGAAATAACTCGAGAGGCCGTAAATGACATTGAGGATACTAGGACACTCCGTCAATAGACTCTGCCTGTTCAATATCCCACAACACTCACTGGCTGGGCGGGTGGCATTCGCCTTAGAATGAGAAACACAATTTTGTTGTTACCCGGACTCTTCCCGTTAAACAAGTTAGCGCTGTGGAATGTTTTACCCGTTATTTGAGTAGTTCTTTTTTAAAAATTGTAATAGTTAATTTTAGTTAATAATATTTCTAAATTGTAATAAGTTAATATAGTATATACTTATCAGATTTTACTTTATTCTGCCAATTTTACATATTAATTAACTTATTTTCTGGTCATGAATTTGTAGCAAGCACTTTTTATGACTATATCTCGTCGAAACATGTTTGATACTAAATATACAGAGATTAAATAAACTGTTAATTGGTTATTTCATACAACATAAGTATATAACACTATCTTTATGTGTGGGGAACCGCGAGGATGCCGATCTTAACACATCAATAACATGAAGCATGTATGAATAAAGGGAAGCACCACCTGGCGTCAGGACCATCTTCCACAGAGGCCAAGGCAGAAACATCACGGTCCAAGCTGCACCGTAATATTGCAGCTGCACAGTAGTATGATTTGTTCATTGCAATTGGAAAATTGTTAATATAATAGAAATTTCAGTTCAATTGATAATATAATAGAACTTTCTAAATTTAAATTAATAAAAGACACACTTTAATCTAAACCTGAAAATAAGACAAAAATTAATGTATGATATGGTCTAAATAATAAATAAAAAACCTATAATCATGATACAAATAAAGTATTTAAAAAGTTATTAATACGAAAAGATGGGCGACTTAGAACAATATATGATCGTCCCTCAACTTTCCTCAATTTTCGAAACGTCGGTAGCTGCACTCAAGCATTTGAAGTTGATATTTATTGGTTTATAATGCTAACTCCATTTATTTTATAAAGCTTTTTGGAGTAAAATCGTGATCTTCTTCTCATGAATATCATAAAGCTTCGACGTGAAGAAGACATACGTATCTTGAAGTCTGGTCCCAGGTGGAACATCGGTCTCTTGCGAACTTTTCTTCTCCCCTCCAACGAGTGGAACTTAACCGTTCTCTGTTTGTAACTCGATTGAGGACTCTGCCTTTCGTTTTAGGTAATAGAGTAACTTCTGGACTTCCGGTGTTACCATTCAGTCATAAAATCACCACTTTTCTCATTTTCTCTATTTCAGTAGATCGTTTTCTCTGCTTACAAAATTATGAACTTAAAGTTTTTTTTCTTTTTTTAGTACTTCTCTTGGCGGGTAGGACTGAAAGTTTGTTGACGTTCTCCGGCACGGCTTTCAAGTGCAAAAATTCATTCTTCTGATTAAGTTTATGCGTCAATACTGCCTGGTTTGTTCTCTATAAGTGTATTTAACTTAAGACTATTGTAAAGAAATCGGAAAAGGAATTAATTTTATATTAACTTTTTTATTATATAATAATTCGTTAAATATCGTTCATTGTATTTTCATTGCTTTGACAAAATTATTTTCAAATTTAGATGTATCGTCTACTCGACGTGAATTGAAAGGCTCGTTTTATTTGTTAACAATTATTTTCAATTCATTACAATAAAGTAGTTAAAAACTGCATAAAATCTCGTGAAGGACAATAAGCTTGTTTATTCTCCGGAAAGAACAAGGGACCATCCCATCAAAGGGCCGAAGGAAAACCCGCAGTAGGATGATAATCGCGTACTTCTCTGAACGATACTTCATAATCGGAAAGCGAAGCGAAAAACACTAGAATGCTTTCGATCTGAATATAGAATCCTTTATTTTCAAAAAGTGCTGTCACCTGCCCTCTATCTTCCCCACGCCCACGTCAGCGTCTCCCTCTTAAAAGGATAGTCGGTGCAGCGTTTCATTGCCCATAAAGCGTCGAGTGGTAGCCGCCGCTGCGCCGTGTGCGTGAGACAGATTCCAAGCGAGCTCCACACTGCCGACTTGACACGGAAGGTTCCACTTCTCCTCCCATTCCCTTCGAAGCGATGAAACCCCAGCAGACGATGAGGGTGTGTAATATGGAAAACCGCGCTTCACATTCCTTCCATAGTTATTTCAGATACAAAAAGATTTATTTAATGAGGTTCAGGTCTTGAGACCTGCTCTTTCACCTAACCGTTGGACTTCGGTAAGGAGATTGGGAAGGAAACATTTTGGTTTACCGGAGAAATTATAGAACCGACGTTTTTTGTCTGGAGTAGGTGAGGGTACCCCAGCTGAAACCCCTCTCCTAGTTCGACCTAGCAGGGTTTGAACCCACGCTCTACCGCTCAGCGGGATCGTGTAAACGAAGACGCTACCACTATACCACCGCCGTCGGTCCTCTTCGACTTTTGTGATAAAGAATTTTTGAAAAAAAGTAAAAGTTTAACGTCATGGCAGATTTTAGGCGATTTTATCAATTTACTTATTCTTAAACAAGTGTGAATTTAAATTTAATATTCCTTAGTCGGTAAATTGTTATTCGTAGTTTATAACCATATTAGGTTACAGAAGGAAGTGTTCCACAAATAAATATTGTGGTCGTGAACAAGGCATCCTCTAAGAAGTGAGGGAGTTTGTGAATTTCTAAAAATAACTAAACCAATTATGATTACAATAATACAATGACGGTATCACTTCATAGAACCCGATCTTCTGTTAATTGTTTTTGGTTTTAAGATTTTGGAAATCACAAAAATACATGTAAACAAAGTCGTGAGTACTCAACTAAGAAACTATGAATCAGGTTCTGTTAATTTTTTCCCGTTAACACTTGTTAAAAATGTATTACTATACGTTTAGTCCGAACATTATACAAACTTGTGTTGGTTGTGAATACGTTAATTAGATTAACAGCATTTATGTGTATATGTGGAATAAAATGTGAAAATCTAGATTCTACTCCTCATTTAATGGACTTCACAAAATACTAAATGCTGTTTACCAATTTTGAATTCTTATTCTTTATAAACAATTGAATTCTTATTCTTTGTGGTATGAAAAATAGATTTGCTTGAGTCCGTCAGACGCAAATAACTATTAAACAAAAAAAACTTTTGTTGTTGAATTCCTCAACAGTCCTGGTATTTCTTCTGGACTACGCCAATTGTGTACACAATGTGGCATTTTAAAAGAATATTTTGTACTTTCTCACCTATTTTGGGACTGAAGTTGGCTTCCTGTTTAGCGTGCCCTGTGTTGGAGTAATTCTCTCAAGCTTAAATGTGAAAGAAACGCCAGCCTTCATCTGTTTCTCCTTCCCATCTTGTGGTCTTCGTTTGTTTATCTGACGAGTCTTCGTGAATCCAAAGTATTCATAACAAAGGGGTTTTAACTCGAGAGGATTTAGTGGGTGGAATCTGAGCGGATGTATATTTAGGTAAATATTTTTTGAGAAAATATAAACGACTTAGGTTCCATTAGCTCATGATCCGTTGTTTAGGAGTTTACTTGTTCAGCTATATTAAATGTGTTTTAGCTAATGTTATATTTTTGAAGAAATATATTTTCATTTATCTTACAATTAATTAATGCTTTCTTTTTTATTCTTACAACATAAATGCATCCTGCTCCGAAAAGAAAAATGAGACGGAAAATACAAGTACGGAAGGAAACAAATACTACTATTCAGTTTTCACAAAAAAAGTTGTAATAATTTACGCCTATTAAAGAAAAGTAGAAATATTTTACATCTTGTCTTTTTATTAAACCATTACTTTCATTGTATATTGAAGACATTTTTGTACCTAATAAAATTCTTTTAAAAACTATAGTGCTCTTTATGGCAAATATGAATACAAATTGACTTCCTTTTCCCTCATTAAATGAAAAAATTTTTTTTACAATTATAGCCAGAGGAGACAAGGGTGTTTAAGCTCGAAGAGTTAGTTTGAATTTAACGTTCAATGCTACAATTATATTATACGAGTAAAATATTGTGCCATCGAGTTAGTGTGATAAAAATCTTACAATTAGTTAATGAGAACTTTCGCTGTTGAAAACATTTCTTCCAACTACTGTGTAATTTTATTCTCTTTCGTTGATATTTAGGCCGTTTTTTATCAAAGGTTGATACCAATGAATAGAGTTTTGAAAGTTTTAGTTGTTGTCTTCTGAAAAGTTCTTCTAATAAACGTGTTACGTCTATTAATCTAGTATTTACTACTCTTTTTCATAACATAATATTAAAAATAAGAAAAATAATTTTAACTAAATTTCAATTTTTATCCTGATCCATGAACATTGTTAATCCTGAATTAAAATATCACGAATTTTTGAACGTGCAGAATTTGAAAGATGCGTGAACAGTTATACGAATACTAACTTACCATAATATTTAATATAATTTATTGAACAGGAACATTCATCCGTTTGTGGCAATATATACTTACAAATATACGATTGCGTACAAAAACGTCCGTTAAATAATCAAAGTAAGTAAATAATTCATGTCTTGTGACCTTTAACGCACAACAGTATATATTTTATGAGCTTTAAATCGCAAAATATATGCTGTTCATCCGTTAAATGTCGTGTTGTATTATTTATTTAATTTATAAATGAAGAGTATTTCTCTTAAACTCAAGCATTTATCCATAGCGTTTTATGACTGCGTTGTGGGGAATGAACGAAAAATGGAACAAACATGGAAATATATTTCAGCGTGGAAGTGAGATCTTTAAATCCACGTTTACTATTCAAGAATGATGAATATTCATTTCACAGTAAAAAGGTGGCAGTAAAAATATTAATTTCTGGAATCTTGAGCTCTCCATAATTAATTTTTCTTGTGCGTGTTAGAAAATAAATTCAACTTTCCAGACAGAAAATGAGATATTTCATTACACCAGTTTTACTTTATATTAATTTCTTTCATCTATTATTTTATTTTTACTATGGAAATTTATGAGAGGAAACAAATACTCAAATTACTTAGGTTAGCAAAATTACCAATTTTTTATGTGCGTGGTGTTTAATTTGAATTCTCTACTGGAATATTTCGAGAAATACGTAATTATTGTAAGGTTCCATCCCCTGGAACAGGATAGAAGGGGTAACTAAAATTTTAAACTTCTGAAATTAATTGTTTCACAGGGAGAGAAATTTTCAGTAAAGGATTGTTTTGAGAGTTTAGATCAACATTACATATAGATTGTCTTCTGAAAATCATTAGAGAGTAGGACTAAAGTAAATCACACAACCCCAAGGGAATATAACATCGCTACATCCACGACAGTGTTTCTGGATAGCACCAAAAGTACTTAATGCATCGTTTTTCTTTATAACCGCGACGAGAATTCATTTTGTGATTGTGACGTTATGATAAAGATAAAGTGCTTCAAGCGTTACACGGAAACTCGTAGCATTAGATCGAAATTACACAGAAACGGATAGGAAAAAAAATATCTCTGAGAAATTTCAAAATTACCTCCATAAGAGGGGGTATATTTTGTTGGGATAAGATGACCTTCTCTATTGCATAAAACTCTTCTCACGGATACATTATTGTTTAAGGTGGAGGGTTGAATCTAAAACAGTTCAATTTACAAAATATGGAAAAAATGATATTTAAATTTGTTCGGAGTTACGTTGCCAACTCCACCATTGCGTTGATTCTCGAGTTTAATGCAGGAGAACACAATGAACAAAAAAGTTACTTGGAAAGAGAGTATACTATATAATGCAATCTCGATCCACTTAATGAAAGTAGTTTATTATTATTATTTTTATTATATTTAGAACTATCAATTTAAGGCAACTTAATAAAAATGAAAATATTACGAATAAAAAGTAATATTTAGTTAAATCGCAAATTTTACACACCGCACAGAATGCTCTGTTGTTCGATAGCTCTGCTCTAAAATGTATGTCAGTATTGGAACAGTATCAAAAACCAACGTTAAAATGCAAATTAAATTTTACTGGGTTACCATTAACAAAAGAATTGCGCAATGAGTTTGATACTGTATCATCAAAGTAGAATGATTAAAGTAATTGTTTTCTAAATTACAATACGGAGAAAGAATCACCATTGTTTTGTTTGACTGTCATTGTTTCCAACATGGTTAATCATATAACTGTTCTCATATAGATTCTTTAATTTTCTTTTGTGTTGGTTACGAAGGAATCAGTTTGTTGGGACAATGACTATTCAAGGAGGGTTTTTCGGAACAGTGTGGTGACTGTCTTCAGAATCACTGGAAACTCTCTTTTTATTTCTCGTTTACAATAGGATATCACAGAAAAGTCCATATTTCTCGTTTTTCGTAATTACCAAAATCAGCTCCCATATACCAATGACATGCCCAGTAATAAAAACCCTATCGTATTGTTAGCATTCCAGATGAAGCTGCCTCAAAATTTGTTATACCACTCCGCATGACGTAGAAGCCAATTTGACTTTCCTACATTATACATGTAGTGTGTATGGAAAGTATTACATTCGTCTAATTTTTTTTTGATCTTTTCAGATCTTTGGATTTGGGTCCAGGAGAACGTTTAATCAAAGAATTCAACTATATACTGAGGTTTGCGAAAAAAAAATTCTTTTTTAAGCTTGTAAAATTGTTTTCAAGTTTTACGATAATGCTTCGCGGCTTCTTGTGCTTGTCAATGATTTCCTCGAATAACAAAATTATGAACGAATCTATTGATTGAAACCAATCTTTAGGGATGTGATTAATAACTTTAGATATAGAACTATTGTTGATCGACTCGTAACGCCGTTAGTATCTTCCACCACGACTCGTCAGGTTCCCGAACTTTGGTGAAAGAAAAATCTATGAAGATCACTACGCACTATCTTGAGTTAACTGAGTATGGATCAATTGAAATATTTTTTGTATTGCACTGAATTCGAAGTATAGGGTGAACATAAATAGAACTACTCTTTTTTGCTGATGAAAAACATGTTTTTGTATAGTGTTTGATGTCCTTGACAGATATATATTTTTATTCAATACAAACTCAGATTAATTGTTAACTTAAAAATTAGAAAACTTGGATTTATTTTCAAGTTAAATAAATAAATTGTTGTTGTTTTTTCATATAATTTGGTCACGGGATAAACTGTTTGTCCGTTGTAATTTATGCTTCGCTACCATAAAATATTTTTAACTAATTTTGTATATGAATGAATGTTCACTAATGTTTAATCAATATTTATTCATTGCTTGTGATCGTATTTGGGTTGATGGATGGATAGTTATTCTCAAATAATTCATGGTTGTTTAATGTTTAAATAACAAACCGTGTTTATTTAGTTTTGAAAGCATTCGCATTCGTTTTGTTTCCAGTAATATTCATGTAACATATGGAAGTGCCGAAGTGTTTTCCCTACAATTTTCATTCGAATCCAATTCATAATTCAGTAATAGATATTGTTTAGCATGTCACAGATTTTATTTTTTATTCGGAAAATAATATTTGCTTGCGATGCACCATCAATGCTTTAAACTTGTCTCCAGTGCAAGACTGCATATTACATAATACATTTAAATAGTGTAAAAACAATACGAAATAGGAAGTGTAAAAATATTAAATTGTAAAAGAGTTAAATTGACCTATTTGCTGATCACAATATAATGTCTTTGTAATCAACTGCGCCACTTCGAATAAGACCTCTTTGCATTCTTTGTCTTGAACAGCAGAAGAGTGGTCCAACTACTTCATGGATTTTGTTGCCTTTCTCATATTTCTTAATTGGTTTTTTTTTTTCTTCAATTTTTTTCGCTTGTTTTGCTTTGGACCAACTAAAAGTTGTGGATTTTGTTCCTTTAAGCAAAATTATTTTACGACTGAAAATATAAAAATATTACGGTATAGGTATACAATAAACGTTTTAAAGCCCTTTTCACGAGGAACGGATTAAATGGATGTAAATACTGTATTTGCTTGATAACGTTTTGAAGTCTTTTTCTCCATTATTATTTGTTATTTTAAAAGTGCTTAATTATGGTAGTCAAAACAATTAAAATCATATTGTTTAACCTAGCTACGAGAAAAATGAAGACGTCTAGAAATATAATACCGCACATAAACCTCGTATGTTAACAGAGGCCAAGGTTATGTGTGCAGCGACCAAAGAGTAAATAAGTATAGAAATTACTTGAGAGAAAATGCTTGAATGCTATGTGGTTAGAGTACTGTCATGATATAATAGGAAAAAATCCTCTCTTTTCGAGGTAACTGCATGTGGAAAAGAAATGAATTCGATGAAGTGAATTGTTAGGCGTGCACGCTTTAAATTTATTACATTCATTTTATTTTTAATTATTTTGCTAACTTAAACATAAGCCGCATAGAATTGTCGAATCCTTCAACGTTCTCCAGTAGAATTAAAGCACGAAGCGTCGTTAATAGTCGAATCAAATTCCCCAGAAGCCAGATATCGCCGGAAAGGTGAGAGAAAGCTTTTACAAAGGTAATCATGAAAGCGAACCGTGGAGGCTGTGTACATACGCTTCACGCTTTGGGAATTGTTATCAAGCTACCTCGCCAGCGTTCCATGTGAATTCCTGGGAGCAGCGCGAGAACGTCTGTGAAGTTGTAATGAAAGCAACCGCCAACTCCCTGTGAGGTACGTCGCCTTTCTCAACATAGCGGGATGTGGGAGTTCGGATTGCTTGTAAATGAATGTGTTCAGGCACTGACTCGTTTCTTAGGAGCACAAAACGTTTTTATTGTTTCTGAAAAGAAATTAAAACTTTTATGAATTATGGTGAATTTGAAGAATTATTATGAATTTGAAGTTTATTATTTTATTCTTCTAAACTAGATTAAGCAGAATAAGACTATGGACGATCGTGTCTTATCATTCGAATAAAATTATATTCTCATTTTATTTCAATATATTATCAGTGGTTGTAACAGGCGGAGAAATGAAAACTATTTGTTACCGTATTTATCACCACTAAAATGAAACCATTTGGTGAGGAATATTAGGAAGATGCTTCTACATATATTTATTTGCACATTTTAATTTTTTTTCTATTTTCTGCTGTTCTTTTTTTTTTGGTGGGGGGGGCAAACATTTCGTGATTATTCTTATATTAGAAGGCTAGTATTTTGGTACTCATGAATTTTTTCATACCTTTTTGAATGTGTTATTGAAGCAAAATATTTGAGCAACGGAGATTTTCCCTTACCTGCGTACCTATTTTTGTAATTTGACAATTCCGTTTATACCATTCGGCGGTGGTTTTTCCGTTTCTGATTTGAAAGACATAATTCATGGTTTTGTCGATTTGTCTCCTCGTGTTTAGTAATATTAATAGAAGATACGAAATGTTGTTTTTTCTTCTTTTTTTCGAATTACTTCAGGAAGCCTCAAATATGCGAATAAATTTGTATACACGTATGATTCCAGAATATAAGTTTTTTAATATTAAAAAGTACTGGAAGAATCTTATTTTGAAAAAAAATATCTAAGATCCCTTACCACCCAAAATACCACTACTCTATGAATTTCATAAAAAGCCATTCGACCCAACAAACAACTGAATATATAGGTAACTGCAACTAATATTATCAAAAGCTAATACAAATTAGTGTTCTGGAAAATAGAGTTTCCCAACTATAGTAAATGAGTTTCTCTTCAATTTTGTTCCATTGCTTTAGATAAATTATGTTAATTGTCAAAGATTCCTGGATTAAAAATCAACAAAAGTAAGAAACAATGGCACTCGAATCTCTGCTAGTGCCTGTAATTACCGAACACCCAAACATGGGTTCTCGTTCCCAGGCATTCCATTGTTTGTGGACCCATTGTTGCTGATCTCAATTCCATCTCAGTAGCTTGCATCATTCCCGATACTGCTCTAGTAAGGGCGCCACCATTTCAGTGACATCACTCTTCCATTTGCATCAGAGCCTTATTAGGCGCCGCTGCTGACGTACTCTACACCTTAACCACTGTGGATTTCCCCTCCTACCTCAATATACGTGTTTCTCGCCACGCCTTTGCTAGGGAATTGTTGTTCTTACGTGTTTAACTCTTATAACTAATTGCATACTAGAATAAAATATCTAATATTTTTAAGATAATAAAAATGTTACTTTTTTCACCATATCGCGGTGACAGCGCGAGTTCATAAATACCCTTATAATACCTTAATTATTCATCCAAAAGTTACGATTTAAAGACTAGTTGTATCTACGTTAACAGCACGAAACGATCAACATAATTTTATAAGGATTTTCCCCCTACCTACTCTTTTTAGTAGGAATATTTTAACACGTCTATTTTTAATGTATTTACTTCAGTCCTCTAGTTTTATCTTCCTAGATAGGCATATGATATCGTGAACGTTTTTGCTGTGATGATTAAGTATTTGGGACGAGCAATATTACCATACTGTGTTTTACGTGGCGCGCGCCAAGATACCTATGATGGATTTTCTCCGACTTCATCGTCATAGGTCGGTTATTTAAGTATTCGCAAATTATATATCTAAACCCACTCTATCCATTGGTGAAAATTGCAATAAAATTTGTTAATTAGTTAGAGAGAAAAATAAGCACAGCAGATAGAAGCGACAAGGGACTTAGTTTTATGTAGTAAAATCCTCATCACTGCCACCAGTGTAAATTTATTCGCAGATTCATGTCATGCTGTTCATAATTATATTTTTATTTTATTTCAATTTTAATATCTGATGGAAAATAAATCTTGAAAAAGCGAATGCTGGGGAACTTACTGTGTTTCTGATAATAATTTAAAAATAAAATGAAATGGTATTAGAGATTTGTTAGTAAATCATGTGTTAAATAACTTATTTCTTCAATTTCTCCAGCTTTGAATGGACTAGACCAATTTGTTTTGTTTAAGTTAGAACTGTCTTACGGTCTTCACGATTTGAGCACAAGATTCGACAGCTCACGACGTCGTAATTTACATCCGGAACGGAACGTCAATTCCCATCATTCAAATTGCGTTGTTCCCAGAAACTTTCAAATGCATATACATCGAATCACTTTCTCGATATTTTAGAAATTAACTTTAATAAGTCGTTTGTTTCAGTTAAACGTATAGTTTATCAGTACGTCGAATTGGACACCATCCTCTCTTTTTTCTGTGACCATACACACCCCTAAAATTCGACTAAGCCTCCCCGCAGCTACCACCACCCCCGCCGCCAGCAAGCAGTTTCAAGCCCAGACGCCGCGCAGGCGTGGCTGCCGCCGCCGCCGCTGTGCCTTCGGGTCAATGGACTAGCGTTAGCGCCAATCGACGGGGGTGCCCGTCGCGCCGCCACCATCGCCCCCACCGTGCACAGCATACGCTCTCTGCCCCCTCCACATCCTCCTCCACCAAACAGAGCCACGATGCATCGCTTCACTGCCTGGGGCCGGAGCAGCGAATGCATCCTCAGTGCAACGCACGCTTTTTGACGTGTGGTACCCACTCACCTAGATCGGCGATTACGTTACTCCATGTTTGTTTTCAACACGTTATGTGTTATTGTTATTGTTATTATTATTATTACTTGTAAATGGGAAATGTAGCGTGCTATTAAAGCTTATGTACATGGAGCAATAGGAAATAGGAATTGGGGCTGGTGGATATGTTAATAGGAGTAGTTAGTAATAATGAGAGTTATTGATACTAGGAATCCTACTGGATGTGGATAGAAAGAGGAGGGTTCGCTCTTCAGTAGTCAC
>NNCF01126929.1:666400-737079 GCA_002313205.1 Laupala kohalensis
TTTTCTGGTCCCACCGGGAATTGAACCCGAGATGAGCAAGAACGCTAACATCTGAGCTACCGGAGGGGCTACGCGTAATGTGGAAAGCCTCCACGCACGGAAAATGTTACTGAGATTTGTTCAACATTAATTATCGGGACGACAAATGAGATGTTATTTACCATGTGGCTGTGGCTTCCTGAAAGTAAAGAGACTTACTGTCCGAACGTGGTCATAAGCTGTTTGTATTCGGCGATTTGGCGAAAGAAATAAAATCAATGATAAATTTCTTGACTGTGCACTACATAACTCCCATCTACAGACTGCTCGAGTATCATGCCAATGAAGTCGCGTAATACTTAGTGCAGTGATAGTAACATTCTTCACGATGAAGACTATTAAAAATGTAACACGAGCGGTAGGACTCTAGATACCGAGGCGGAAGGTACTCTATACTTTGTGATAAATCTAGAAATAGAACTCAAGTGTTGAAATTGTTATGATTGAAATGATAAATAGGTAATAAGTAAAGACACAAAGTTTGTGCAAACGTCATTTCTTTCAAAAAGTTATTAATAAAAATGTTGCTCATTCTTTAGTTTTCTTATTAAATAATACGTTTTCCAAGAAATCAGTTTTAAATCGAATGTATTATTTTTCAATCAAACAATTGTAATCATGCAAAAATATATTCCGAAGTTTCTTCAGATATCAACAAATTGGCTAGGAGTCCTACATTCGAACAAAAATAGGAGTCAATTTTTCGTCGCATGAAAGACTTAAATGTAAATGTTACTCCTCCCTAATTTTTCTACTTCTGGATGAATTGTATTTTTTCTTACGTGGTCAGATGGTAGAGCAGACTCTATGGTCTGAGTCTCGCCACTAAATAAAGACAATTTATTATTATTATTATTATTATTATTATTATTTTATTATTATTATTATCATTAACAACTAATGGTATGGTCGGTATTGACAACGAAGTCACCAAATAGTTAAAACAATGACGTACGATATTTTCATATGAGCAAGCATGGTCGATCCGAAAAATTAGTATTGTTAAACCAATCTTGGTCATATTTTCCCTGCATTGAGTCTTTCCACATTACGTGTTTAAAAAAACAAGATTATTTCTCATTTTTAATATTATTATATTTCTGAAAGTTTGGTACTTCTTTGTGTTATTTTTTGTGGGTGACATTGCGAAGACCCCGGAGGCCATAAGTGGCCCGCGTACAAGTTTGTTAACCCTTCGCACGATTCATTAGCCAAGTTGTTCGCATGCTTGTCTGAACTTCCATCTCAGGACTGATGGTTGGTAATAGTATGCACGTCGCTAGAATTGTGTCGATCGAGGGCAGAAACTGTTCCACCCTCGTCCGGGCTAACCAGATATCTCTTGTTGCTCGTATTGTCATGCATTCTTTGATCTTACAACGTTGCATTTTCGATTTTGATTACCCTCGCATTCGCAATTATTAAACTACGTATCGCTGTGGGCGTCTGATAGAGTTCTATCCATATTAATGACAATTACAGTGTTACGAACGTCAAACAAAAGATGAAAATTAACTTCAATTTAACAAACAAGGATAGTCGTCGTATTTTGGTATTCACTTTGAATTCAATATAAACAAGCACAACGCCATCGACTCGCGTACCAGCTGGACCCATCTTGACGGCAATACTGATCTTGAGTAGCGTTTACCATTATTTGCGCTTAGCTAGAGCACCCGTCAGTGGCCAAACGCTTGCTAGCCCGAATTCAGACCCTAGCCCAAATTAGAACCATCTCTTCTACCTAAACGTCTCTTCGTATTTTCATGTGGGTATCGCGCGATTATTTTAACGTATCACTGCTAGCAAACACTGCATGTATAATAAATATGAACTTCAATTCCTTCATTTTAGAAATAGAAATATTGTAAATTTTATCGCCGCTCGTTATACTTTCATGTAGTATTTATGGATGCATTTTAAATTATGTCACAAAACATAAAGGTTAAAACTACGGATTCAAGAAAGATTATTTGAAAAACATTCTTAAGTTCACGTGAGCGAAGAAGTAGGTATTGAACAACTCTACAGAATCACAGTTACCCAATTTTCTCTGACTTCAGTGTAGAATTTCTAGGAGTAAAACGGAATTATCACCGAATTCCGATAGGATGATTTATGTTGAATAAAACGACCCCCTTTTAAATAGATACAAACTATATATTTAACTATTTAAGTAGATTACGTTTAGACCTTATTTCTGGTCATCGTCAGGTAGAAGTGTTTTAAAACAAATGTTAAAAGTTCATACATTGAGAAAACACTATGTATGTAAGAGTATCTTTGGATCGAATGTGGGAACCTAATTCAGAGGAAAGAAAGGATTCCTCCATACCTTTAGATATGAATTCCCATCCTTATAGTTCGGATACTATGAGGTTGGGAGGTCAATGGTAGGGGTGACACATTCAAAGATAGTCCAGGAGAAATAGGCATTTCACGAAACAAAAATTCGCATAGAGATGAAATTTGGAACACATCTCAAGTTCATCATTTCAAATGAAATATCAGAAGTCCTCATCGATCCGACTTGTGCTAAAAAATGTATTCGATGTCACGAAAAACGGTTTCTCCAGAATATCTCTTCAGTTATGCATTTTATCGTAAAAACAGTTATAATAAATTGTATATATCGTAAAATTTTCTACAAAAAAGGTTTGAATATGTTTTCTTCTCCGAAGCATCCTTTGCGAACTAGCGCGATTTAAAACACGATGCGCACAAAAAACATAATAAACGCTTTCCTTTCATAGTTTTCAGGGCCACTGAAATTAATTGTGACATTCCCGAAGGTGTCTAAGTCCATAACCTGTATAAACCCCAGCACCCTTAGGGAAGGGGATGTCATGAAAGTATTATCGTGTATGATAGATTCTCAGTAAACAACTTCTTCACTTCACTATGTCTTAATTATAGACAATCATTAAAAATGCAGAATTATTGGATCACAACTCTCCCTTTATTACATTTGGTTGTTACATTGCCAACGTTTCGAGGTGTGTTGACCTCTTCATCAGGGTTTGGTTTGTATGAAGATGATTAAAAACCAGTTATATTTGTTTCAGTTACATATCACATTCATCAGTTACATATCAAATTTAAAATATTCTGGAAGGTGGTTGTTCAACCTTCTCTGTCAAGCAGTTTATTTAAGACTATCTTTAAGACACACCTCGAAACGTTGGCAATGTACTAACCAAATGTAATAAAGGAAGAGTTGTGAACCAATAATTCTGCATTTTTAATTATTGTCTATAATTAAGACATAGTGAAGTGAAGGTGTTGTTTACTAAGAAGATAAAAATACAATCGACATTTCTTCATTGTGAATATGATAGATACCAGTGACGAGTCCACATTTTCGGTTGATAGTGAAATCCCGATATCGTGTAAGTCTAAATTCAGCCCTCATGAAAGAAAAAATCCACTATCCCCCTCGGATGGGGGGGGGGGATAAAAATAGGTTTATGGAAAAAAATGATTGAAAACTTATTTTGGAACATAAGAAAATAAAAATAGATCGGATCCATAGTTTCAGAGTTTTAAAAAATTGCAAACTATGAATGTCATCATGTTCAAGACATTTAGATCATGTTGAGGTACGGTATCCTCAGAGCTGAGGGTGGGTAGGGCGAGACGTAAAAAGATCGATATTGGAGTCGAGTGCATGGTGTTTATGTATTCTGAGATGAACAATCGTACTTCCAATAGCATTATTTTCCCTTCAGACCTCATGAGTTGCACGACACCCCGAAAAGTGGGGTTTGAGAAGAGTGTGACAAAGAGAATGATCGGTAATGTCAGCTAGGAAAGGATTTTATTTATTTATTTTATGCCTTTTGGCGAGGTTCAGGCCATGAGGCCTGCTCTTGCACCTAAACGTTGGACTTGGGTAAGGGTATTGGGAAGGAGGGATGTTGGGTTGCCAGGGAACTTATGGTACCGAACCAACATTTGTCTGGAGTAGGTGAGGGAAACCACAGCTGTAAACCTCACGTAGTTCGGCCGAGCAGCGTTCGAACACACGCTCAACTGCTCAGTGGGATCGTGGAAGGGAAACGCTTCCACTAGACCACCGCTTTCGGTTTTTACAAAATTCACCCAAATGAAGGAAATTTTATGTTTTCCAAAATCTTTTCTCACATTAGTGAAAATAAGGGACTGATGATACACACCAATACTATTAATCCACAAATATTAAGATAACATTCTCTTTTGATATCAACGGAAATCTAAGAAAAAATAAAGTTGCAGTCATATTACAAAATTCACGTGAGCAAAGCCGCGGGAATCTCTATATTTCTCTGGGAAACGAGGATCTTATATCTCTTCATTCATCAGGTGAGTTGTTAGTAGACGTACCGGCTTCTTCCGTATCTATTGGTCTAACAGCTGCAGCAATACTACACTTACGAGTGTGCCATGTGCGACATTCAATATGAATAGTCACAGATTGTTTATTGTCCAAATATTGAGTATGTCCATCACTTCTTTTATTACCGGAAACTACCACTCTTCATTCCTGGTTCAAATACAACTATTTCACCTTCTGACAAAGGTTATAGACAAATGAAGCAATTTTGTGACATTTCAAAAAACCAACATTGACGGCACTATCTCGGGACAAAGAGTAATTTCAATAAACGTCTGTTCAGTAAATACACCTCCGTTCATTGCAATGAATCGCTCAGAACTACCCTCCCAAATTTAATTTTAGATAATTCACGTCCCTTAGCCTCATCAGGGCAGCCATAGTACACCAGGCCACACTTGTCCACAACGACGAGGTGGTGAAGAATGTTCTTCTGTTCAACATAGCATATTGGGAGGGATAGTCTTCAATGGTGTAAATAGCTCGTTCTTTGGAAAAGAGACAGAGGCGTGCTTCATGAAATATTGAGAAACGTCTTCCGAGTGTGATATGCAGACAGTCGTACAAACTGGAACAGATATCTTTTTTTATTTTGATTTTTTAGTTTATCTTCTTTGCAGTTAATGATTTGGAAATGTATTACAATCGCAAGACAATTTAGGAAAAGGAGATGATGAAAATATGATTTTTTCTTATGGAATTTGGAACTGATTAATCTTAAAATATTTTAATGTAAATTAACAAAAACTAATATTTCTTTGATCCGAACAGCCCAAAGATTATGCCTTCAGGGGACACCACGATAAAAGAAATGCCCCGAGTACTCTATCTCGTAGGTGGCGTGGGAAGCAGTACTATTATTGAATAATTGTTTTATTAGTTTATTGTCCTCCGCGTGGTCATACGCAGTTTGTAACGTTTTTTTTACAATAAAGTTTATTAAGTTAATTTCACACCAGAAGCAACTCTTACTAGAGTCACAGGTTGAAAATTACGTGACAGAACGAAACATTGCCATTCTACGTTTCATTGTAAAACTCAGGTTGTTTGTGTAAATTAAAATGTTGTGATTTGCAAATATTTATAAACATTTCCTATTATTTTTTATACTTTGTTGTTCCTTTTCAAGCTTATTTTGTTTTGAAATCGTTTGTTTTGATATGTATTATAATCATAATCAGCAACTACATTCCTTTTTTCATTAAAAGATATTTATCTATTAACACACACATTCCAAAAATTAATAATTAAATGCAAAACAAAGTTTCTTGAGATTTACAATATAAGTACCATAAGCATGGACCTAAATTAGCAAAGAAAAGAACGTATTATGTTTTCGGAGTGTAGGTCCGTATGCGTGTACTCGCACTTGTGCGCATTGTGGGCGCAACACAGTATTCATTGTGTTTTAAACAGCAAATGATGCTTCTGAGGAAAAAACATACCCAAACCTGTTTTGTAAGCATTTTCATAATATATACAATTTATGATAACTATTTTTACGATAAAACGAGTCACTGAAGAGATATTCTCAAAAACCGTTTTTCGTGACCTTTGACCTCGAATAATTTTTTTAGCGCAAGTCGGATCGATAAGGAATTTTCAATTTCATTTGAAATGATGACCTTTAAGATGTGCACCAAATTTCATCTCTTATGCGAATTATTGTCGAACTTTGTCTTTTTTCTATTTTTCCTGGGCTAAGATTTGGAGAAATCCTCATCACCAGTTTTCTTGTGTGAGTCAGTAGGCTCCAAGCCAATATTGTGTGTACTAAAATGAATTTACCTGTAGATTACTACAAACAAGGTCGAATCGTTGTAATTAATAGAATATACCTATATTAATATTAGAGCTTTATAGAAAAATACGTAATATCTGTATAAAAGTGGTTTTATACAAAATTAATCTGAATTTAATTACGCAATATATCGGAGTTTTTTATTTAATTCAATTTATTTTGTAAAATATATCTATGTTATAGTAACTTTTATTGCTTCAAATAATTCTGAATTCTTTTGAGTATTACTTTCGTTATGAGTGTAGACCTGGGAGACAGTCTGGAGTAAAAATCCAACATCCCCGCCGGGTTTCGAACACTAGCCGTTCAGCTAGCCATCCCCAATATGCTCCATAAATTTGGTAGACACCACGAAGAAAATCGACATGTTCGGGATTCATCAGCTAAATTAATATTCCAAACTGTATAAAACAAATGGCTTATTCCTCTCGAGAATTCAGGCGGGGCGCCCTCTAAGGTTTAGCGAGTTAGTTCTTTCCTTTTGGAATTATCCTCTTCTCCGGGACATCGTCGAGGATCGATCGCTCCGGCGCACAATTCATGAGCTCTGCGAACTATGTCACCTGTAACCCAAAGAAGACGATTGCGTACTACGTGGTGCCCAACACCTTGCGCCATCTCCCAACCAGTTCCTCGCGACTACCGTATCTACAGTGGCTTGTTACAACCATTCTTGGCGAGAGAATGCATCGAGTTTCTTCTCTTGCTCGGAACAAGACTCTACCTTCTCTTGTTAATTACGTCACGTTTCGTCTATCGTGCCTGGTGATCATTGACCGGGTTCGTTCTGAAATGCGAAACGGCTGCTCTCAGCAACAGGTGAACGCTCTTTCGTCCTTCCCGCGGTGTCTGTGCTTTGGCGGTTGAAAGTCGATACCCAAGGACCGATAGCGAAGGATTCAGTCATAACCCGAGGCAGAGATCTTGATCCGAAACTGTCTAGTAAATATATAGACCACCATATACGTCGTAAAAGACAATATTAATTGAAATTTCTCAATTGAGTTCTTCATATCGTCTGTATAAATAAATAGACGACCATGTTAAGGGAATAAACACAAGACCAATAAGGGCCTGTTTAACTGGTTCTCTTTATTTATGTCTCATGATTGATACTATAATGGTAATGATTGGTTCAAGTAGTGAGTAATCTAGTGTTTTTGTTGGGTAGGGAAGCATGTGAAAAAAATTTTCTCCATTATATCTATATAAGAATAAATGAAACACGGTGTTTTCCTGTTTTTACTTAATGTCTTAATTTTATAAGGTAATTTTGTGTGTCAAGGTCGGGTCATTAACCGAACCACATATACGAATGAATTAAGGGGACCAATGACAGAAAAAAATATCACAAGGAACGTCTGACAAAAAATATCGAATTGCTTATCTCTAAGATAACCTCTATACATTTTCGTCGTTAAAATGTTGATTTATAGATGCCGTACATTTAGTTGGAGCGGTGTCCGCGACAATTCTTGAAATGTCATAAGACCCGAGTCATTTTTTAGCATTAATTTGAATACGCGTCTGTCATGAAAAAATATATATTAGGTTTTTAAAACGTTCATAAGAATTAAGTAGGCTAGAATTTATATATTTGTTGGTCAGCCCATATTTATAGGCGGGGTGTTGCTCGTGTGGTGTACAATCTCACGAAGCATTTCTTGGTGAGATTCTGATTTTGAAGGAATTATAAATATTCCAAAATTTCCCTATTTAGATTAAATAAAATTGTTGGGAAAATATGAAATAATATCCCACTGTCTTTTGATGTATATGTAATAGTAGTTAATGTGAAATTAAATAAGAATATTTTTAACGGAAAATTCTTTGGAATTTTTCATCTGATATAAACACATTTTAGGAGTGTGGCACCTTCTTTCTTTTTGTACGGAAAAGGGGAATTTGTTTCGAAAATGAATCGGTAAAAAGGTATTAATTTTTACTATGGAGTCAATTGTGTGGGGCAAGTGTACACAAAGTGCTAATTTTACACTTCATACTGCTGCCCCAAATTCAGATGTTGCTTTCTCAACCGAGTCGCTCAGGAACAAACCCTTGCGGTTTTCCAATTATCTCCCTGTGTATATTAACATCCCCATTTTGAGTACAGAATGCACCGTGTGTAGGCGGGGTTTTAGCGCGTGCCTCAATCCTCCCCTTCCCCTATCCCTTCCATCCGACTGACTCCCCTGCTGCTGTCGCCACAGTCACCGAAATCAATACGGCAAGCTCCCGCCCGCAAATGCTTGGACTGCGCGCGTAGCACGAGAGAAAATGGATCACGCAGCATCTGAAAAAAGTGAACAACATATAATGATGTATTCATTGATTAACGATCTCCACCAAAATTCTGTTTTCGAAAATATAATTCCACTATTTGGTGCATCGATGTTCTATAAACACGCAATAAACTATTTAATAAGTTGAATCGGATTGTGATGATTAATTTTACATCCAAAAAAGCATCCTTCATCCCTCCCATTACAAGCTATTTAACAATATTTTTTAATCTTTATTTCTTAATTACGTTGTAAAATCCTTTTTCTCAGGCGCTGCGTGATGTAAGAGAAAATAGGTTTATTAATTATAAAATTATTGATATATTCAATGTAATTCAGTATAGTTTTGATATTTTGATATCTACAACTGACTATAATTGAAATAATTATTTTATACCCAAAATTTATCAGCTGATGACTAAAATATTAAATAAAATTGGTTATCGGAGCGTGACAATAGTGTTGAGTTTTGTTTTCTAATTACGTTAGCTGCAAGATTATTTTAAATTTGGCGCTACAAATGCTTCCTCACTACTACGCGAGACATCTTGTGGACGACGTATCAACTAAAAAAGAAGTTCGGTAGGACAAGTATATTTAGTTTTACAGGAATCTAAGTTTAATCATTGCCTTTTGAGTACTCTGTATGCTGGAACCTTATTGTTAGTTTAGGAAAAATAGGTTATTTTACCAATTAGTTCATAAACTAAATTTATTTGAAACGAAAAGTGCCGTGATCACATGGGTTTTGTAAAGCACTAAGTTCACCTTATAAACTCGTATCATACGGTGTCTGTCGTGTTGTATGAAAGGAGAGACGGTTAGCACTCCCCTAGACAAGGATGGAACACATATAACTGGTTGAGGCACCGCTGACCTGTCAGCATACTTGACCACATTTTTTAATATGTGTGGTAGTAATTCGAAAAGGAAATGAACATACTTGTTTATCGTTATGTACAACGATAACGTCAATTTATTATGTGAAATGAGTACTTGAAACCAATCAGACAGTGATGGATTATCTTATTTGACTAAGAAGAATTTTATTATTCTACCCAACCTTGATTAAAAAATGAAAAAACTCTGATAATAAACTTCTTACAAATGATCTTGTATGTAGCTGTAGACATAAATTTATATTATTTAAAAAGTTTAGGGGTGTGTTTATTGTAACAATAAATCGTGAAGTTAGTGTTTTTTCAACTCTTATGATTTTTAAACACTATACTCAGAATAATCTATAGTTCAATAATAACTTGTACATGTAAATTTACAAACATATTTGCATTAAATTACAAACATATTGACATTATATATGTATTATAACTCGCAGCTAACTTTTTATCTTATCTAGGAACTTTTGCTGAAATTTTGAATCCGCCTCTGCATTAGGGCCCTTGATCGGAATTGATGGGATGGTCCGTTGCTTGCTTCAGGAGAGTAAATTAGTTTATTGTCCTCCACGTGGTCATACGCAGTCTGTACTGTTTTTTGACAATAAATTTATTAAATTTATTATATTTGTCAAAGAAGCAATTGCAATTGCAAAAGACCACATGGAGGACAATAAACCAATTAACTCTCAGGAGCAAGAAAGGGACCATCCCATCAACTCGAGTCAACTGCAGTAAGATATATGGATATTTTGCGCCTTCTGAAGATAATAAAATTAATTAGCTTCATGTTATAATATCATCAGAAGACCTACTAATTTATGTATAATAGAATTCAAAAAAGTAATTTAATGAATAAGTACTTACTGTAATCAAATCTTAAAATTATTCTGAAAATATTTTTTATTATTTGTAACTATTAAAAAACTTTAAATTTGAAATTGATTATTGCAATAGAATTTAGTATTAATGAGACTGCCACCCCTAGATCAGAGTGTAGAGAACCCAAAGGAAAACCCACCTGTACCCAAAGGTAAAGTGAAGAAAAATCGGGGCAAGGATTGGGCTACAGAGTTAATGTGCACAACCATCGTCAAAAGTGTATTCACCCATTTTGAATTTTAAAAAGGTGACTGATCTAAAAATGTATTTTCATAAATGATGGTTTATATTTGAATATAAATATCATGTTGCCAGCTACCTCTTTGTAGAATAATGATAGGTAAAATTTAAGAAATTTTTTAAAATGTAAACCTCCTATCAAATTTACGACAACTGCTCTCCTCTTAAGTATTGTACATTCTTCTGCAGTTTTTACCTTAATCTACACCAGGAAGTTTGAAATCTCCCATTTAATCACAACTGATTTTTTTGTTTAGAAGAAATCAATGACTTGGACCTACAATTTTGAGAAAACTGATCAATCCCGAGTCAGGATGTTTTAAATTAACATAAGTAATTAAAAAACAATTTCTCTAAACAATATTCTTTGAACAAAAAATTACACTTTTTGCTAGTGTCTAATTTCAAAACAATACTCTGAGGTAAAATATACTAACTTAACCATTCTTTTAAAAAATGTAAATTTCATTTTTGCAAATGATAATTTTGTTTCAGGGTTTCTTCACCTATTTATATGGAACGAGTATCCTGTTTTTACTCTACGTCTTCTGTTTCCTGCTGCAAGAAAGCACATGTTGCGCTGGAAGTGAACCGCAACCTAAGAAAACTAAGAAAGAAAAACAGAAGCAGGCAAAGAGACAAGAGCAAGATGCCAAAAAACAAAAGAAAGAGAAGAAAACTAAAGAGAAAACCAAGGAGAAGGACAAGAAAGCCGCAGAAGCTGCTCAGCAACAACCTCCTCCTCCGCCACAGCCACAACAACCGCCTCCACCTCCTCCACAACAACCTGATCCTGCTGCCCAGAAGGGTAGCATGTTTCAGGTGAGGACTGAAAAAGTACGTTTCAATTTTCTCATACTCATTTTTTTTTTCCATTTCTACTATATATTGTTAAATGTGTAGTGTTTATGAAATATTTGCACAGATTCAATGTGTATGTTTATGCTATATTGAATCTATTCAAGTGATTTTACAAATACTTAGCTTTAGAGTAAGCAGGACAATTCTTTACGGTTGGAACCATCATGTAATGTGGGGTAGGCCTTTCTTAGTCTAAATTTTTATCGACATATCTTTCCAGATTATCCAGTACATAGCATGTGGGCATATATTTCGCTTTAAGTACCATTTGTTTTCACAGCAATGTAGCTGACTTCACAGTACTCCAGGTATGAAAGATGAGAACAGCTCTTCAATTTAATTTGTTTGAGGTGCATAATTTTACTTAAATTTCAGTTATTCAGGGAAAAGAACTTGTTTTGTCTCCATTGGTTTGTTGGGTCTCCAAATCTTCTTTCTGTTGAACGGAAAGGAAACAATGAAACAATTTTAACAGTAAATTTATTTTTAAATTAATGTTTCATTTTCTCTCCTCAGACATTCATGCATTTTAAAATAATTTGTATTTACTCTGAAAAACTTGCATTAGTGACTTCACAAAATTGAGAGAGTGATTTGTGTCATTTACGGATTCTTATTTTCATAATCCAGTTTTATTAATAAAGTTTTGAAGAGCTGAGCTCATGTGGACTTTGATTCTTCCTAGATAGCCATACAGAGATCCCTAGAACACTTTTAATTTTGCAATGCTTTACTTTTTTTGTAATTTATATCATTTTTGAGTTTATGGCGTTGTGCAGCGAGAGGTGTATCCTCGTAAGATGAAAGAGTTGGCCAAACTGCGACAGCAGCTGGAACAGAGCGGCGTTTCTCTAGTCTCGGGCCAGGTGAGCGGCACAGCAGAAGGTGCTTTAAGTTGCCTGTAGTGCCACCACGGCCTCTGAGCCTTGTCTTAAAGCGGTGGTGGTAGAACATAATTTTTTCCTGATGAAGAAAAGAGGGAGGAAGTTTATTGATAGAGTGCACTCACTGAATTAAGACTGGTAACAAATTCAGGAGAACTATGTTCCAAGATTTCTACTACACATTTCACTCTCTCAAAATTAATATAACTAAAAATATTTTGAAATATTAAAATGAGGGTCTGGGATTCAATTAATTGAAACAGGTTTGCATAATAAATCAAGAAATTGATGCTTATGTGCAAGAGAATTCCAAAATAAAATTTTCCCTTATTTAATTATTTTTATGGAGTATTACTTCAACATCAGGTGATTTGAACTGAACTTGCATGCTGGAGAGGATTGGACAGCATATGTATGCTCATTTTGATCAAAGTCATCCCCATTAGGATCTTCAATATTTGCACTGAAGATTTATAGTTCTGTGCTCATATTTATTCCCAAACATTTAAATTTTATTGTTTACAAATTTGTCTTTTTATAAGAACTTCCAAAATTTTAAATAATTATTTAATTTTAAATAGAAGTTTTTGTATGTAAAAGCATTGATTTGTTTGATTTATCATGATAAGAGTTCCCCTCAAGAAAAGTTCTGCAAGATAACAGTTTTCGATTCATTCTTTATGCATTAATTCAGTTTAGGGAGGTTATACTAAAACCTACCTCCTTTTGTTCTGCTGCCACCTACTTCAATACTCTTTCACTTTTCTGACTCCGGCAATCAGGTGCAAGTGTCTGTGTAATAATTGTTTTGTTTTTTTGTGTGTTAAATAGCATATCTTGTAGAATATATGTGTGTGTGAATCTTTGTCTACTGGTTGAAAGAACATTGTTAACTTAAAATTTGAAATACAGACCATTTCCTGGACTGATGTATGAAATTTTGATGATAATTTTTGATCATAGGAAGATTGATTGCTGTTCAGCCAGGTAGTGTTACTGTATTCTTATTTTCCAACACTATCTTAGAATGCACTCATTTGCTTTAGTTGCTATATCATTGTTTTCAGCTGTGCCATGCCTGCTTGCTATGCTTGTGTATGTTTTGTGGTAGCTCTACTTAAATTATTGTTAAGATAGTGATTTTAATAGCATTTTTTGTACATTACAAGTTGTTAGAGAAATTTTTGGAATCAATATTATTACCTTATTATAATAGTATTGTTGTTATGATGTAGCAGTAGGAAATTCAAGGTTTTCTTAGTTAAAATCAATTTTATATCAAACATTAGTTTTGTGTTAGTTCCAGGTTTTTCAATGACCAGATCTAAAATTGCCAATGATTAATAGTACTTTCAATTCAAAACTAAAACATGTCATATCAACTGAAAGTGTGCAAAATTGAGCTTTGTTAAATGAATAAAATAAGTTAAGAGCATTGTTGCAAAATTATGAAATAAAATGTTGGTGTTGATTTTTCATTATACTCTATATTGACAAGAAATATAAGTTGTTTCATTGTTTGTATTATTTTGTGACAGGTGTAATTACTTTAATTGACAAGTAAATTTAGATATAAAAATGTTATGGATGTATCAAAGCCATTCAATTCCACTCTTCTTTGTGTAGGGAGTCCTCCGAAACCTTCGCAGTTCCAAGGATGTCAACCTGAATGATGGTTCTGATAGCCCTTCACAGGAAAAATTGACTTCTGGTGATAGATCTGATGATGTTCAATTAGAGGCTGGACGGCCTCTTCGTAAGAGGAAAACATCACAAAATGTTCATAGTCATGGGAGCTTTTTTCTCCGAGTTGGTGCAATTGGTATGACTTGTAAATTTATTTTTTCTGTTTACTTATTTTATTCAACTGCAGGAAATAAGCAGAATAATCACAAAATAATTCCTTAACATCTTTCTCTAAACATTCCATTTTAGAAATTCTTAATCTATTTTTGTTGCCACGCATATACCTTGGAATATGTATTTGATTTTTCAATGAATCTCCAATGTTAAATTAAAATTTTAAAAATCTTTTCAGCTTTTGGTCTTGGAACTATGATCTACAATGGTTTGGAGTGTGGTGCATTCTTTGAAATTCCATTCGATTCCCCTTGTTATCAAATTTTACGAGGGGTCAATCCTGTACTTCAGATGATTTTTACTTTCATGCAAATGTATTTCATTTTTATGAACTCAAGGGTGAGTAACACATGGAGAATTATGTGCCCTTGAATTATTTGTAAATTGGCGCCTGACTGCCAAAATCCCTCAAGATCAAATTTTCTGTGAGATATTACTTATTTCTTTGTAATAAGTTGTTCTCATGAATACCATTACAATAATTAATTGGAGTTATTACTTATTTGTTATTTATATGGCAGACAGTAAAAAAAAAGTGATTTAAATTTGATCTTGTTGAGATGGTAATTGTCAGGGTTTTGGCCGTCAGCATTGGTTTTCCACATGCTATGACCTTGTTTAGGGAACTCTATGTTGTTGCTATTTCCAGTTGAACATCCATCGCTTCAAGGTGCTTGCACGGTTTGGTCTGATGCATGTAGTAGCCACCAACCTCTGTGTATGGATACGTACACTGGTGTTGGAAAGTCTCAAAGAAATTACTGCTCTACAAAATAGAACACTGACTGACACCACCAGAATTAGCTATGAGGATAACAGTTCTGGTTAGTATAGTAAGAAAAGAGAAAATAGAATGCTTATTCAGTTAGTTTTGTAGCATCAACATTTTAAACACAAGACTTACACCTAAAAGCTTTTAGAGATTTTACCCAGAAGAGGATAACTACTCTCAGCATAGTAACTCATAATGAACAACCTACAATATCCAACCTAACATTCCAAAACCAAATATTGCATAACACAGAGTATATGTAGATTGAAAACACAGACATGTAGTAATTTGAACACACGTAGTTGAATAATATTACTGTCAGACTAACATTTCAAAATTCGAAGAGTTTTATTCTTGAAACTCTCTCAGAGCATGTTTGATTGAAAACTGCTTACAAGATAAATATTTAATATAAGTTTGTGAGTTGATAGTTTTAGGTTAATATCATGAAAAAGAAGGTAAGTAAAATAATTTTTAATGAATTGATATCATATCCCCTTAGTGATAGAAAACATTACAGTTGTGGATTATAAAATTATGTAGTATATATTCAAGATAAATTAATTCACTTTTGTATTGCAATACTTTCAAAACTTCCTAAAAATTTTCACTTGTAGCTCAAAGTATAGAGTAGCTTTAACTTTCTGCTTTTTCAATTAACATGGCACAAAGCATGCAGCTAAGCTTCTGTCAATTGAATAAAGCATGACAGCTGTACAAAATCAAGATTCGCACGCTCTAGGCTAAACCCACTTCTTAAAATGTTCCTAAAACCTTTTACCATTGCAAGTATGTCCCTCTGTCTGGCTCGGCAGACATGCTGCGTGGCTCAGGCCAGAATGAAGCTGCAATCACCACATCGACTCCGGAAACTACCAGTGTGTGGGGGATGGCACATGCTGCCACTAAAGCAGCCGTCTGGCTCACTTCCACAACCTTGCGGACCACCGTGTCCACATTGGAGACCACTCTTAGCACCACTCTCCCCACCACATCGCCCACTACCATGACCACCACTACTACTACTTCTCCCACGACTACCCCGAGTCCCACCACAACCACATTCCCCACCACAACTGCCACAACTACTCTTCCAACCACTACTACCACACTTCCCACCACTACATCCACTGCTATTCCTTCAACCAGTACTATTGCTAGTACTATAGCATCCTTCCAATTCCCACACATGTACGATGTACCAGACATTCCGAAGGGATATGAAGGTGAGACTGTACTGTGTTTTTTGTCTTCACAGTACAGGCAGATTGAAAACAGAAGAACTACTAAAGAATTACTAAGAGTTTTTGTGCAGTATTCCAGTTACTAATGACAAACTGACTTTTGCTCTTAAGTTTGTGATGTTTTTATCCTTTTTGTAAAATTAATTTCAAAAATTTATTTGGGTGATTTTAACAATTGTAACTAATTGATGAATTGTTGCAAATTTTCATTAGTTACATTAATATGTATTACTAACATAATCAACGTTGCTCTAAATGATTCATTAAATATGGTTGTTGCCAGACCGTTTCCTTTCCTTGAACCTTTTTTATTTGAGCATTACATTGTGAGCGTATTTCTTTTTATTGCTTGAATCAATACTTAACACCATTTTGAACACCTTACCTCGTTCATATTTTTACCTACTCACTTGTATCATTTATCCACTGATTTCCTTTATAAAATTAATAATGAATTGTAAATAACACTGCATTTATAAAAAGAATTATGTAAATAGTTGTGCTTTATTAAGTTTCCTTTTCATATTTTGGTTTTGCTTTTTCAAACTTTGAGTTTTTTTAAATTTATTTATTTTCAATACATTTTTATGCATTTCTTTTTCTTCTGTGAACTCAGGTTGTTTCCAACTGCCTGTACTAATTCACTATCAATGAGAATACTAACAAAAATATAATGTTATTTAATGACTCATATTAATAGTGAATATATATTTAATCAGCATTGAACACTACATTTCCATTGGGAGATCAGAATGGTCCTATTTTCCATTCTGCATTTGTGAGCATAAATAATGGAACTACATCTGCTGGTACTCTCGAAGAATGTGGCCGCATTAACATCATGGGTACCATTGTACAGGATTCAGCTCCATATTTGTTTCCTTTTATCATTGAGTACAGTTTCATTGGTGCAGCGGTGATTTATGTAATGTGGAGACACATCGGGAGGAACCCAAGGTATTGCCTATTTATTATTACACAATAAGTATAGAATACCTACATATCCCTTGAAGAGGTTCCGCAGAACATTTTGACTTCTTTCCTTCTTGTTTTTAGTCTTTTAAAATGGAACATATTATTTAAAAAACTGGTCATTATGTAATGATAGATATAAAAATAATAAAAATTACTTTTAAGTTAATTTTAAAAACACATTAACTGTTTTATTAACTTAAATCCATTTCTTATGGATAATGATAAAGGGAGGCGGATGAATTCTTTTGCATTATTGCTAAGGGTGTATTCACACAGGGATAATACAATCTGGTGTCCACCTACAAGGTAACCAGGAGACTAAGAAAGTGAGTGACTCAAGTTGCCTATCATATTCACATAGCCAGAAATTGAGTTGCACATTACTAGTTGCATCAGCTGTTGGTGAGGTATACATCTAGTATGCTTCATCATTAGTTAACACCTTGGAAGATTTCAAAGGTACTATAAAATGAATGTACAGCTACTATAAAATGAAAAACAATTATGTTAGTTATCAGAGGAAATTTCAGTAAATAGATGTAAAATATTTGCTTATTTAAATAAGTTTGATCACTGACTGGCATAAGTAAATTTTTGGAATAAGCACTGCACAGAAGATTATCTTAGTTTCCACATTGCACCGTCTCAGAGTCACCGCTACTGGATTATCATTGTATGAGTATGACACATGCCACTTTCTCTTATGTTAGATTTGATTATCCCTGGGTGAGTAGGGTCTAAGTTGACAGAGAAGTCTTAGTATGTGGTGTATATGTAGCCTGTCACATGGAATTATGGAAAAAGGAACTGTCAAAATGTTGGGTTTATAGATGTGTCCTAGAGCTCCTCCACCCTGTCCTTTCTAAGTCGCACCTTTCCACTTATTGGGCTTGGATTAAGCAGGTGCCACTGGCATGGATGGCCATAACACTCTGTGATTGGTTTAAGTTTATTTTACTTTGTTCAACATTGACCAAATGAGCGGCCCATATGCAAAACATGTTTGATTTCCACTGTAGAAAGTTGTTGGAAAAACACATAATTCTCCATTGATTGCTTAAGAACTTGGGATCAATTAGTGAGAGATTCATCTGGAATGTGCCCCACCCACTATAAAAAGCGTCAGCCTGGAGCCTTACTTTAACCGACAAACTCAAAATTATACTTTTCTGTGGGTCATGTACGATAATATTTTTTATCACTATGTGGATTCATAATAATGCTAAATAATTTGTACTTCTGAAAATTTCAGTTCTCCTTTACTGAATTCACTAGCTAAATCTGAAAAGTCCACAAAAAAATTCGGTGATATAACTTGATTTTGGGGAGTTCTTTACTGTGTATTATGAACAAGGATTAACAAGAATTTTAGTCAACTGAGTTTTGCATTATTGTATGAAAATCATAGATCCCAATATAAATTTTATGAAAGATTTTCTCACAACAATTTGAAGAGAAAATAAAACAGGAGCGCTATAATCTAATTTTTACAAAAAATCTCTAAAGAATTTATAAAAAATTAAGATTTTAATCATTAGGCTTGAAATAATAAACATGGAAATTCATTTAAAAATATATATTGCAAGGTGTCAGCTACATTCTCCACATAAAATTTTCTTCAGACTAGTTCCAGGAACTGTTGTTCCCATCCTCAGCTTCTGCCGACTGATCTTACACTGTGGTTGCCAGCAATTGTATGAGTTTTGAAAGTTCTGTTTTCTAGCAGAACGTCAAAATTTAACAATCTTTTCTTAAAGAGGTGAATAAATATTCTTCCCCAAGCCAGTAGTTCAAAATGACCCATAACATGTTTTTTTTAAAACTCATCATCATGTTTTTTGTTACAGAAATGCACAGTTGTTAATAATTTTTTGATCTAACCAAAGTTAATATTCCTAAAAAGTTCCTTTTTTCAAATTTTGACATTTCTTTTTGTTTCTCCAATCTAAACTTTTTTGTGATATTGACAGTTAGTTTTATTGATTCCTGATTTATTATACAAATTCATACTTAAATACATCTTTAATAGGTATGTAACAGAGGAAGATTTGGAACACCGACTGGAAGTGATGCTATCTCGAAGAGCAGTTGCAATGGCCCAAGCTCAACAACATGGACGAGTTGATTGTGTTGGTGCCAGCAAGGGACTATTCTTTGGACTCTTGTTGCTCGTGGGATCTCTCATATGCTTGATTCTCTTCTTTGTGCTCATACATCAAGCTACTCCTTTCAAAATGGTGGCTATATATCTAGCTGATGTCTCTCACTGTGTTCTAATGGCTCTTAGTATTGTTGCCATCATAATAGGATTTATAAGGTATGTCCCCATAGGTGTTTTACTTGCCTGTTTTGGATGAGTATTTATGATATATTACTTGAAGTGAAATGTTATTTACTCTTTCAGAGTTCAGAGTTTGAAATTCAGAGCTGAGGAACAGAGTGATCTAAATGATATTCTTCTCCGAGTATCGGCTTTTGGCCTCTTTGTATATGCTGTCTTCTGTGTCATTGCCGGCTCTCTTGAAGCATTTACTCAAATTCCAAATCTTCTGGTTATGATCACTGGGTTATTGTCTGTATTTCAAGTAAGTTGTAGCAAATATTGTATTATCAATTTTTATTTGTGCTTGTCCCTTGTGTACTTTATTCCATTGGAGATAGGTAGATAACATTTTATATCAAGCTACTTTCTAACATATCTCTGGAGTCCATGAGCATATTCTCAGTTTCAAAAGGAGGACAAAAGAATAATTTACTCTTCAGAACCAAGCAAGGGATCATCCCATCAACTCTAATCGAGGGCCTTAAGGCATTGGTGGATTAATCATTTCTGCACCCCAAGGCAAAATCATGGCATGCACCCAAGAAAAGAATAAAAATAGTTAGCTACTTGTTATAATATCTACAGAATATCATCAAATTAATATTTAATAGAATAGAAAAATATTGTTTTGCAAATTCGAATAAAATCTTTAAATTATTCCAGATATATTGCTAATAAATCATAGCTATTAAAATAATCCAAAATTCAATATTAATAATGACAATAATATTAATGAGTCTGCCTCTCCTCAGTTGGAGCCTAGAGAGCAACTATATAAAATCGTTTTTACCTGGAGGAATACAGGAGGAAAACCTGGAGCAGGGTGGGGTTTCAGAGTTAATGTACCCAACTGTCCCAAGGTTGAGAAAAAATAAAAATAAACTTATATGAATAATAAGAAACAAAAACAGCATACAGAAAAGTTATTTTATAATTTAATAATTTAGTTTTGAAAGTACTGTAGCAATGGTGAGATACAGTGAAAAAAGAATTGACATATTTAATGATTAAAAGAATTATTAAATAAAAAAGAAATTGATGGGAAATTAAAAATCATTTTAACTTTTATTAAAGTAAATGAGTTGTTTTACATGGTAGAACCATTTATTCATGGATTATATCTATATCTTCAGCACTTCATTGAAAACTAATTAGGAATTAGTTGATAAATGCATAAGATGGACTGAATGAAGAGAGTCTTCCAACATAATTGATAAGATGATGCCATTGAAATAATCACAGTATTTAAATTGTTATGTTTACTTATATGAATTAGCCAACAACTCATTCAATATTATCCTCTTATAGGTTGTGCTGCAACTACTTTTCATTGCTGATGTTGCTCGACGCCGTGTGCATTTGCCTGAACATGATCGTAGTAAACCTGGTCGTCAAGTTGTCACATTCTTACTCATTTGTAATGTCACCATGTGGGTTATTTACACATTTGAAGTTCAGAAAGTATTTGCTAACCCAGTTCAGGTAGGAAGATATTTTTTATGAATAACATACATACATTCTTATAACTATTACTATTACTTGTACTTGCTTTCTGTGTAATGATAACCAATTCTTCTTTGGACTTATAAACATTAATATAGCTTCATTTAATTTGCAGTTGAATTTCTATGGAGTTCTTCCTTGGGCAATAGTGCAAAGAGTTACTTTGCCTCTGTGCATTTTCCATCGGTTCCAGTCTGCTGTAACACTGGCTGAAATATGGAAGACAAGTTACAAAGCTCGTTTAGAGTGAACAACTGATTTCTGAGGAGATATTGGCATTGTCAGGAGAGCAACACAACTCCGATGTTTCTTTCTCAATGCCCATCCATTAATGAATCTATGTTACATCTTGAAAGTCAAATGACACATCTCGTAACTGTGCCAAAGAAAAATATGATATTTAGGGGTTGTTGCTATAAACAACCTATGAGTGACTCGGATGTTGAATTTTACCTCCTGTAGTAATGTGAATTACAAACAGTAATGGAATGGAAGTCTGAAGCAGGGAAAAGGACCAAATTTTCAACAATTTTTTACTTTACTAGACATCATAAGGTAAAGTATTATTAGACAACAGTTTTAGAATGAATTGTAAATAAGTCATTACAAAACCATGGCAACTGAATCTTTCTGATTCTCTTATTATACTTAAATTTTCAATTACGACAACTGCATACAGGTCCTTATATCTTTGTTTTTTAATTTATAATGTAATATGAAGTTAATAATTTTTACTTGTGAAATAAAGGCATTTTTGTATAATAATTAGATTTGTAATTGTAATAATAATTTCTTGTACTCATTGGACCCACTGTTTTAGTAATCAGATGAGCTTACATTCTGGCCTGTAAATTAATATTTCTTACTCATTTGTATGTTAGAAGAATATTTCTTGAAACTGATAGGATTTAATCCTGCTTTAATACTTGAATTTTGATGGTCTATTTGCTAAGAACTTTAATTTGTAAGGTATTTGAATTGATTAGAGAATAAACAGTTACAATGTAAAATAAACACCACAATATCACTTAAAATATATAACTATTGCATTTGTATGACAAGTGATAGTGATTGTTGGGTGAGTTTAAAGTAGAGCTATTGATCCAAAGTTCTTTCCAAATCTACAGTCATGCTCAACTACTTCTGTAAGTCAAGTCCTACATCTCTACAGTGATCAGTGTTGATAAGGTACTGTAACTACAATTGTACTCAATTTTGCTGTTCAATTAATCATGATACGAGAAAAATATTCAACCAGTGTGAGAATACAAGCCATTTCTTGAGCTTGATTTTGGATGTACATCAGGTGATGTGCTATTTTAGTCTTCATCCAGTTACATCAGTAGCGCTCCATGCTGAGAGACTATATTCCCTTTCTCCACTTTCAAGATATTTTGTCAGTTCTAGTGGAACTCAAAGATTCTATGTGAAAGGACAATGTTGAGTTTATTTTTCTTGATATAGAAGACTTATGTAATTTTCAAGTTGTTAGAATAACTATTAATTTATTGGGTAAATATATAATGCTTGGAAATGTATCATCTTCAACTGTCTACCGTGTCATTGTGTAGTGTTTTATTCTTTTATGAATGGTAGCTTGATGTGGTTTGGTGCTGAACACTACACATTGCTACCCTGAATATAAAAGTTGCACAAAGCTGATGGAAGAAATATACTATTATTATTTTGTACTTAACTATGTTAATTGTAACACATTTACAGATACAGAAGTTATGGATGCCATAATCATAAGTATACTTAGTTAGAAGAACTTGAATGTGGAGAAAAATGAAAATTAATAAAAATAATCCTTGAAACACCTAGAGACAATGGACATATACAATGCTTCTTTATCTCTGTTGTGTGTGTAACTGTTAAAATTTAGGTCCTGTGTGATGTAGCAGTAATGTTACTTGATCACATTCAAGGAATATTACATATTACTCTTGAAGTTTATCAATGCATTGTGCTCTTATTATATGCAGGGAGCATTAGGTGTATTTTAAACTCTCCAGTGTCCAATTTGTTGATGTAATGTGGCATTATATGAACAGAAATCACTATTTCTAACATAGAATATTCAGTAAATAAACTATGTAATTTATGTTGAAATTTCTAGTTTATTTTCTTGAATTCACACTAAAAAGTTGAGTAGACTTTTTAACATTTTGTATTAAAAGAAAATAAAACTAGAATTTCAACTAATGTATAAAGGAAAATATATCACATTTGTATGGACCATCAAATTATTGAAACTAATGATTCACAAGTGTTCAATTATTTCATCTGTTTGCTTTAAGTTAGATGATACGATAGTACAAAACTAAATAGATAATGTGCATTCATATTTTTTTGACTCTAAAAGAAACGTGTGTTCTAAAATGCTGCTTGTACATTTTGCAGATTTGTCGTGATTTATGAGGTTAATAAAATTAGAGTATGTATTATTACTAATTAATGAACTCTTCTTCATACCATACTTATTGACACAAACTCTTCTATGTATTTAATTTCTTTGTAAACATATTTTATTGGAGAAACATTTGAGAAATTTTTATGATGTTTTACTACTAAAAAGACCAATGCTTTGTATAAATTTACAATGCATGTAATGCTTTCTATTAGTTACATTTTCACTGCCGTACTAATACGTGTACATCTGAACCAGATGACTTACAATGTAATTTACATTTTAAAAAACTGTTCCATACCTCTAGTATAGCCAAGGGCCTTGAAAAACTGAGGGCTGGAGGCTGCAAAAAAAGAAAAAAAAAGAAAAGAAAAAAAGATGCTTGTTTTCAATGGTATAAGAAGTAAATTGCTCACTTACAAAAATCTGTTTCAGTGTCTTCAAAATTACTCTTGAGAACTGTGATGTCAGTTGAAAGGGAAATATCGGGGGCAAAATGAAAGGAATTGTCACAGTCTCAAGGCAAAATATAGTTCTGTTGAAGTTCTTTAAATACTTCATGTGAATACTCAATTATGTCTTTATATGTGGATAATGGCAGAATAGGCACAAAATACTTTTCATTGCCTAAATCAATTCAGGTTGTGTAATTTTATATTTTCCCTCCACTAAACAAACTAGAAATAGATTCAGTAAAGAAAAATATATTTGTTGTACTTTTCACCCTTGGAAAATACACCTTGATGTGAAAATTAAATACCTTGTAATGTGTATGTGAATTGTTGTTTCATTGTATGAGTGTATACAGTATTAGACAAATTCAAAGAACTGGAATAAAGCAACAGTACATTTATCATTTTATTACTAGGCAACTCTTCAATTTTAACAGTATCCCTGAAATGCCAGTAAACTTGACTATTCAAATCACACAATTGTTTTTTACATTTTATAAAATAATGACTATTTTTTGCATAACTTCCAGTTTCTTTGATAATTTTGTACAAAAAATATGAGTTAGTACCACTCTGTAAACATGAAGTATTGTACATGTAATATAATAAACTATATGATCATTAGATGTGCTAATGAAGTGTTTAATATCTATTTTACATCATTACTTTTGTAGCTGAAAAAACATGGATAATTGTTTATCTGGATAGACTCATTTGTAAGTAGTGGTAAGAACTTAAGAACAATTGTGGATGTCACATGTATGGGAAATGGGGACTGGCAAGGAATTGGTTGGAGAAACATTTTTGCTCTACCTACCCTTATCTTTAAAACCAAATACCAGGTAAATTATTTCTTCTACTTAATTTACACTTTATTTCTAAAAATATTATGTAAATTTTTAGTGAAATGGCATCACGTTATATGGAACCTCAAAATAATGCATCGTATATGAATCTTTCATGAGAAAACACTTATGTTCTTGAATATTTGGGAAAATACACTCATTAATTAAAACAATTTTTTATATTCACTGAAGAAGTTTTTTTCATTCATTTCAATTAATTATACCTCTTCATTGAACGTTTAGTGTACATGAAAGGCATCTGTTTGGGATAGTGAGAAACTGTCAATTTTATGATACATAATAATAAATGTTTTCGATACAAAGTAAATTTATTGTCAAAAAAGCAGTACAAACTGCTTATGACCAATACTAATGTCAAGTTTATGACACGTGTCACAAGTTAATCCATAGTTTAAAAATGATCAATAATTTTTTTTAATAGGTAAATTTCTCAAGAAGTTCAACTTATGGACAGAAAACAACTATTCCCTGAAATCTGCCTCTAAAATTTTGGATTTTAAAGGTCTCCTTTGATATGTATTAACCAGAAAACAAGGAATTATAATTTAACAAGTATTTTAGGAGGTTTTGTAAAATTACTTTGAGATACCTTGTCAAGAAAGTTTCATAACTTTTAGCTCTAACTAGTTAGTTTTCAAGATAATGTGTTTCCTACAAATGCTGAATCATCCCCCTTCAATGGAAATCATTAATATGTATGAATACAAAAATGCAGAAATTGTTCTGTGACATAAGAAATGCACAGAAATTGTCCCGTGACATAAGAATTTTGCTGAAAGCCTGGCTGGTATGTAAATTTTCTGAACATAATAATAATAATAATAAATTAATAATAAATTTGTCAAAAAACAGTAGAAACTGCTTATGACCATGTGGAGGACAACAAACTAATTTACTCTCCGGAAGCAAGCAAGGGACCTTCTCATCAATTCCTATAAAGGGCTCTAAGGCAGAGGCGGATTCAAAAATTTCAGCAAAAATTCCTAGATAAGATAAAAAGTGAGTTATAATACTAATAGAATGTCAATATGTTTGTAATTTAATGCAAAAATTTACATGTACAAATTATTATCAAACTATAGATTATTCTGAGTATAGTGTTTAAGAATTGAAATAACACTAAATTCACGATTTATTATTACAATAAACATTCCTCTAGACAAAGCCTAGAGAACCTTTCTAGTTTTCTTTTTCAGCTTCTTTGACATGGTTACTTTTGGTAGTTTTTTATCTCTCAAATTTCTTTATTTTCTTGTTTACCAGTTTTGGAGATACCATTATTTTTAGCTACGTTGGCAGTGTTTACATATTTTAAATTGTACTCCAAATCTTTCAATAGGATACTTATCCGTTTGCTCGTAAAGCTACTTATAATGGCATGTTTGTGTTCAATTTGATTAAAACCAAATTCCTTAATGTTGGTTGTCTGTTTGAATATCTTTTCCATAAATTTAAAATTCAATTTTCTTGCAAGTTTTAAAAAAATTTCTAGAAAGGTTTCAATTTCCAAAGTTTACCACTATAAATATTTTTGATATAGTGACTCCACCATATGTTCCCGAAGTCTTTTACTTCATATATATAGTTTGTTATTGACCTTAATCATTTATGAACATGTAACAATAATTTAAAACCGAAACTTCTTTCAGTTTCTTCATTTTGTGACTTAAATCTGCAGTCAAGCATGTTGATGATGTTATCACACGTTTGGAAAACATGTGTATAAACATAGAAGGGCAGTTTCAAAGCACTTTCAGAACTGAAAAATTACTATCTGTAAATGTCCTTTAGTAATTAGAACACCATGATTAGTATCTGTTCAGAGACATTGTTCACAACAAATAAAAGATACTTAACATCAAATTTGATGATCCGACAATATTTTTGTGTGGTTATAGCAATTCCACTTTCAGATTATTTGATAGTCCAAGTGAACAGAAGATATACTGACCACAAACCACAAACAAATTCCCCATTGTATTGACCATCCACAATCATTTTATTCTGGAAAGTTATTAAACCTAGACAACTCTTAGATACACAAAATGTGAGGTCTCTTCCAAACTGAGTGCATGGATATTTTATTGAATAAGCAAAAAATGAATAAATTGATCATTGTGTGACACTGAAGCTCTCAATGAGTGCAACAGAACTTATTCTAAAATTGTTGTACTGCTGATCATTGCAACAATATCAATAGCAACATGCACTGCTTTTGATGGAACATTTTCATCATGGAGGAGATTTAAGACATGTCTCAGGACTTTCTGTGTCCAGGAACGACTACTTTTATAAAAAGACTGTGATACTCTTAACAACCAAAATTACATGACTATGGCTACATGCTATGATAGTAATAGCTATTAAGTGGAAATAGTGAGTATCACAAGTGAAAAACAGATATTTTAAGCACATTCTAACAACTAATTGCTGTACTTTTTGAAAAAATGTCATAACATTTTCTAATTTTTGTTAAGGTTGATTGTTATTGACCTTAATGTGTATCTTCTTAACCTACAATATACTTTATATTTTCAGATGGGGTCCCTGAATTTCAGAATAAGGTTTTCCAAGACCTCCAAATTATGTCCCTCCCCCACCTGAAAACTTACTCCAGGAACACCCTTGATAATATTGAATGATATAATGCGAATGAGTTTATAGTTTGTAGTGGAGACATAAATAAATAAATAAATAAATAAATAAATTTATTGTCAAAAAACAGTACAAACTGCGTATGACCACGTGGAGGGAAAAAAAACTAATTTACTCTCTGGAAGCAAGCAAGGGACCATCCCATCAATTCCGATCAAGGGCCCTAAGGCAGAGGCGGATTCAAAAAACATATGAGTTAGTTTTGTAGGAAATGTGAATATGATAATAAATTTATTGTCAAAAAAACAGTACAAACTGCGTATGACCACGTGGAGGAAAAAAAAAACTAATTTACTCTCCGGAAGCAAGCAAGGGACCATCCCATCAATTCCGATCAAGGGCCCTAAGGCAGAGGCGGATTCAAAAATTTCAGCATAAGTTCCTAGATAAGATAAAAAGTTAGCTGCGAAATGTATTATTTATTCTAAGAATACTTATGTGATGGAAGCAAACAAAAGAAATTTGACTTCAAAGGAGGGGATTCGATATATTACCACACATTTTTTTATTGATGGAGGAAATTTGAAATAAACTTGAAAATTATGTAGCCAAAACAGGTGTTTTGAAGATCGATAGCCGCTCAGTAATACGAGAGTCTTGTTATAAATCCTGTTAAATGAATACCTGTTAAATGAATGAATTGCTGCAATAAAACAGTTAATAACTGTATGTGACAACCAACTGTATGTTTATAGTCTGTGGTGACAACTAACTTATTCTGCGGGAGGAAACAATCCAATCAATTCAGATGACGGGACCCACTGAAGGTTCTGGCAGGTGTCGTGATTTAATTTTGCCGCCATAAAGCGCGATCATGATTAGCTCATCCTCTCCCACTAGACGAAAACATAAAGTAGTTAGCTACTTGCTATATTATCTGCAGAATATTTACCAATGTTGTGATTATGCAATTTACACATTCTAGTTTCGTCTCGGTAATTACAGCAAAATTTGTTGGGAATTATTTCTCAAAAAATTTTCCGAGTGATTGAGCGACATACGTTGTTTGAGTTGGCAATGCTGTTCGTTTTGCTGCGCGCGAGTTTTCGGTAGAAAATGTGAAATGCAGTAAATGGTTGTATTTTTTGAGGTTATCTAGGATAACGATATTGTCTTTTAAAAGAACCTTACGTTTATTGTGACATCAGTAACGAGTTGACAGTACAAATTTTGTATTTTAGATCGCATTTTCGAGATTCGACCTTATTTTTGTAGAATGTTGAGACCTCTTTGTACTTTACCACTTCCTGGGTCTTTGTTGAAGCATTTTCAAGAATTTGGATTTAATTATTGCGAAGATGTGTGCCGTTACAATTCTCAAAAGGTTCCTGGTATGAAGATGAATTGTTATCATTTTTATATGACTTTCTATCAAATTTTGTTCATTCATGATTATTTTTCAGAGTTGAATTCAACAGCAGAAAAAATAATATCTAATTATTGTTCTGAACCTTGTGAATATTGGAAAAGTCTTATGACTAGTCCTTCTAATTCTAGCGCCTTAGATCTTCTGAAGGTAAATAACTTGCTTAGAAAACAATGAGGTTGCATTATTGTATTTGTTTTGATGTGTGTTGATAAGTCATTGATTGGTCTGTTTTACATTGCATTCATCTATTAAAATGACAATTAAATTCACATTAACTTATTCATGCCATTCACATTTATTTTAGCTTGAGGAAAATCAATTTGTTACAAAATGTGGAATTGAAACATTCAGTAGCCAGTTGGATGGGTTTTTAGAAGGAGGAATACCTTTGAATAAGATTACAGAATTTACGGGAGCTCCTGGATGTGGGAAAACTCAGTTATGGTATGAAATGAATGAAACCTTGTTCATTTAATTGCTTTTTTAAATTTTCAATCTAATATTTCATATTCTTTCTCTTGTCACAGTCTACAACTATGTGTTGATGTGCAGATACCTCGTGCATTTTGTGGCCAAGAAGGGCAAGCTGTTTATATTGATACATGTAATAATTTTTCTGTTGCTCGACTTTTGGGTATGTGTTTACTTACTCTTCATAGTTTTCATAATTGTTCTTTTCCTGTTTCATAGAAGCTAAGTTTTTCAGAGTAACATCATAGAATCATTAAATGTGTTTACTGTATTTTGTGATATCTGTAGATGTAATTTTACTTATTATTTCTTATAACTTTAACCCTATTTGATTGGATTATTTGTTTGTATTATCCCATTCAAACCACCTTTCATGGAATTAAGAGATTATCTCTGGCTTGAATTGGGAAGTATGCTTTATCTTCTATATGGCAATTGCGATAATTTCTCTAATTTTCTATATTTATTTAGGGCCAGATATCTTCTTTGTAGCTTCCAGCCTTTCGTCTTTACTTGTTGGCCAAATTCATATTTGTTGAGAGTTTAAAAAGCTGTTAATTGAATCTTCTTTAGATGGAAACTTCATTAGCAAACATATGGTGTGTGTCTCGTGAAACATTTTATCCTGAACCTCATGGTTGTTAGTTGAAGTTTTGTGATTTGTAACTATTTACTTAATATTTTCAATTTCCTCAATTTATAGATGAACATGTTCATTATTTATACATTTTTCTTTTTTTGTGAATTGACTTTTTGTAGCTTTACTTTTGGCCCATTAATCTTTCATGTGCAATGCAGGGAAGTGTATTGAATTTTGTTCAAAAATCTGCTAAGATCCACTCTCTCCTAGTGTTCCAGATGTTTGATTCTTCACATTTACCTTGTATGTGTCATTTGAAAACTTTTATTTTTATTTATTTATTGTTTATATGTTTTAGTACTTTTACTCAATATTGTTGGATTGTTCCATTTCAAATTATCCAGAGAAAATTGAAAATGTAATTTATGGTCTCAGAATCTTATGAAATTGTTTTATTTGTTCCCATTGCTATCACAATTAACAACTTAAATATAATTTTTGTACCTGAAATACTTTTTAGGATATAGATTTTAAAAATGTATTTTATTTTTAACTTACTGTCTTGTTATGGTTTGTTTTATAGAAATTGGTGAATCTTGTGTCAAACATTGTGAAAATATCGCAGAAAACACAAAAAATCCTGAACTGAGTGAAGCTCTGGAGAGATTTTGTAGAACATCAATTCTAAAAAATGTATTCTATTTTTTATGTGCGGATTTCAATCAGTTAGCAGCAAGTGTTATATATTTAAGAGATTTTTTGTCTGAGAATAATAGAGTAAGTTTGATGTTGGTGAAATATTATTTTGTTAGAAACCTTGACCTTATCCATTTGTGACTATAATTGTAAATGATCTGTATTGTATGGAATTACAGGTTTTAAAATGTTACTTACTCTCGTATTCCTAAGAAATTTCACACTGTGAAATCCTTGTCATGTAACTCACGATACTTCTCTATTAATAATGTGCCTTCCAGGACATGTTTTTGGAGACATTCTTCCTAAATTCAAGCTCAGTTGATATATGGGGATAATCCCTCAAAAATTTTTGAAAGGTCCATACTTTTTGAGAAGTATTGTTTTTTGAATGTAGTATAATTTATTATAATTTATTTCTTTTATCACTGTTTTTAGGTATTCCAACAACAGAAACTAGGATTTTAATTTGTTGTTAGATTTATGTTGAAGAATTATTTCAAATATTACTTTACAGGTTCGATTGGTTGTGATCGATAATATTACATTCCCTTTGCAGAATATAAGTAATAGTCTTCAGAGGAGAAAGTTGGTGTATGAGTTATTTGGAAATCTGAGAGATATAGCAAACACTTCAAACATTGCAGTATGTATTTATTATTATTATTATTATTATTTGTGCTTGAACGGAAAAATTAATTATTGTTGTGGTTGTTGTTGCTGTTGTTATCGTCTTTTGATACTTAAATATTTATTTAACTCTGCTGACAATGTTTTATTGTATCATTTTGACTCTGTGTTACTTTACTTATTTTAATTAATTACTTATTTATGAATCAAATATAATCTTTGATCTCAAATAAATCATCCAAATTTTGAGCAATGCCTGATTTTTTTCTTATCAATACCATAGAGCTTTGTGTGTTCTTTGTTCAAGTTTTTATGACAATTCCTTGTCAATCATGAATATTGAAACATTTTGGTAACATTCGAATTCTCAGGTTTTTGACATGAAATTTTTATTGTGTGGCAAAGTTTAAATAGATAACCAAATCTGATTTTAGCTGGTTGAATTTTGGTAATTTGTTCTCTTCCTCTGTATTGTGAAAAAGAAATATTTAATTTATTTAGCATAATCTAAATACCCTGGAAGTATGGAACATATGCAGGTTTACCATAATATGTCATAATATTTAAATTTCTAAATTTTTTTGAGTATTGTGTATCTTCTGGAATGTGTTTTTCGGGGGCCTTTCTCTATCATCATCAGAGTTGGACTAAACCTCCACTCTGCAGACTAAATGGACAAAATTGCTTGTTTAAATTTAATATTCATAAAATGTTATTTTTGCCAAATACTGTTATTACCATTGTACACTTTCTCACTATCCCTGTTCTCAATTTTATAAATTCCTTATTAATTTGTGTTGAAAAACATTGTTATTACATTTTTATATAAGGACAGCTGCTTTTAATTAAGTTTTTTGGGGTTTATGCTATTTATTGTTAGAATGCTACTGTAACCAGTAATTTGATTGATTAACAAATTTAACGTATTTAATTTTTGTTGCTGGTGAGATGATTTCTGATGAATTTGTTGTTTGTGATTAACAAATTCAATTACAACAGCGTTATGTTTGAATTTAAAATTTATTTTTCATACTTTTTACACAATTTATTTCATGTCTATTTAAGAACCATTGGAGTACAGTTATTTTATAAATTAGTTTTTTAATTATTGTTAATTTTGACAAATAGGAAACAATACTTCATTTTCTGTCCTCTAATTGGTGGTGTAATTCTACAGGTCTTGTTGAGTGAAATATTTTTTGCTAGTTGATAGATTCTTTATCTTTTGGGAGATATTTGTTAGAAATCATTCACCCTTTTTTATGAATTACTTTACTATTTGTTTAAGAATAATGTTTTGAATCAGAGGAAATAAATCTATAATTTGTGAGATCGATCGTCAAATTAACTGTCATAACAGTATTATATCTTTGCAGGTTGTCCTGACCAACAATTTGACCACTAAAATTGGTATTGATGGTAAAAGTACCCTTGTTCCTGCATTAGGAGAAAGTTTTGGACACTGCATAAATAATCGTTTTATCCTTGGACATATTTCAGGAAATAGTTTTGCTTGTACAAATGTGAAGAACTTATTCAAACAGTCCACAACTGTTCATTTTAAGGTAATAAAATATACCTATTTCTATTGTTGTTGTTGTTGATATTTTTGGTTCTTTGTATTCATATATTAGTTTTAATTAAATTTTTTTTCGTATATTAATTTTTTTGTATGTAATTATTTTAGTTTTTAAGTCGCCAGCCTATGTATGGGTGTTTTTGCACTCTTGTAGGAGATTTCGTATAACTGGTGAATAATAACTTGAGTGTAACATTAAATTTTAATTTTATAAGTTTGAAAACTTTGTAGTTTTGCATGTCCCATATTTATTTGAATTTGATGTTCCTTCATTTACAGATTACAAAGTCTGGTGTAAGAGATACTGAAGAAGATTGAAAAATGTGATAGAAGTTTATTTGTATCATTTTGTGATTTGTCTATAGAAAGTTTTTGTTCAGTAATTTATTTTATTTTAGTTTTGTTTTCTGTTATTTGTTCAAATAAATTGAAATTTTTCTCTGTATTTAAATACAAAATTAATGTGATCTGATGTATTTTATCTATTCACTGTGAATAAATAAATGATTTTGTTTAACAATGGTGAAAAAGTGAAAGAATTTGGATTATTTCTTGCTATTGGTTGTGAGGTTTATAACTTGTGATGATTCTGCAGAACATATTTTAAGGAATCTTCACTGGGTGGCACAGGGGGTATGGGGGAAGTCAGACTAGTCTAAATTTATTTCATCATAATAATTGAAGCTACAGCAGGCCCTGGACCATAAAGCGCAATTTTCTTATTTCCTAATTTTTTTTTTCATATTTGGTACCAGCACAAAAAGTGTCTATGTCCCTCTAGTGCACAGACTATAGTCCCTCTAGTGCACAGACTCTATGTGCTCTAGTGCCATGTGGTTTATAACTTAAAATATGCTGTGATTCTGTGAAGTTAGTTGCAATTTACTTTTGCAAAGAACAGGAACCATAAATCATTGTTTTAAACAAAATTGTGATTGCTATCTTCAACTCTGACCATTTTTTGAGACATGAATTTTTTTAAAAAACGTAACTTAAATGACTCAATATATTGAATTTATTAACCCTTTTAGTGCACGTCATTCTTGATTGAGGGTTATTGATAACTTTTCTGCTTATTCCAAAATGTGTCAACATGAAAATAAATGTCTGACAGCTGTGTCATAGTGAAACTCCGCTACCTAAACACAGATGAGAGGATAGCGCGGAGTTGATCCCTGCTTCATACCTGTGACTTCCCTCGCTTACTCAAAATTAATGTCCGTTTCTTAAATTCCCTAGCACCCCAACATGTCTCCTTCCCGAATTTTACAAATTATGAAGCTTGGAACGACTTGAAGGAGCCTGAACCTCGCTACATAATAAACAAGACATGGAGGAAAATAATACTTCGATATATGAGACTTCTCATTAGTGTGTCTATTATCCCTCTTTTATATGTCTATTTGAGCAAACAGTATAAACATTCGTTGTACACAAAGCGCTCACACAAATATTTTTTGAGAGGTCAAAATTTCTGCTTACAACTGCAGCAGTTTCAATGTCTGAACTTCACGGGTTTGTGCAGGGTTTGTGAAAGCCCGGCGATTTCTACCTCGGTGCACTCCGGTGTAAAAAGGTTGTGTTGAAAAGTAGTAACGATCAGCGCCTCTGCTGGACAAGACAACCAAATCAAGTAAAATCAAGTAACAAATGACTGCTTGCTCAGCGAAGCACAGCGAAGTCTGGAGCAGTTTGGACTTGAAACTGTGAAGTGTTGTTATGTATTTGTGATTTATATTAGAGAATATTTCCTATAATTCTATAGGCACTCATTAGTGATTAACAATGTCTGAACGTAAAGTATTAAATGTAAGTATTAAAATTATTGTCATTTTATCGTATTCAGCAAGTTAACCTATATCTACTATTTGTTGTCTTTTTTTAGAAATATTATCCCCCGGATTTCGATCCGTCAAAAATCCCTCGCATGAAATTGCCGAAAAATCGGCAATACACCGTACGCTTGATGGCACCCTTTAATATGAGGTATTATGAGTTTGGTACTTCTGTCACAATACCTACCAATTTACCTACCTTCCTGTCATCTCTTCAAATTATTTTCTAGATGTGTTACTTGTGGAGAATATATTTACAAAGGGAAAAAATTTAATGCTCGGAAAGAAGATGTTGAAGGGCAAGATTATTTGGGGATTCGAATTTATAGGTTTTATATCAAGGTTTGTGCACTTTTTTTACCTGGTCATTATTATAAAAAGTTATTATTCATAACTGTTGTAAACAAATTAAAATTTAAAAAATTACAGTGCACCAGGTGTTTGCAAGAAATATCTTTTAAAACAGATCCCCAAAACACAGATTATGAAATTGAGGCAGGTGCAACACGTAACTTCATGGCTCTTAAGCTTGCAGAAGAACAGGCTCAAAGAGAGGAAGATGAAAGGAAAGAAGATGAAGCAACCAACCCAATGAAGGTTCACACTTGTTTTATTAGCATAAGATGTAGGTTTTATTTGTGATCTAGTAATTTATGACATAATTTCAACCACACTTATTTGGTCTTTCAGTTGGTATTGACACTTGTGATTATATTGCACTATGAGTGTGGTGGAATTAGTTGTTATTGAATTCTTTATTTAATTTTGAATGAATCTGCTCATATAAATTAAATAATGTCTTCATTTGGTAGGTTGTGCTCAATATATTGAAAAAAATATTTCAGAAATTTTTAAGATTTATCTTTTTACAGTTGATATTGATATGACACCGTGTATGGCAGAATTCTTTTTTAAATTGTGGATAGTAATTTTAAGTATACAATGTGTGTATTTTTAGATATCAACAATAGTTTATAAGGTTTGAAGTTATGAAGTGGGGAAAATTGATGTTCAGAGAAGATCTGTGTTAATTTGGGACTGTGGCCAGTTCAGATTTGGAAAAGTTTGAATTAGCTGAATAATCCTAATACATTGTGTTCTGAATCATATCAAATACAAACTTTAATTTCAGTCAGAGAGATCAAGTGTTTTTATTTTGAAATATTAAATGGTGTTAAGTCTTATGTATTAATTTTGTAATAAATTATATTTATTTATTTTAAATTTAATTCATTCACTGATTGAATAGAAACACAATTCTGGCTGTGGCACATGCACTTATCATCAGATATAATGAGTATTATGATAATAAATAATAAAATTTTTATAGAAATGAATGCTATAAATATTATAATTCAATACTATGTCATGTTAATGTTTAATTTTTGAAAAATTTCAGTTACTAGAAAATCGAACTAAGCAATCAAAACAAGAATTAGAGTTACTTGAATCATTGGAAGAACTTCGAGATTTGAATAGAAGGCAGAGATCAGTGGATTACGATTCTATGTTATCTCAGTATGATAACAAGGACTTCATTAAAAAACTGGAGGAACAACAAGAAGCTGAGGATGAGAAATTTATCAAGTGAGTATATATGATGTTTATTTTCTTTCAGTACATATTTTTAATTTTCTTTCTGTTGCTAAAATTTGATAATCAATTTTACTGTTCTATCACTAAGCGATGAAGCATGGAGATATTCCATTTGAAGATTTGTTATTTTCACCAAGATTATTAATTCATTATCTTTTCTTACTCATTTAGTAGCATTGGTGTATCAGTTAGTCTGGTAAAATTTGAATACTGATAAAAAAAGAATTTAAAAATTGGTGTATCAAATTTTCTTCTACATTCTTTTTTAGAACTGTTGGATCTGTATCTATTGCTGGAATTTTTAGAAACTAAAGATAAATTTGCATAAATTTGTGTTGAACGAATGTTTAGTTTGTTATGAATATTGTATTCAACCTATTCTACAGGTCTGTATTTGGTTCAAAGAAGCGAGTCATTAAGGAAGAGATTATAGAGGATACACATGGAGGTGGAAATGCTAGCAGTAGCGAGTCCTTAGCTGTATCCAGTGGTAGTACAATAAAAGAAAGTTTACATATTGCAAGTTCAAATTCTATTGAGATTCCATCATCATCATCTGCTAAAACAAGTAGTATTGCTAGTGCTGAACCTCCAAATAAAGTTATGAAGTCTTCTATAAATGAGGTATGAATGAAAAGTTTTTTGCTATTTCAGGATGTTAATGTTGTGTTTATGATAAAGTATTTAACTATTTAACAAATATATCTCATTATTTTGTTTTAAATTTTCTAATATGAAACTTGGGGCTTTCTTTAAGAGATTTATCATTCCACACAAGTATTCTTGCAACCCCTCCCTCCTTACTCCCTAGGGGAGATTTTTACAATCTGTTTTTTTTTATGATAAGAACATCTCTCACTTTTCTCTTGAAGCTCCCTAAAAACTCGATTCTTTATTAATTAACAAATGGATAATTCATTTGATTGTGAATGTTTAGAGTATTTTCCTCATTATATGACTTCTTAGTGTGGATTCTAGATGCAATAGTACTTTCTAGCAGATGAAATGTATAATATAAATGTAAGTTTTACAGTATTTAATGTATTAATATAATTTGCAAGATAATTTTAATTTTGCACAGTCCATTTTTTGCTCGAAATCAAAGGAATATGTGTAATATCAATCATGCATCCTCCAATGTCACTGCTGTAATCTGCTGAAAATGACATCACTGCTGTATGGTCAAACTCAAGATATGGAAAATGATGCGTGTTCTATTTTTCATCCATTTTTGCAAACTATGTTTGAGTGTCAATAAATGAAAAAGAAGGTCTTGATTTGTGGCAGCAGCAACAATCGTGGCATACAGTTCAAAGTGGGACTGTCATAGCATTAATCTAATATTTTTTTATTACTGCAGCAATAAATTAAATACCATTCATTTTAAAGAATTAAACATGGATATTGCTACCAATGCAGTTAGCTAGCATACCATTGATGACAAAAACAGTTTTTGACTTCCAAATTAATAAGCAACCATTCATTCCTCTTATTTGATGCATGAAGAGTAACTTAATGTTAAACATAGTATACTATGTATATGTGTATAATGAGAAAACCTCAGGACAATAAATATTTGCAACAAGTGGCAAAGTATTAATAGTTAAAATATTTAATTTATAATAAATTGCACAACAAAACAGCCTGTAAAGTTATTTTAAAAGTTATTTACAATGACAAATTATGTATTATTTTGGGAGATAACCAAGTAACCTCACAGTTACAATAATTTAAAACTTTTTATTTATGAAAATAAATAATTAATAAATCAAGTCTCTTGGAACCAAGTGTCACATTTTAGTTTATACTACAGTGACTACAACACTACTGTTTGCCACCATGCAATAACTACAAACAACTCTACTACTGTGTGAAGCTAGTTTAACAGAAAAAACATCAGAGCTACCTAAACCACAGGCAACATGGGCAACTATTCTTCATGCAATCTTGTATCACAAAATGCATTGTGTAAAGAGAGTTTTAGTTTGTAGAATGGGTTGAAAAAACACATTTGTAGAACTGTAAAACATTGTAACACTTTTTTTTTTCATTAAGTGAAATTAAACTTTTTTATGAATTCCCTGGTAAGTTCAAAATTTAGACCAAACTTACATGTATTTATGGCACATATTATTATTATGTTATTTAAAAAAAGACCATCAGGAACCAGAAAGTAAAGTACACAGTTAATTAAACTATTTACCACAATTTGGGGGTGCACAGGGGCAGTGATAAAAAAACAAACAACAAAATACTATAACATGTACATAACTAAATTTCCTGATTTTTTAAACTAATTTGTCTTTTTTTAAATAACAAGTGTTCCTTAGATATACTTCAGGTTGGAAAAATATTTGTTTTACAGTTTATATAGGCAAATTACAAAAGACTATAAGTAAGGCATGATGGCTTACAACACTCTTATCAGGCTTTTATGACAGTGTTGTTTATATAAATATTACTGATTGAAATGCACAACCATTCTACAAAATTATTGAATAAAGTTCTGTGGTATGTCAATTTATTTTTGAATGTCAGGAACAAATATTTAGTGTCCACTTTCACATGTAGGTCAAAATGGACTGAACTTCGGATATAACTTACTCTTCTGGGACAGTAGAAAACACAAACACTTTTGAAACTGCTTGAAAAACAAATTTCCATTGTTCTTCATTAACAGAAACTTCCCCACAAATCATTGCTGCTATAAACTTAAAATACAAAATGTTTCCTCTTTGAAACAAATATATCCACATAGAAAATTGGGGTTTATTGGGATCTAAAAATGAAAATCTACGATAGTTTGACACTTGGTGGACTTTGAGGGTGTCAAAGTATCTAAATGTTGAACTATCCAGAGAATATGGCATATTATATATAGGAAGCATTAAAAACGTGATTTTAGTATGGAGATTGCACAATTTTAATGAATACTAACAAAAAAATAAAACAAAACATAAGTAAAAAGTGCAGTAACGTATTGACTTAATGAATACTGCCAAACACTTAGAAACTAAACAGTAAACTACAAAGTAAAACAAAAATTAAAAGTGCAGGAACATATTGACTTAGTTACAAAAACAGTTTTACATCATACTTTGCAAAATATTTGTTAATTTTAAGTTGTTTTTCACTTTCATTTCATTTTTGTGCCCTCAACACTCAACAATGTCACCTTGCCATGAGCCTTGTCGAAGTATACGGAGTGTTGAAGAATCGAAGGTTTGCTGAATATATCCACTAAAATAATTATAAATTTTTTTTTAAATTGTTTCATTTACATAGGCTTAAATAATTAGATACATTACGAATTTAAACTTAATAATATATTTCAACCATTACAATGTTTATTTGTTGAGAGTGTAACCTTTCAACAAATAAACACTGTAATGGTTGAAATATATTATTTAAGTTCAAGTTTTATTTATTTTTTACTCTGAAACCAATTAAGTTAATCTAATTATCTGAACTTTCCAATGATGAATTCACAAAATCCCAAACTGAGATAACAAAAATCACCTCAGAATGCTACATATTATTTGTACCCCATTCCCACCAAATTCCTGGCATTCCATTTTTTCTTCTATTTCTCAAAAGCTATATGTCCAGTAGAAGGGGAAGAAAGGAAAATGTCTATTGGGATTCTTCCACCTGTCCGGTCCAATTGTTTTTTAATGTCTTCTTTCTTTTTACATAGTAAACCACTGCCTCAAATATTGAAAGTAGATGTCCTGTTTTCACAATTGTAAATATTGTGATTGTAACTATTATTTTTATTTACAAATGTTGCTGTAACTTAATTTACTAAATTCCAGTACAAACAATTTCAAAATCATTGAAATAATAAAGTATAGCCCTGTTGAAAAATTGAATGTAGTTTAATGGTGTGTATGTAGTTTGTTAAAAAAACAAAACAATTATAATTAATTATGTCAGAATTTTTTAATATTCTGATTTGGCATTTGGTTTATCAGGTTGTGTAAATTTTTACCAGTGATATTTAAATAAAGGAGGCAATATTTGTTCAAAAAACGTTTGTCTTCTCAAGTGATGTAGGTACAGTTCGGTAGCATACTTAGGTGGTCTGGACTTCATCCTTTAATGGACCCCCAAATAAATCACCAAAAATAGTATAAAAATGAGAAATTGAATTTAAATATACTATAACTTCATTACAACAATAGAAAAATTAATAGCTGATCTTATTAAATACAACCCAAATTCAATTTCAAATTCTTTTTTCGTTATCTCAACCTGCAAACATGATATATGGTTGGAACACGGGGCCTCTAAATAACTTGCATATATTTTTGGAAAAATAATATACTATATTTTTCAATAAATTGAGTACATACATATACTCCTGCATGGGGGCTTTATAAGTTGTAGGTACGCTACAGCTCTGCTAAGCAAATTTTATGAAAACGTCATTAATGATGCTTCTGAATCAGTAAAGTTTAATTATTTCTGTGAGGAAGAAATGTAGTCAATTTGGTATTGTTTTTCTTATACCTTGATTTTGTAATAGTTGCTATCTATTATTCAGGAACTTCAGAAACCTCTGGGATCTTCACAACCATTGAGTGCTACTAATAAACCAGGATCCTCATGGAGTTTAAGTGTTGGATCTGTCAATACTGGAAGAAAAGGTGCTCTAGCTGGATTAGTGCGCCTCAAGAAAGCACCTAGTGAGGAATCATCATCAAAACCTGTGGAAATGTCTGTGAAAGAGAAGAAGGAGCCAAGTTCTTCAGTCACAGGGTTATCATTACTAGGTTCTTATTCAGACTCTGATAGTGATGGAACTTAACATTCAAGAAAATTTTTGTTTAGTGAAAAATCACATAATTCTCATTGTTATGATTATTGTTTGATCCATTTAAGATTATCATAATTTTTTTTATGGATGTATGACAACTTGTCTTGCTGACAAGGAGATGTCAAAATTACTTCATATATAATAATAGTATTGTTGCAGAGAAGTTAAGTACGGCCATTTCTATATTTTTATGGTTGTTAGTAAAAGAGCAAAAAATTAATAAAATCGTTATTTAATAGCATATTCATACATTTTTTCCATAATATTATTTACAAAAAAGAAAAACTACTAAAATCATAAACATTTCTAGTATAACTTTTTGTAAAATTTATAGGTATCAAGTTCGTAGTTACTTCCTGAAGTAAAGAAATTAAGTTTTCTTTACTCTATAGGAAATATGTTTGTTGGTCATACAATTTTGGGATTCTAGAAGTATATCTTCAACATGTATCTTGGGGTTTCTTCTGTATTGGACAGTTCCTCAAAGAAACAGGAATTTTCGTTCTCTGCAAAGAAAATAGAAGAGTGTGTGTTCAGAGTAGTTGTACATTGGGAAACATAGCTGAGGAATGCAGAAGGCAACATCTATTTGTTAGGAAAATGTTTTCATTGTAGAACATTCAATTGAACACTTACAATCGATTAACAATCAATGTTGAAGATTTTATCAGTTTCCTCCTGTCCTCAAATTAATTAAGATTTTTAGCTTTCATAATCACAGAAATGATATTGGGAATTGTTTTCCAAACTTCTATTAGGGCATAAAAATACTCATATTATATACCTCTCCATAGATTTTTCCCTTTAGTTAATCTATTTTTTGAAAAGTTTATGTTAGTTGTATAGAAATGACCATACTTATTAATGCCACTCCTTTTTGCAATGTTGTGATACGGAATTCACACAAAACATCTAAATAACTTGCATATATTTTTGGAAAAATAATATACTATATTTTTCAATAAATTGAGTACATACATATACTGAGTTACCATCATATTGTCATTCTATATTTACATATACACAGTGATATCTACAACTTACTGATGTGTTGCCATCTGCATTCTCAATTGTTAAGAATTCACAATTAAATTAGCATGTGCATAAATAATAACTATAAATCATTATAAAAATACTATTTCTTTTATGGAAATATTCATAAACTGAATCTACCAATGTAAGCTTTGACACTGCTCTGTGTGACATTCAAAAGTTTCCATACACTGCATTGATATATGAATAGGATGCTGGTACATAGAAGGTAGGTCTGTTTCATAAGAATCCTCTGTATCATAATCATTTGGATTCAAATGGCATGAATTTTCTGAAGGAGTGTCAGAATCTTCCATTGATTCTGTGGTTTCTGCATGGAGAATGGCATAAACATTTGCTATGCTTCGTGTAACTGCTCTAGCATGTCTGATCCTTTGCTTGAAAAGTTCTGTATCTACTCTGTGTTTTTGTTTAGCTTCATTTGAAGAATGTTCAGAAGTGAGGGTATCTTGTTTTTGTGTTATCGGAGTAGTTTCTAAAGTATCATTCAAATCCTTAGTTTTCAAGTTTAACTTCAGGTTATCATGTAGATTGCATTTCGAGAGCTCTTGAGTCGTCTGTGTTCTGGAGTTTGATGAGTGGCAACTTAGACTTGTCTGGGCAAGAGAGAGATCTCTGGAATGATTGCATGATGTTTTGGATGAGACTTTGTCAGCTTGGGATTGGCTGCAGCTTAAAGGAACTTGATTCGAAATCTCCATTTGAGCATGGGAATTGATATATTTTTCTCTTCCTAGTTCCGGAATGTGAAAAGAATTGCTTTGCTTTGTTTGGTGTATTTCAGTACCGCTGAAAAGTCTATGTACTGTACCCCGTGTCTGAGCACGGATGCAAAATGATAAAGGAAGTTTGGAATAATTGCTTCTTTTCTGTATGGTTGCAAGTTTACTCTCACTTTTTGCCACTTCTCGAGGGATAAAGAGTTTTGAATGTGAAATTTCATTAGTTAAGTCGTTTGTTCTTTTACACGTCATTATATTGTTTTGTGCAAGCTGAGAACCAGACCAACTCTTCAATGCTTGTTGAAAGTTGATGGCACCGTGACCATCTGGATTCTTATTTACTTCGTAACCTGTGGGAAATAATGTTTGTTTTGTTTCTTCACCATCTCTGTAGCACAACGATGTGGGAAGAGTGGGTACAGGGATTGACAACCCTGATTCTGCGCTGTCAGGTAAAGTATCCCTAACTACAGTGGCATAACGACTGGAGATGAATTGAGAATCTTTATTTTTAAACGACTGTTGCTCCACATTGAACTGCACGTGGGTCAAGTCTTCCCGAGACTGACCCGAACTACTACCGACACTCGATTTTCCCTGACTAGTAGACAACGTACACTTCTCCACCATCTGTTGTTGCACGTCGGCGCATCTGTTTGCCGACCGGTATCCGCTGGTGCCCACGTCCATCGACACATCACTCGAGCACATGCCGTCTGACTCGAGCGGCGGTGATGTCCTCGTCGTCGTGTTGAGCGTGCTTCCTTTCATGCACGCCGTCAGCATCTCCCTGGACTCGTTACCGGGGGTCGACTCGCTGCCGGCCGCTGTGTCGTACGCGCGCGTGTAACCGCTCGTCTCGTCGCTGGTCGTCAAGTGCTTGGTGACGTCGCTGCGATCGCGACTCTCCGACGAGACCTCTTCGATGGTGGGCAACGTCCAGGGCACGACGCGGCAAGATGGCGGGCGCTGCAACGTCACGCTCTCGCTCATCACTTCCACCTCCAAAGAGAAGACAGGCGTGTTGTCTTGCGGCAAGGGGCCTTCACCGCCTTCCAGACCTCGCGAACGGAAGCCTTCTTGTCTCAAGACAGGCGCGCACCTGAAGGGCACTCGGGTGGAGCTACGGATGTCTTTGGGCAACGAATCCAGTTGTTTGTCTGACATCTCTCCACCCGGGAGGGTCACATAGCTCTGCAAGTTGCGGTCATCCTCGTAGTACCCTATGGGGGATTGCGACATGAACGCGAACCACCCCGGACGTTGGTTTTCTGAGGATACAGCTTCGGTCGTAGCTGCTTCCGGATAGAAAAGTTGGAAGCCCATGCCGTGGAATTCGAGGTCGTCCGAGTCGGTGACTTGAGAGTCGCCATGGCTGGCGACGCGGGAATTATCTGCGCTGTCCTCGTCACTTGCCCACGGCACCCACGCTGTGACTGGAGACTGCTCCCGCGAGTAGCGAGGTGACAGCGGCGAAACGATACTTACTCCCCGCTCGCTCCTCTTTTGCTCTTCCGCCCCGCCGCCGCCGCCTTCCCCGCCATGCATCCTGCCCGGTCCTATTGTTGCATTCTCCTGGATGAAGGGATTATCGGGAATAGTTGAGGTTTGGTGAAATATTTTGTCTGGCGCGTTTTTTGGGCTTTGAACACCCTCTGCAAGAATGTGTTGGTCGACATTTTGGTCTTGGGTTGGCTTACTTCGTTTAGGAATTGGAATCGGGTTAATGTAATTGCTGTTGCTGGGCAACAGTGCCCATGCACTATCGGTGGCATTGGTGCCAATTGCGGTTGTTGATTCTTGTTTCGAAAGGTTTATTTTTCCTGTACTATCCCCTGAAGCATCCCAATCCGGGATTGCTCCCAAACGCGGTATTATCTGTGGTGCTGTTCCTAAGTATATCATGGAACGTTTATTTTCCTCTACCGGCAGGAACGTGTTTGTAGATCTATTCCCGTTTAATGCCAAATTATTCACTTGCAATGGCGCTTTTTTACTGGTGGCTGGTGCGCTGGCGGGTCGCGGGCGAAGAGGTGTCGCCCAGGGTTCTGAGGCACCTGCTCGTAGACGCACTCCCGACAGCGTGGGTTTTCCTGCCCACCCCGATTGGGTACGCATTGGACTTCTCAGTTGGGTATTTATTAAAAACGTATTGCTGGTGTTCTGTCTTTCGATATTCCAAAGTGGGTTTGTTGTATTATTACCGGGATGAGGATTCTGCTTGAATGAGATGGGGGGCGTCTGAAAGTTCCTGGTACCGTAGATTGAACAAATATTGGGTAATGATCCATGATCCTGACCTAGACCGTATTGACTGTTTGGCTGATACTGGGTTTCATTTATCTGACAAAGACTAGACGTCGGGAGGGTCAATGGTATGTTGTGTTGCGAATGATTAATCTGAACTCCCGATAGATTAGCATCCTCCATGGAGACTCTGACCTTGTCCGAACTATTTTCTCCCACCGGAAACCTATTTTCTATCACATCTGGACAGTGGTTCTCCCAAGGAATCCCGAAGCCTGGTCCTGGACCTGCGTGTTGCTTGTCGAATGCAGTTTCGTTCTGGGGATGACAAGCATCCATCGCCTGTCTTCCTGTCTCGACGGCTGCGAATGCCGCCAACGCTACGGCCGCGTCCGTCGCCTGCGCTAGCGCTTCCTGCATTCCAGTTTCCGCCGTTATCAAACCCTCTTCCACATCTCCCATACCCATATTCGCAGTCACCACGAATTTAAAAACGGGTGGTTCATTAGGATCGGTGCTCGCTGCGCGGTCGATTTTCGGATCGACCGTGAGATAGAATGTCCCTTTGGGCGGATTGTGTTCCGCGCCCGTGGGTATACGCTCGATCTGATTGAGTTCGCGACCGTTCCAGAAGTAGTAACTGGGCGGCGGCGGAGTGCGCGCGCGCGGACGAGGCGCGTTGCGTGAAGGTGGAGGTGGAGAGACAGGGGAAGGAGGAAGAAGACCGTACCGTTGGGGTTGTTCCTGAGCCTGGAGCAGCATCTCGAGGCTGGAGATGCGAGCCTCCTGGCGCGTGCGCTGCGCCTGGCTGCGCTCCTGCTGGTCTTCCAGCTGCTTCACCAGAGCCTCCAGCTTTGTTACCTGCAGCTGCTTTGTCTCCAGCGCAGTGTAGATCTGCTGCAGCTCCGATACTTTCGCTTCCAGATCCGACGTCGCCTACGAACAACATAACGCTGATTTAGGAGCTAGACCACAATAATATACTTGGGAAGAATATGGAAATGTTTGTTTTAATTTTTTCGTGCTGTGCTTTCGTTTATTGCGAGTTAACCGAGAGTTGAATACGTCTAAAGCTACAGTTATATGCAAAGATTGAATTATCATCGCAAGGCGGACGATTGTTCTGTAGCAGCAGTTTTCATTTTCGGATGTTTCGTCATTGAAAGAAATTATCAATGTTATAAATCTATAGAATTAGCTTCACATGTCACATAATTTTATTTTTATTAATATTCCTTGGAATTTTGAGAAGATAATCTTTTTGAAGATAATGTTGGTAAGTATTGACTCTGGAACCATAGAGTCCCTCAAAATGTGATACCCGGTACTCGATTAAGTTGTTTATACAGTTGTCGTACCTTTATTTAAAACATTCTGTAAAGTATTACTTTATCTCGAATTTGTCATTTCTTTCTGACCAATCGTTAGCTAAAAATGTTCCCTGCCTTACCTTCTTGTTGGCATCCTCGTTCTCCTTGGATTGCGCACGCAGCACTTCCACCGCTTCCTCCTGCCGTTGCTCTTTGCTCTTGAGCAACACGATGAGTTCGTCGCGCACCTTGAGCACCTTGGCCTGCTCGCGCATGACGCGTTCGCGTTGCTCCACCTCTTGCTGCTTCTGCACCACGGCGCGCTCCAGCTCATCGTTGTGACGAACCACCTCCTTCAGCGCGTTCTGTAGCTCACTCACCTGCGACGCAAAGACAAAACAATTCCCGTCGGGGTCAGTAAATATTCGTAGCTTTTCACTTCAATGTCCCTGTTCATATAGCTGTGACATATCAGACGCGAACCCTCCTCTTCCTAATCCCTCTGTATCGAGGGAAACGCCAGCTACGACTAAGACATCGGAGCGCGTAATTTCTCAGACATCATTAGCTTCTGAATCGGTGACTCGGATTTACGGAGTTCCTTTTCTGTTTCTCTAACATAATGTAAAGAGAAGCGCCAGCGAGACCAACCCCTCTGAGGAAGTAATTTTTCACATTGCCCTCTATGAATTGAAAGCTTTATCTCTTGTGAAATAGGCAGAACCTGTTTAGTCCAAGGTAGCGACTGCACGCTGACACTTTGGAAGAAGAGCACGCTTTCGGCCTGTGTCTCGTCCTAGTCGTACTTAAGTATACTCCAAGTCATGTAACTTTGACGAATATTATGCAATACAGCTGCCTAACATGAATTGCCAACTTCTATGAATTCAAGTTATAACTAAATAAATATTTATAGTAGTCAAAAGAGCGACTATTTGTTGTAAAGAAATACTTTTTGATAACACAACAAACTAAGAAAGTATTCGTTCGACACGCTTGTTGCAGAAAGAATAGAATAGCGCCATAAGAGCGAGTGAATTGAATTGATGGCTGATGTTGGCGATAGATTTAAGTTAAAAGAAATTCGAATGTCCTGTTAACATAACGCGAGGTTCAAATATCATTACTCTTATGGACGATGGCGAAGAAAAAATGTTGGCTACACTGTCCTCAAGCGATGTACCAACATCAAACCAATTCGACTGACAATAAAGAAATAGATAAATAATATATTGTCAGGAGATGTTATAATCTCCTAAGACCACATTGAGGATGACAAAGTAATTTACTGCATCTAATATACAATAAATAAATCACTATCATTCAATATACAGTGCACTTCCATTCATGATTTTTTTAAGTTAAAAGGGGTAGCGGGATAAGGTAGGTGTGGCGGCCCCCATGGGTGCCGACTAAATCAATGTTATGGCCGTACTATATGTGTAAAAAAATGTTTGGCTTGGTTTTTGGGTCGCCAATTCGCAAAACTGAGACACAATCTCTAAAATGATGTTTTTCTGACATGCCTCTAATAAAGATTTTTTTTGCGGAAAACCAAACTGTATCTCATCTTCAAGAAACAAACGGTATTTGTAAACAACTTAGAAATAATTTCCATATTTTTTCAAAGATACGACGGCAGTTAAAATCAGCTTAAAATAAAAAAACTGAAAGAAGGACCATTTTTTCAGAAAAAGTGATCGTTTTATATGGTTTGATCTGTCGTGAAAAATTGCGACACACAAATTCAGAGAATTTTGTAAGCTTTCGGGAGGGCCAATATTCAAATTCTTGTTTCGTGCAGCTGACAATCAATTTTAGTAAAACACTGCACATGTTATAATTGGATATTTAGAGTTTAAAATTCACAATAATAATAATTTTTATGTTTTTATATGCTTATATGAATTTTCTCCATTAAAATCCGTGAATATGTTGATATATGCTAGTCATTTGTTCTCGGTACATTGCTTATTATAGATTTTTCATACTTTAAAAATGTATATAGAATACCGATATATTCCAATATCACTGAAATTAAATATTGCATCAAACGTGCAATTATATTTCAATTCTTCCTTTTTACCTGTGATTACTCAATTCTACAACGATTATTTTCAAAAAGACAAGAGTATAAGAGTAACTTATGAATATTGACCACGTTGACAAACTAATACTAAGTATGGTCTCTAAAAAAACTTAGATTATTATTTATTTATTGAAAATTCAAATTTTAATATAATTTACAAGAGACTTGTCATAAAATTCAAATACCTGATTTGAACGTAACCGCCCAGCGTTCTCTTTTAGCTGTTTTTTGAATAATTAACTTAATTTTAGCTGTTTTTTGAACTTAATCCCACTAAATAAGATTTCTCATAAAGCGGAACTCTGGCTTCAAAACTTACGACTGTAATATTTTGTTGATCCCATTTTAAGAAGGTAAATCGATTTATGGACCATTTGTATGAATTTATTACTTCTGAAGTAGACGAAAACATTAATCCGTGTGACTGAATTTTTTTGTTTTCTTTTGAGCTAAAATGTCGATTTATAGAATTTTCTAACGAAATGTATCATACCCTCAGATACCTTATTGTTTGTGTAAATTATAAGAATTATTTTTCAACATTTCAAAAATATTTAAAAAGTATTATTGTGTAACAATATCAAAAAATTAAGCGGTGAATACTCAGCTCGTTATTGCCATGAAATATCAATTATTGGTGTACCAACGACTTCGTGCTTGTACCGCTGCTGAAATACGTACTATACATGCCCTGAGAATATGAACATGAAGCGACGAGAGCCGAGACAACATTTCGAGAATTTACTGTTTCACGGAATTAGGAAATAAACGTAATGACAAATTTAAACAAAATGAAATCATGTTTACAGTCAGCTGCCTGTGGTATCATAGATAAGTATCGTTAATAGATTTTTACATCAATAAATCGCATCGCGGCCATCTTCAGTGATGGGTCCTTTGGCAAGCGGTTGCTGAAAAGGTCTTTTGGTATCTTTTTAATAAGACTACGTTTCTCGATTCAACGACTTAACCACATGTCATTAAACTACATTTGAGAGGGTTAACCACATATCATTAAACTACATTAGAGAGGAATAATGTGTATATGACGGTCACTGTTTTATGGATGTAATCATAAATTATATTTCTTGCAAACGTTTTTAAAAGAGACTAGATATAACTAGAAAAAGACTGGCATGAACCTTACAATGGGATCCGTCTTGCGGAAAGGCTTTTCAGCCACCGCTTGCCAATGGACCCAGCACTGAAGATGACCGCCATCCGGCCGAAAAGGCCTTTTGCATCAATAAATAATGACAGAATGACAATATCTTTTACTTTTTGTAATGTACATAAATCTGTCAACATCAGACCAATTCCTCCAATGAAATTGATTTTCTTTTGGATTATGAAGGTTTGACTGTATAAATAAATAAAAAGATTTTTTATCATGATAAACAGGTGTAGAATCACATCAATGGAGACTAGATGAGTGCATGAAAGAACGACCTCTGCGCCAATGAGGTTTGTTGCGGTGGAGGCTCGGTCTAGTGTCATGGTAATTCACCTCGACAGGTCACCCCATTGGTCGTTATTGGCCAGGGATTGCTTGTGTCGTTGAACGCTGGGTGCGGTCGCCGTGATTCTGATAGCGTCAATGCAGAGTCTAATTGACCGTGAGTTCAACGGGTCTAAATCCCTTCGCTTGGATTAACTTGTTCTGCGGGACATGCCGACGCAAAACTCAACGAAATGGTAGGAATTAAACGCTAATTTGTCGGTCATTTGCGTTTCATTTGGATTTTATATTCAGGTAATTGACTCGTTTGAAGTGAAGGTTATTTTTCGAATGGGCTAATGAAGTAGAAAAAGAAATGAAATGGTAATCTCAGCTTTTGATTTGTATAATCCTTAAGCTTTTAATTCATTTTAATTGGGAAATTTGTTTTATTATCTTTTTAATAAGACTACGTTTTTCGATTCAACAACTATTGAACCGGATTAACCACGTGCCATTAAACTACATTTGAGAGGAATAATATGTAATATGACGGTCACTGACTGATGGACGTAATCATAAATTATATTTCTTGCAAAAGTTTTTAAAAGAGACTAGATATGACTAGAAAAAGACTGGCATGAGCCTTACAATGGGATTCGTCTTGTGGAAAAACGTTGGAGTGGATGTTCCCTACGGAAATCATGAAAATAAATACCTTTTTATTTAGTATATCAAAACAACGTTATACGAATTTTTTTATTGTGGCTGTTTTTGCGTCACGAGTAAGCCTACAAAAGACGAAAGAATTCGGAATATTTTAGTTCCTAATGAATAAGGTGCGGTGAATTTTTTCTTATGTGAACGAAATACAGTCAGTTCAGTATCAGAAATTTAGATTACTTTGTAGGTTTTTCTCATATGATCCCGAATTTGGTAAATACCATATTAACTTTGTACCATAGGAAAATATTGTTGATTTTGTAAACATTAATAGCTCTCGCTTCATTCCAGTTTATATAATAAACTGATTTAAAATTTGACGCACTTCTAACCATAATATAATGAAATTAAAATATTAAGTTATTATATTACATGTGTACAGTTAAACTATTAGTGTGTACTCATTAAAAATTTTGTGAAATTATATCAAAATAATTAAGTTATTAAATTTGTGTTTATTGAATTCTGAGACTTTAAAAGTAATAATTGCTTTTGTATTTAATACGTGATGCAGCAAGTGAATCTGAGTATTCAGATAAAAGTCGTCGACCGAGTGTTTTATTATTTCTGGAAGCAAGACCATTTTAAATACTAACCTTTAAGAGATTAATTTTATGGAGGGTATTAGTCTTGAGTCCACAAATTGTGGGATAATGTGCTAGAAAAATAACATTTTACTTCCCCGTTATCCACGTAGTCTAGGCTATATGGTAAACCGCGTCACGGAACTGACGCGAGAGTTAGATACCTGTTCACTGATGAGGCGAAAGGTTACATGAGAATACCTGAGAAGGCATTGCGTGGGAAGTGCCATTGGTATTCAGTATACACCTACTGAAGTCGGGGTTGGATTCCTCTCAAACATGGAGGTCCTCCTCTATTATAGTCAGAAGTGTTTGCATGCCTACAAGTACGTATTCAACAGGGTCGATACGCTTCTGTTGGCGTTACCTTCTTCTGGAAGTCTTGTTGCTGTTGCTGCAAGGCCTGTTCGAGCGGCCGCGTCGTGCGCGCCAGAGACAGCTGGCGTTCCAGCTGCAGCACGCGGTCTCTCTGCGCCTCCGCCTTGGAGCGCAGCTCTCGCAGCTGCGACTGCGCCGCGCTCAGCGCGGATTCCTTCTGCTCCAGCTCAGCGCTCAGCGCCTGCTTTTCCTCGCGTTCACGGTGCTACAATCAATGTACGCACGCGCGTCAAAATCGCGTTGAAACCTTAGACTGAAGGTGGGACCGTAATCGACGGGGCGGGGGTTAACCGGGTAGCATGTTTGTTTAAAAATTATGATTTTACAATACAAATTTTATTAATATTACCTTTAAATAAAATGCACCAAATAAATAATTAATCTGTATTATTAATAACAGTAACAATTATATTATTAATAACAACTAATGATGTGATAACACTTTTTTACAAAGTATGCCATTTATCAACTTCAACAATCTGTTAAGAGTTCAGGCTCAATAGGGTGGGGGGGGCAATAACCCCCTTAGCCCGTCTCCCCATAGATCCACCACTTCTGTGGGACCGTCACTCCAAGTTTGTCAAATCACGGAGATGTATAATTGTGTTCTCTATTTTATTCGAAGTGTTTTAAAACAACAATAGGAATTACTCGTATAATGATAAAAAAATCAGGATTAAATTTTTATTTTTGAGTTAATAGTATAGAAAACACAATATTCACGAACTCTCTTGACTCGTTTGAAATACATGAGAGCATGTTCATACATGGCGGCCGAGCGCAAAGGTTTCGTAATTTATGCAACTCATCTCGGAAAAAGTGAAATATCTTTTAGTAATGTCCAGTGACGTATGGGTATAAACGATTTAAAAATACTACAGACAATTTACTACAAATCAAAGTATTCTTCCGTCTCGTTCGTGATTTAAAAGTAGGTCTTTTTCTTTTAATAAATATTTGCTCCATAAGACGCAATGTATTACGCCAATTATAAATGCAATAACTTCATTTTAATGGCCGGTGAGGTATGATTTTCATGTTGAAATCGCAGTAAGAACATGTCACTCTTTTTATTTATTCCAATATAAGACATTGCAGTGATTTAATTCTACCTACGCCTTGAGTACTGTCTTAAATATAATAGACTCGACCGTCTCCGCTGTACGAGTAAGTTGTCCGTGATAACATGAAACAGAAGATGCTGATGCTTCACTTCACTTGGCGTTGCGGTATATGAGAAGAGTATTTGCTGTATTTGGGTAAATGTTTGACGTATTCACAAATATCGCAAACATGCCATCCTCACATAGCCCGAACACGCAAATAACCCAAAAATGCCACATATGTTTTCTTATACCAATGATGGGCGGGATGTATTTGATATAATTCAAGAAGTATTTACACTGTTTCGTTTTCCCGGCGCATATACATGTTCCAGTCCATATTAAAGAAATTGTAGAACACGAAAAGTCAAAATATGTTACAAAACCAGAATATCAACAAATCTCGATCACGCGCGCTCTACTGAACTAAACAAGGCAAATCAAGTGTGGACGGTTCACGCAAATATTTGCTTTATTTTAGTCCTTTGATGTGCGACTAAAAACCCACAAGAGGGCGGATACGAGTGTTCGTGTATTTGCGTATTTGCCACAGTAGAACAAATACATAGAATACAGACAAATAGCTCATGGTCTTGTTGGCACATACACGAATACACAACGCCGAGTGAAGTGTCGGCATGAGAGGTGTTCTCCCCCTTGCTTGCATACCCGCTTGGAGGAGGTAAGGTATTACTGCGCAACGACTTGTGAGCAGCAGTCAGCAATCAGTGAGGGGAATCGAGTTCCCCCACCTACGAAGATGTGCGAGAGAGACAGAAACCTTTTCATCGTCTTTCCCTTCAGACAACCGGTGCAAAAGACTGTTGGGTCCATTTATATTTTAAGTCTATGGTTTAAACACGGATGGAGTGGGGCGGAAGAGCATATCACCAATAGTTTGTCTTATCGAGGTATTTAATGTAGACCCGATCATGATTGTACAAGTTGGAGAAGAGCAAAATAGAAAAGACTACACTTTTCTCATTTCTCATCATATTAATGATCCAATCATCAGAGCTAATACAATCCTAATACTTTCAATATTCAAAATTATAGGAGAACTCCGGAGTCGCCGTCACGTAGGCCAGCGAATTGTTGTACATTTTGCATCAAATCTTTCATCTAACGTTGAGGATCGTGTTGAAGGGGATTTATTGCATGGAGTTATAAATCTATGCTGTCTGAATTATTTGATGAGGCGTGTCCGGTGAGAGAAAATAGAAAATTGTGTTCAGAGTTACCCCTTTGTACATTACAATATGAAATTTGTTCTAATTCTGAACTAAAACTTTTTTAAATATAGAAATATACTATTTAATTTTTCCTACTTTAGATAATATAAATTTATTGATGAGAATAATAATAATAATAATAACCTATTAGTTTTATTCGTGGGGCAACATTCATCCAGTGCCGTCCAGATCGATCGAAAGTGTATAGAAAATGGTCCGCGGGCTTAGGTAACTTGTACAATGCTGACTTTTGACCTGACATAAAAATCTACGAAAACTGTGATCTCTATGATTGTTCATGTTAAAACGAACAAAAAAAAGGGAAACCAATGCCGGCCGTGTCATTCAGCTTAATAATGGATGATATTGTAAAAACAACGTGTTTCACACTTTCGAAATCTTATCGAGTTCGATATTCGTTCCGTCTTTAATCTGTATCCCCAAAGGCAAGTGCAGACAAAATAATACAAAATATGAGCTAAAAGTTGATAAATACAAAAAAAAAATTCCCAAGGCATCCTTACTGTGAACTTTACCTGTCGCAACTCCAGTTTTCGCACAGAGTCCTCCTGGATGATTCGTTCGTCCTCCATTGAAGCCACCTTCATCAGCGTTTCGCGGAGTTGCTTCTTCATAGAATCGAGTTCTTGGGCGAGAGCGGCGGATCTCTCTGTAGAAGCGGTGAGACAGCGGCGACGGCGAGGATGAGCCGGGAAAAACGTCCGCGGGCGACGGTTTCTAAAGGTACTCGACTTTGGTGTAACGCATAATTTATTATTGATTCATTACTCTAAAGCATGTATAATCTATGGGTTTCCGAGGCTTAGCCAGTTTTTTTAGCAGTGGAGAGCAGCAAGATATTTACCCATTGGGGGAAAAGTTGACTCATCCCATCACTGCAATAAGTGTGCAGAAACGTAGCTCTATATTTCAAGAGCTTCTAAAATTGAGAATTTATATTTTCCAAATAGGCGTGGACTACATACGATTATTTTATTAATTTCTAGAGTGGTAGTGATAACGCCTTACATGCTACTTTCACGTAGGTATTACGAATTAACAAATTGTAGGATAGATTTACATGTTGATTTATTGACCAGATGTGTGATATACGCCCGGAAATTTTAAATGACATTAATGAATATTCTACTTTTATTTGTTGATTTACTTTCATTTTGTTTTTGAGTATATAGGAGAGGGAGCGCAAGTGCCTTGGCTACTATCATACACAGTGAGTGAGTGAAAGATATGGTATAATTAGAAGATGCTCTCTTTTTACTGCTCATCGAAGAAGTCCAGATGGAAATAATCACGTACTTGACAATTTCACGAGACCAAGTTCTCAATTTATTGACATTTTGTTGATGCTCTTACCTTTATTTCTAAAAGTGACTTCTTCTGACTCCACTTCTTAACGAAACATTTTGGCTTATCATTGCTAGAGCATTAATCCCCATAAACTACATTGAAAAAATCTCTACAGTTTTTAACTGACATTGTCTAATTAACTGATTATTAGTAAACCTTTTGCAAACTTGAAATATACTGAACTGAATGCGATGCTTTTGACGGAGAGAGAGCGGCCGATTTTGTCTTCGGAAATTTTTCATTTCAATAATAAAAAATTAAAATGACTATTAATAAAACAAGCGTAGGTGCAGAATTTTTAAAGTATGGCTGAGTTAAAAATTTGGACACATTGACCTCTCTGATCGGCCGAAAGAGAAAGGTAAAGAAGTCTAATTTTTTAGGATAATTCAGATAAGCTATGTCAAAAACTTGTCATCTAAAAATTGTGTCTCGACTGAAATGTTATCTCTTTTTCCTGTATTTATTACGCACACTTGTCTCCAAGATTAAAATGATTTGCAATTAAAATAGACTACGCCTGCTTTTCCTCCGCCTACACCATTTCCTTGCTTAGCCCGCCGATCGTTACTATCCAGCGCGGCATTAAATATGAATCCATACAAAAGAAAAGTCCTCCCATCAACGAAGGAAAAAGAAAGCTGTGAACTATTTAGTCGTTAACGACGAATACACTACTACAAAAAGGTTTATAACAATTTGAATAAATACATATAACTTAAAAATGTTTTAATGTTTGAAAAGCTATTAATATCTTCCCTTGACATCGTGAACAACAGTAAAGCACTCATTTCTTCGGAATTTATCATATGACCTCCGATCATATGACCTCCGATCAAAGTACCCAAACAAAAACCGTCGGGTTGCGAGAAAAACAAAACTTGTAGCGCCAAGTTTACTTTACATTTAGTAACAATACATTAAAAATAAGTTCCAACTAGTGGATACTAAAGTATCATCTTACACAGGCTCTACTCTGATAAAATATAATTTTCATTGTTTGTAAGAAGTGCAGAAAATAGTTTAAAGCTTGAACCTCTCTCCTTTTATACTTTATCGCGTCGTAGTTACAGTAGTTGATTCTGATTAAATTAGTTTCTTCACTCGTTATTTTTAATACTTCTTATTTATAATAGTTTATTTTTAACTGTTCGCTACCTTGGCACGGTTGTGTAGCCCCATCCTGGCCTGAGTTTTTCTCCAGTTTTCCTTCGTGCAGTGGCGGATTTTCCGTGGGCGGGAATGTCATCAATACTTTTGTTATTATTAATCTCGAATTATTTCTGCACTACGTACGATAATAATGGGTAACTACATATTTATTAAAAAATATTTTATAAATATTAAATCCGCCACTACCCTTGGTCCCTTAATAACATTTGATGGGATGGTCGCTCGCTTGTTTCCGAAGAGTACCGTATTTTATCATCTCCCACGTGGTCATACCCAGTTTGCAACTGCTTTTTTGACAAAGTTTATGGAACTGTCTATTCGGCCAGCTCCAACAGGTAAAGTACGGCGTTGATATAGATATTGGCAGTTGCCTTTCTCACTCGATGCGTCAAGTTTTGAATTCGAGTCTATTCATTCAATAACCAGATATCGTATCGATATTCAATGAATTGAATGAGCCTCATCGAGGAAAGCTTCCGTTACCGTCCGCGGCGTTCCCTGCCGCTCGCAGCGCCTCTGTCAACTGAGCGGCTTTCTCTTCCAACTCGGCGATCCGAAGCTTTTCCCGTTCCAATTCGGTTTGCGCTGTCAGCCTGCCAATCAAACACAATAGATCACTCACTGGATTCTCCTCTCATATTTCACGTAAAACTTAAGTTGCAACCCCGACACATTCATTTTACGAACACATAAAGAGAAACAACCATAACAGTCCATGAGAATATTTTGGTGGTCCACAGAAAAATCTGGACATGAATTGCAATTTTTGATCTTCTGTTGAAACAATTGTTCTATGGCATAACTATTAGACTGTTTTTAAGTCATTTGCTTAGCGAGAAACTATCGATAAAGAAAACATGTCTCTGATGTAATTGTTGTCCAATCATGTTTTGAACAAGATCCTTATTTTGGAGAAGACTTCGTTGCTGCAATTGAATATATACCTCTACAATTTTGTTATAAATTAAATGCATCTTCGTTTCGTATTGTTATATAGCTATCTTTTTACCTCATTTAAATATGTGTCAGTTATTTGATTTACGTACTATCTGTATCAAAAGGCACTCAGAGGTCCGCGTATTTTGAAACGATGAAATTACCCCAAAACTATGGCGGCCGCTAAACTAGATCAATTAGTAGAATATTGGTCTTATCACAGACAAAAGTAATCTCTTTGTTCATCGGAATGAATAAATATGTCCTAGAATCAAGAAACGGGATTTATTTCGTAAAATAAAAAATACCTCCTCTCTCATGTAGAGGACTCGTGTATTTTATCAATCATCTCATTGTCAGTGTTTATTTTTACTTCTTTATTGTGAGGTGAACTAAATATTTATTTGCTTCGACAAACGAAACGAATACCTTTTGTACGTACCGACTTACAAATTTTATGTATATCGATTAAGTCAATATTAAAGCCCCAATAAAAAAAATATTTTAACTAAATAAAATATTCATCCAAGAAAACGGGTGTAAGTGTTTTCTCGATCAAAAACTGCTTACAATAATCATAAGACAAATATAATTCGGACTGAATTCGTGCGTACCTTTTGGTTGAGTTTGGTTTCGCGGTTGAACTGAAACGAGCTTACCCAGTCTTCTCTTTTTCCTTTTCAATGGCAGAGGAGTTGATCGAGTTTACTCCGTTACATTTCGGTTGATCCTACGCGCGCCAATGAAATAGTAAACGTTGTGCCACGAGGTTAAAATGTTGTCTCCGAGTTGTTGTCGAAACTAGTGTGTTCCTGCATTGATGTTACAAGTAGCCCTAATATTGTGAGTAGTTGCACATTAATCAAGTAGGTCGTGTCATTTATCAAGTTCAGCTACTTTTATATGAAATACTTTCAAAATATTCTACTTTTGAAGGTGAGAAAAGATAGTGGTATAGTTGATTGCTCACAAGTATATCTGGCAGAATTTGTTTTTACGAAAATCTAAAAACTAAAAGAATATTTTCTTTTAGCTAAATACATCTCTTTTACAAAACTAAAAAAATATTTTTTTAAATTGTCAAACATATATTAGATGATGACTGGTTCAGTAAGTTGGCTGTTTAAAATGGTCGCGTATTTTTTAATTTCCCTTAAAATTGTAAGTTACGATTTTCTGTTATTGCAATACTACATGGTAATAGCTTTCCTAACTTCGCTCTGTAGGGATCAGTAGATGAGCGTGACCTTGAAGCTTGATAGTTCGTTAAGCGACTAGACATCCACGTTGTTTACAGCGATAAATAATCCCGAGTCTTCTTTATATCAGAGGGTTGAAGCAGCTATTAATATTTGCTAAAAAGATATCCAAAATAAGCTGCATTATGTTGCTGAGTAGTAAAAATATGTCCACACATTTTCTGTGATGAGCAGTGCAAATGTCCTCAGCAGTTAATGACACAGACTTGTAATGCTATAAGAAACGTGTTACCGCGAAGAAAAGCAACAAAAATGTAAGGGAATATATTTTTGCCAGATTGATCTTTATTTTCTCTCCCACCAAGACATCCTCCTACCCAGATTTCTCCTGAAATTAACTTTTTGAGTAGTTCTACTCTAACACGACTCTCAATACAATAAAATTCCAGAGAAAACGTCGTACTGACCAAATTCTTTTCAATCCACTTCCAAATAAAATTACCCGAATCCGAGGGAGTAAATTTACTTCTCCAAACGACGACAGCGCTGAGTGTTTCGTGTTTATCTTCATTTTTTTTGTCTACCTACCTTAGTTCCTTTTCTTTTTCTAATTGTTTTCGTATCTCCTCTCGGTTCTCTCTCAACTGCCCCAAAGTGTTCAGTTCCTCCGTCTCTTGCCCTGCCAAAAGAGCTCCAAGATCTTGAACCCTGCAAAGAAAAAATAAATTTTGATTAAATGGGATCTTTTGAGAAAGGAACTGCTTTATTATCAACGATATTATGGCTAGACACATGAAAATTTATTATTTCTATTATATCTTGCAAGAAATAAAAATATTGTATTAAATTATTGAAACATAAAAGAAGATATACTACATATAATTGAAATAAGTAAACATTTAGTAAATATAATAAAATGTTTAAAGTGTTTGGAAATTGATCCTAATATCGATTTTTTTGCAAAATAGTATACTTATTAATGTACTATAATTTATATGATATTCCATGTGGTATGAGATAACATATTCACCAACTCTTCCTTATTTCGTTATCAAAATACCACTGTGAAATAACATTTAGGTTTGCACGTGTCGCATTGATTTTACCTAAGACAAAAAAAATAATTAAAAACGAATATTTATCTTTTTTTAAATCTATTTATTGTTGTTCAGTCGAGAGAACTATTAAATATCTGACAATAGACTTGATTTGCAGCGAGGTGTTTTATTGACGATACCTAAAATCTAGAAATACGGTTCTAGAAATAAGGTAAAACACATGGTTATCACTCTCGTCAATCTGTCAATACTTTTCTCAGAATAAGGTCTTTCCAACCGCATGAATGAAATCAAGTCGGGGTGATGGCCGTCAATGCTTTGTCAAGGTATAAAACTTGACTGCTTCGCAATAACTTCAAAAACTCCTTCAATTCTATCAATGAGGTCTGTAATCAATGTAATTCCCATTTTTGTGTCAATGTAATTCCAATTTTTTAATACATTTTAGTGTTTCTTTAACGCTTATACACAAGTAGAACTACTTACATACATGGATTAAATATAAGGAATGAAAAATAGAAAAAGAAACACAAAAATGTCTGGTTTTGCCTTTGTCCTTTTGTTCCTCTTTTCTATTCATCATCATCATTAAACTTTTTAACCACTAGAAGACAGTATAGTCGAATTACTTTCGAGATTTCCGTAATATTTGTTTAAGAGTATATACGTCCATTGACTCGCCCTCAAAAATTTTCCCGACAATGATTTCCTATGAATATGAGAAAGACCTTATACGCACGTTACTTAGGACATAATATGATGATGGATTCTTATTGCTTATAATGTCCTACAGGATTGTTTCAATGAAATCATCTGGAATAGGGAAATATTGAATAAAACTGTATAAGAAATAAAGAGTGAATATTGTACGTACGGCATCACCGAGGTAGCAAACCATATTGGTGATCTTCTCAAGGACGGCGGCATACCCCCGCACTAGTTCAAGATTGTTAAGCACTTCCGTGATCCTAGAACCATCCGAAACAAAGCACCGTGATCACCAAGTTTTGAAAATTCAATATACTCAATGCAAGTCAACGTTACATTCGGATTTTCTTATTCGCTTTTACATAGAATGGGATATGTTTATAAATAAATATACGGTCATCATTAAGTAATAATGACGTCATTCCAATTATAAGATATAACAAAGATATCCAAAAAAACACTTTTAATAACAGGGGTTTCTTAGCTGAATTTTACAAATCTGAATTTTTCGACCATGACTTATGGAGAAGATTTATGAGGGCGCTATTTTCTATGAACTTATGTTGTAAAAGTTGTTTAGTTCCTATTCATGAACTAAAAAAACTTTCATTCAATGTTCAAAATAAAATAATTTCACAATCCCTTTGATGTACTGATTCAAAAGTTATTTTGTTTGACATAATCGGAGCTGGATTTGCGATTTAATTCGGGTTCTTTTGGATTCCTATCATCCTAGTGAGAGTTGAATGTAGTTTACGACAGAAATGTATTACTGATGTAAAGTCGACACGTTGTGAGTGGGCATTTCTGAAATGGCAGAACGATACAAATCCAAGACTTTCATTGAAACATCCTGTAGGGTTGATAAACGGCTAAACGCGTTCTCTTTAAAATTTATATTACTAAATGTAAGATAATAGTTGATACTCTACAATGCTTACGTCTTTATCCGTGTTGCATATCGACATCCACATAATCAAAATACAAAGAAGACGGCTGAAAGTTTATCTAATAAATTATCTTAATACTGATAAATTTGAAACTCAGAAGTAATTATCCAGAGAATTTTAAATGGTGAACTTTTCTTTGGTACATGGTAATTTATGCACGTGAATTAAGATGATAGAATGAAGGTACACCAGATGATTTAACTACTAAAGATGTTTGCCTACTTCTGTGCACAAGTATTTCATGCTCAGAATTTTTTTTAAATTTATTTTTGATAATGAGAGAAAAATGAAAATGTATTGTTCTGAAAGAATAATTAGATTTCGATGTATTCTGGATAAATCGTCTTTTTAGTTTCTGATATATTAGAATTTTATTTTCAATTTTCTAGGTCATTCTCCTAGAAGGAGAGAATCCTCTTTTTCCATTTTGCGACATCCATTGAGAAAAATATCACTGAAAAACTACAACTCTCTTGGAAGTAGAAATATGTATGTATTTTACTGTACTAAAATTTGCATTATGAGTGATAAAGGTCATTTACATATCATTTCAGCTGCACTAATGTACAATCACCGCGTAAAGCTTATGAAATTAGGATGGTCTATATTGCTAGCGAATTAAATTCTGCTCGTAAGAAATACTTGCATGAATCTTAATGTATACTTTTTCTGTCAAAATTTCAAATGCATTTTTCAATGGAAATACGTTTACATACTGGGGTATAAATACGAAAAACCTTCATATTAAATCAATATAAAAATGAATTCAAAAAATACAATCTTTAGTTAGAATGTAACGCTTCAAATTTTAATTTATAAAACCTTGTAACTTCCGGATTTAAAATTCAGTTTATATATGTGAATGTTGAAGTTAAATTTGTAGTTTGGTTTAATAAATCAATGCAATGTCAGTACGTCCGTACGTTCTGTTAAAACATGTACTATTTTAAACGTTTCAAGTTTTAGAATGACTTGCTCTTCCCAATCTTAACTCTAATTTGTTAGTGTCCAAAGAAATACGCTTCTTTCATCCATTATAAATTGTTTTAGGGGACTCGGAGACAATTTTAACAGACCATGAATGAGGGGAAAGGTTAGGTCTGCAATGTAGGGTTACATTATTCACCATGGAGTACGCCTACCTCTGCAGGTTCTTGATGACTTCTCTGGGGGCACAAAAAATCTTAAATAAATGTTTAATTATATTCATGAACGGCGATGAAAACAATTTTTTGACAGACAATTTCGAATATTTCCATGGATCTCTAAGACTCAAGAGCCAGCAACGACAAACGTTATCTTAAAAAATATGTTATCTGCGTTCGTTTTTGCATTTAAACGTACGTTAGAACTGTTTGTGTAATTGCAACAAGAGCGACGTTGAATAAATAATTAAAAAATGAAAAATATCGTATTATATTTTTTAATAGCTATCAATTCGAATTCTGGATTGTGTTGAATATGAGGGGACGCGCGTGAATGGAAACAAGTATTTTAAGGGGCAGCTCCGTCGCGCCAAAAGCAAGAGGGACCCACGAAAAAGAAAAAAAATTCGTAATTTTGGTTTTTGAATCCAGCATATCCAAGTTTATTTGAAATATTTTTTTTACCACATACTTTTGACATTTGAAAATCATGTTTTGTGGATTTCTTACGAACATGTGTTACATAATGCTATTCCAGAAATATATTGATTTTTTCCTCAAATATAATTATTTTAAATAATGATATTTATTTTTTTAATTCGACACACATTACCGTAATTATGAAAAATGTTTTGTTGAGGATCTATATTTTTCGAATACAAAGTTATGGTGCGTTGTTGGAAGATTGCAATGATTGGGTCAGGAGATGCTTTGCGGAGGCACGCCCCTGGCGCCTGTTTTTCTCGCGATCGCACTGTTACGGGTTACGCTTAAATAACAGTTGAATATTACTGAAGTATCTGAACTCACCTGCGCTCCAGAGCGTCCTTCTGAGCCTCCAGCTTGCGCGCAGTCTCTGCGTTCTGCTGCGCCTCCGCGTGCAACGCCTGCAGACGCGACTCTTGCTGGACGTCCCGCGAACGGAGAGATTCCTCCAGCGCAGTCATCTGCGCGTTGAACTTCTTTATTCGCGCTTCGTCTCCGCCCAGACGTGCCTCCAGTTCACGCACGCGTCCACGTTCCTCCTTCAGGTAGCAGTCCACCAAGTTCTGCGCACGCGCAGTGCATGAGTTTACAAATCACACTAAATGCTTTGGTTTTACTTTTACCACAATTTTTTTAATGCCATACCGAAAAATATTGGAAACATTTGAGAACACTTCGAGTGTGAAGCAAATTCTCCAGGGACAATAGTAAGTCCCTTTCTTGCAAAAGCCGTGCTTACATGGTGCAAATTCCTAGAATAACCTGGTGTTGGTAAACTTGTGCAAGCTACTTGCCAACCAAATCTATGGACAGGAGGCATGTAAGTTGTTTTTCTGTCACTTGATGTACCAATAACACAGCCCTGTGAGTTGCCGCCACCTAACCCTACAAGCAGCCTTGCAAGTACTTTTCACACACCACTAGAGACCAGAACTCTTTTGAGATGGTAGGGTCCTTGAACCTACTCCCCGAGGCCTGGTTGTATATGACGAGCAACGTATCTGATTCATATGGCAGGTTGTGTCCACGCGGAGCCAGGAGTCAGACCCAGGTTACCTTTCTAGCAGTTTGCATCATATAAATGCGGTTAAAAATCGCCAGTCCTCCCCGGATCGTAGTGAAGATAGGAATTCACAGCTCATGTTTGCTCCTTGTCCAATGATAAATGGCTTACACTTCTGCACATAAATCGGCCGGTATTGCGCATTAATAATCTGACTAATATAATGATACCATTTGGAAGAGAAAGAAAATAAATATACTACTCGATTATTCTTATATAGTGGTATACTCATGCGAGGATACATAAACAACACATTTTTGAGGGAATTGAAGAAAAAGGCTTTTTTTTAATAACGTAAAAGAACTAGGAGTTTTACAAAGATAGGTAATGTCATAGTTAACAATAGGTAAGCAATTAAAATTTTATTGAAATTAAAATTTTTATTTAATTAATTTTGCTATGAAATAAACAACAAAACATTGAATCCGTAGGATGTAATATTATTCATTATAAAAATAGGTATAGCGAACAAAAATTCACAAATTTAAAAGTATTTTTGAGAAGTTTGATTGTATTTGTTCTTTAAGTTTACACGATTTAAAAGTTTGTGCTTCTAAAATGTAGTAAGGGTCGTTCGAGTAAAAGATAGGCCGGCGTTTGAAAAAAAACAAACCCTTCTCTATTAGAAAATGAACACTTCAATCGATAAACATAGTAATGAGTTTTTATGAGAGCCTTCAGATAATCACCACTAATGTTCTGACGAATGTTCGAGCGAGAGTTACATGTTTCTCTGAACCTCCCGCGAAGAAAGCTGATGCTGCAAACAGTCATAGCATCATTCACCGCTTGATCATAGGTAGAGAGCTCACCCTCCAGGGACCAAACACACATTAATCGCTAGGCGATAAATCCGGACTGTTGGATGCGTGATCCAACGCCACTGGGTTCACTCAGTACATCGTTTGAGTACATGTTTCCATAAAAACGGCTTACATTCGATATACACTAATTTCACATTCCACCTCACCTCTCACACAAAAATGGGTAAAGATACGCTGTATTTGCGAGGAAGTCCCACCATATTCCTCTGCCGTAACAAATGTTTGTTCTACGTAGGGAAATTATCTAGAAATACACACATCGGCTACGCAACCTTCTTATTGTCAAGAGACAAATATATTCAGTGTTATAGGTTTTGTCTATATTTCACTTGAGTGACCCGTTTCACACTATAACGAGAAAAACGTCAAAAGGCCAGTTTCACACTTGAACTCATTTTGAGAACCTTCATTGATTTCCATCCGCAAGATGCTTTTATGCCGTGCTTTTCGTGTTATAGGCCTAATAGTCTATATGAAAACCCACCAGCTGTTCAGCGACGATGCGGAAGCGCTCGTGCTCCGCCAGTGCCTCGTCCGCCGCAGCGTTGGCGCGTCGCTCCGTCGCCGTCAGTTGCTGAGCAGCCACGCTCAGCTGAGTCTCCAACTGCCCTAAGCGCTCCTTCGTCACTAGCGCGCTGGCCGCATGCGTCTCGCTTGCGGATTGCGCCTCCTGCAATAACATTTGCACCACCAATCGAATTCAGGTAACTTTTGGTAACGACACCCATTTCTTCCGTAGTAATAAATGCCAAAATTTTCAAAAAAATATGTTCTATTAATAATATTATATTTTTGTACATTTTATAGTTAACATTAAAATGAAAACTAATTTTTTAAAGTTCTTAAACAGTCTCCCAGCAGTGCAGTGAAATATTGAGAAAGTATATGTAAACATATGCTAACACTATTTTGTGTGTTCGTGTGAATAATTCAATAGCAGATCGATTCTTATGAAAATGGTTTAATTATTGACTGAAGAGAGCGGAAATTGTAAACTGAAATATTTTTCGTTCTTTGGCCTTGTGCGCGATTTCTTCGCTCGAGTCTGTCTAGTCTTGGACTTAGTCTTGTAGTTATTAAGTCAGCAATTTGTTTCTAAGTCTCACTTTTAGCATGATACTCAACCCTGCCCTGCTATTCTCTGATAATTTCTGTTGCCTTTTTTACTTACTGTTTTCTCTTGTATCTCAATTTCATTCAAGTACGGTGACCATAAGGACGCGATACAGAATTTTAAAACTCGAAAGTTCCTTAGAATTGAGTATTATGAAAGCTACACGTTACGAGTATATTTTGTTTAAAAAACATACAAATTTCCAAACAATGACTGCATGCAATTGATGTGACTAATGATTCCTCTGGAAATTTTCCTAACTTTCAAAATATGTGATTCAATTATTACCTACTGTTCCGTGCTTCTAATTTTTTACAAAGGAAAATTACTCAAAAATTCCTCTTACTTCTACAAACTTCTACGCTGTCCAGCCGGACTCGCTATTATTCATCCATTACTACTCAAAAGCACTTTTGACAAATGTCTCATTGGTTACCTATTACATAAATTTCTGTCGTCGTTTTGCAGTTAGTATGATTGAAATGAAACAATGGGACCATTTTCATTTAACCATTTACCTCCATTCATCTTTTCCTCTTCACATTTTCCTACCTTTAGCTGCGAGTGCGCTTCCATCAACGCGCGCTGCATATCCGCGTGCGCCTGCGCGTGCACTTGCGACACGTGTTGTTGGTGCTCTTGCAGCTGCTGCAGCTGTTGGCGCGCGTGCTCCGCCGCCTGCTCGTAGTCTCGACGCGCAGCTTCCGTCTCCAGAGCCAACGCGCGAAGTGTCTCCACCGCAGATTCCACGGCCCCTGTCTGCGCGCGTTGTTCCGCCTCCAGTTCCGCTGCGCTCGCTTCGCCTGAAAAAAAAACCACATGAGAGTAAATTGGCACGTACTAACTATCTGCTCCCCTGATTTCGCTTTCGATATTAACGACTTTCCCTGTGAACCTATTTCCCTTTTGTTTCATGTATGATGGATTTTGTTCAGGGTTGAAGTCTTTTGTTCAGGGTTGAAGTCTTTTGTTTAGCGTTGAAGTCTTTTGTTTAGCGTTGAAGTCTTTTGTTTAGCGTTGAAGTCTTTTGTTTAGCGTTGAAGTCTTTTGTTTAGCGTTGAAGTCTTTTGTTTAGCGTTGAAGTCTTTTGTTTAGCGTTGAAGTCTTTTGTTTAGCGTTGAAGTCTTTTGTTTAGCGTTGAAGTCTTTTGTTTAGCGTTGAAGTCTTTTGTTTAGCGTTGAAGTCTTTTGTTTAGCGTTGAAGTCTTTTGTTTAGCGTTGAAGTCTTTTGTTTAGCGTTGAAGTCTTTTGTTTAGCGTTGAAGTCTTTTGTTTAGCGTTGAAGTCTTTTGTTTAGCGTTGAAGTCTTTTGTTTAGCGTTGAAGTCTTTTGTTTAGTGTTGAAGTCTTTTGTTTAGTGTTGAAGTCTTTTGTTCAGCGTTGAAGTCTTTTGTTTAGTGTTGAAGTCTTTTGTTTAGTGTTGAAGTCTTTTGTTTAGTGTTGAAGTTTTTTGTTTAGTGTTGAAGTTTTTTGTTCAGCGTTGAAGTCTTTTGTTCAGCGTTGAAGTCTTTTGTTCAGCGTTGAAGTCTTTTGTTCAGCGTTGAAGTCTTTTGTTCAGGGTTGAAGTCTTTTGTTCAGCGTTGAAGTCTTTTGTTTAGCGTTGAAGTCTTTTGTTTAGCGTTGAAGTCTTTTGTTTAGCGTTGAAGTCTTTTGTTTAGTGTTGAAGTCTTTTGTTTAGTGTTGAAGTCTTTTGTTTAGTGTTGAAGTCTTTTGTTTAGGGTTGAAGTCTTTTGTTCAGGGTTGAAGTCTTTTGTTCAGGGTTGAAGTCTTTTGTTCAGAGTTGAAGGTTTTTGTTCAGGGCTTGTGGATTTTATTCGAGTACTATGAACGTGGTTCACGTACGATGGATGTGGTTCAAGTGCGATGAATCGGGTTCTCATATGATGGATTAGGTTCTCATATGATGGATTTGGTTCAAGTATGCCTAATTTGGAATAGCGGTGGCTTTGGTACAGGGACGGTTTCGATTTATACATTGAAATGAATAATGGTTCAGATTTCGTATTCATGTATTAATAGTACAAACATTGATCAAATATTTATTGATACATTTTTGCTCTTAACTCTTGATATGTTACGGGAAACATTTATGTGTATGTTGTTGAACAATAATTTAAACACATTAAGTAGCGCAGCAGAAGCAACAAAATCGTAAATTAATTTAAAAAGTATTCTTTAATCTTCATAATGAATATTGTGAAGTTTTCTGGTACGCAACCTCCTTAGATAACTTGGGCTCACCTTCCTGCTTGAAGTTGGAGAGCTTATTTCGCCCTTCGTCGTCTAGCACTTGGTTACTGGAGTCCAGTTCGGAGACCCAGTTGAGGACTTCGTTGCGTTTGTTGAGGGCGTCTCTGCACGCTTCCAGACACCAGGCAGGCACAGCGCGCAGCTGCGTTTCCGCTTGCATCATCGCTTCTTCTGTTGGACCTACGTTGCGTGCACACATTGAAGTTTTTGAAAGTTTCTACAGACAACTTTTTTTTTCGAGATATTTCACCAATATTCTGTATAGCTTCATTTATTAGACCTAAGAGTTGTTTTATAATTCCTCGAGAGTATTACAATTTTCGAAAATAATATATTGTGTTGTGCCGCCAAAGTAATATGAAATAAGAGTTATGTTGGAAACTATAGATTGCAGAACCCTTTCATCATTGAAAAAGAGTATATGAAAATGAGAAAAAAAACCCAGTTAGTTTATTGAAACCTAATTTATTATGAACAACTAAGGGATATGAGACCCGTTGATATATAAGGAAATTAGGAAAATTGATGGCAAATGAAAGGTCATGGCCAAAACTGTGATGTTTTTACCATCAGAGGACCACTGGTAGTGTACCCACCTGCGTAATTGGACAACCGTCCCATTATACGACAACTGAAACTACAGAATGCGTCTGTTTTATCATATTAAAAATAAATACACCAATTTCTGCGTAACCGGATGAGCTGTTCTCAAAATTCTTTGACTTAATTCATACCCAATTACGCTCATTTATAACACAATAAATATTAAGAACATGACCGAATTACTAATCTAGAAAGACGAGACTTAATTCACGCCTTATACCAGGTAGCAAATCTAGAGGGAAACATGGTTAGGCAATACGTCCCTATGATTTTAAATTACTGTGAAGGCGTGGATGTTTGGAAGTGTTCATTTTCATTTTCATTTATGACTCTTCTGGGGAACTTATAGCACCGAATTTACGTTTGTCTGGAATAGGTGGGAAAAATTCCTGCCGTAAACCTCACCAAATTCGGCCGAGCCCGGTTTAAACCTGCCACTCAGCAGTTTGGTGGAAACGAAGAATCTACCCATACACCACCGCTGTCGGTCCATCAATATTTTTATTGTGAACCTCCGTTTATTGCATCCTTGTTAACGGTTTGTTGCATAGCTCTAATATGGAAGTGCTAAGTGATGATGTACCAGTATATGTAGGCCAGTTAGGGAGGTGCTAAAGAGTGGTTTCAAAAAGCATGTTACCATTTTTTATAGAGAAGTGAGAGGGACATATTTGCGGTATTGTCGACAACGCGGACTATGGGTGAACAAATGACATTGATCGGTGCATTAGGATTTTAACGTTGAATTAGGAGTTTAATCAGTTCAGAAACTGTGTGACACTTCTTGGAATGATACAAAATGAAATCCAGAGGTATACTATGATCTTCATGGTCGAAGAGAATCCACCTCCACATGGTGGGAACGGGTACGTTGTTATTCTAGGAATGGCTGTAATATGCAATACCGAAAAAGGTGGAGAACATTGCGAGCCTTGTAATGATGTACATTAAAGGTACGGTGGTTTGTGTAAAAAAAAACGATATTTTTGTGTGTATTATCGAACAATTCTTTTGGTTTCTCTCTGTCTCTCTCACCCCTGAGATGCTCCGTGAGATCGTCGTTGAGCAGCGCCAGATCACTCCCTTCCTCGTCTCCTTCCCCACCCTTGACGCCGAGGCGTGAGCGGACGTTGCTGCGACGTCTTGCCATTGTAGACGCCGTCGTCGTCTCTCCGTCAGCGTCCAACTTGGACTCCGATTTCTCCGACTTGGTCTCCGTCTTCGTGTCTGACTTGGCTTCTCTGGACGCTTGCGCTACCTCTTGTGCCGCAACGGCCGCGGCCTGCACCGCCGCTGCCAACTCCACCTCCACCAGCGGCATCTCTTCTGGTGTGGGAAGATCCTACAAAAAAAAAAGAATTTCAAAATTTTGGCAAACAGGGTGCAAAAATGGGGAGTTCATTGTGTTTTTGAACATGGAATAAATCTGAAGGGTCACACCCGAGTAACTAGCACCAAAAATAATTTTCAGGCCCACTTAGAGTCTACATTGATTGTTCTGAAGTTAAACCTGCCGAGACCATGGCAAGTTTTACTAACGCCGACTTTTATTCTGTGAACCCCGAAGGGTCTGTTCAGGACAAATCCACTATACGTTTAGCGAATTAACAACTCCTGGAAAACTTAAAATAGTAGAAAGCATGGAAATACAGTTTTCTTTCACGAAGGGTCAAAGCATGAACCATGCACTCTGGTTCCATACTTTCTTTCCTGATAAATAAATAAATTTATTGTCAAAAAGCAGTACAAACTGCGTATGACCACGTGGAGGAAAAAAAACTAATTTACTCTCCGGAAGCAAGCAAGGGACCATCCCATCAATTCCGATCAAGGGCCCTAAGGCTGAGGCGGATTCAAAAATTTAAGCAAAAGTTCCTAGATAAGATAAAAAGTTGGCTGCGAGTTATAATACTAATAGAATGTCAATGTGTTTGTAATTTTAAGCAAAAAATTACATGTACAAGTTATTATCGAACTATAGATTATTCTGAGTATAGTGTTTAAAAATCATAAGAATTGAAATAACACTAAATT
>NNCF01126929.1:749038-792539 GCA_002313205.1 Laupala kohalensis
AAAACTTGTACAGGTAGGGAAAATGCAGTTACGCACTAGGGAGAGCCAACATGACTCTCCCCGCGTGTGGGATTGGCCGAATGATTCAGCCATACCCACTAAAAACCCTCCTGAACTACAACTCAAAACACAAATTCCAACATATCACATGACTTTTACTAAAAAACATTTTTAAAAAAAGAAGAAGANGATACCCTAGCCCTAATAGCGTCGGGATCGAAAAGAACAAGAGGTGACCAAGGGAGGTCAGAAAAGAGAAAGGAAGGAGCATGGCACAAGTAAGTGGGAGCATGTATCTTACGCCCGCGAAGTGTTTCATTCGAAAAAAGCTAAAGAAAACAAAGTGATGTATCAAAATCGTTGCCAGGGAGTTCAGGTGGAACCGTTTGTGAGTTGCCCCGTTTGGAGATGTAGGTATAAACAATGAAAAGATGCAAGCGGAATTTTTTTTGTCGTGAGTGCGTTAAGATGTATGGTTTAAAAGAGCTTATGTTTTCACTATTATTCATTCACACATCGTTCTACTATCAATAACTCATGTCGTTCTTGTTACTTGCCATGTCATCCCGGAGAGTAAAGTAGCTTTCTCCTCATCGTGATATGCAGTTGTTGACAGTGTATAAATCTCTTTCTTAATAGATAATTGTTGCTTACATCCCGTGTACCCTGTGTAAAAGATGATTTAAGTTTGGAATGTTTTTTGTTCAGTAATTCATTTTTTTTGCTTCTCCAAAGCACTTTTGCAGAATTATTTAATTAATCAGAATTATTAACATCCAGTTATTGCTGTTATAATCTGACTGAGGTTTGTCTCTCGACAAGAAACCACACTGAAATGAAAGAAAATTAGGACAAGACTCGCACGTCAGTTCAGAACGAAAGAGAAAGGAAAATGTAATTTGTGTAGCCATAAAAAACATTACAAACCACCGCAATTATAAAAAAGGAACATTCTACTTTAAAGAATAAAAGGTTTATAAAATCGATTATTTATTGGGAAGTGAAATTTGTTTCGGACATATGTTCCACTAAAAAAAGTGTAGTTACCTCAAATTTCATTAATAATGATCACTTGATGGATTCGGATAACATATTAACATTGGACGAAGAAGTTAATTATTACAAACGTTGCATATCAGAAATGATATTTATAAAATATATTTGTACACACAGGAGTTTGAATTTACGCACAGAGACAGGAAAGCTATCTGTTATTTACAATACAATATTATAAAATATTCGTGTAGTTTCTGCTTTTTTGTAAACATTTTGTGTTTATATTTACGTTTAATACCGTGTTCAATTGTTTTATGTTGCTTGTTATAATTTTTAATACCTAACGACAATTTCAACATAAAGTCGAAAAGTTGTGAACTTTAAATCACAAAATATATTCGTCCGTTAAAGGTCGTAAGTCTTTAATTATTTGTTTAATTTTAATTCAATTAATTTCACATAACCATATCCTACATGTACGGCGACTGATCGTCGGCACAACCCTAACGTAATCACATACAGAGGAAAAAGAAACAGCAAAATCAAAACGAAACAACAACAGAATGGTTATAGACTCTCTCCCTGTCCTTCCCTTCCATGTACCGTACATGTGCGTGCAAGGGGACGGAGCGGCTCAGCGCCGTATAAGAGCGGGGGCAGTAGCGCCGCACCGAGCCGTGGAAAATGGAAGTCGTTGACGCGCGATTTGTTGTCGGGAACGTGGCCTGGAACGCCACGATGTGACCCACCATCGCTCCCTGTCGGCCCTTCCGCCCTTTCCTTCTTTTTTATTTGCTGTCCCTCCGCTTCCGTTGGAGTCTCCACGTGTAGAGATCAACGCACTTCGCTAACGCGCGATACAGTCCCTTTTATCATGGACGTAAACATATTAACAGTGGTTAGGGAAATGGTTTCACAGACTCCTTCGGACAATTAATGTCTTAACTATCCAAAAGATGGAGCAGAGGGTCACATATTCAAAACAAAAAAATTGAGGAAACCCATCAAAGAACTAATCTGTAAACAATTACGTTCTTAGCTTGACCAAGATGTACGAACCACATCACACTTACCGGATTCTTTTCATCTCAAATTCAGAATTTTAGCTTAGTCCTATGAGGTCACTCAAAAATGGAGGACCATCTTCAAAGCTTAGTTCCACTACGAGTATGGGCAACAGGATACGTATTCTTTTATTACTTAAAAACCAACGTTTGCAAGACATCGCAAATCTACCCAAGAAGAATCATTGTGTTATATCAAGCTCTCAAATTGAGATGCTATTAAATGATTTTGTTTCTATCCTCAGTACATAAAATATTAATATTTAAAGAGTTTAACTATAAAAATTAATAATATTTAAACAATTCCACTTATGTTAAAACAGGCGCAATACTAACTTATTATTTTTTCTTTGAAACCGGGGAACACCTTTCTAAAAAAAAGTATACCAATATAACTGTATGAATGACATAGATTATTAAGTATATTTATATATTTCAAAGGAGTTCAGTAATGGGAGTCTTTCCTCATGCCTCTACTGACATCATGACGTATGAGTAAAATAAAAACAGTATGTCGTATACTCATCGTACTTTCACTCTGATTTCTCGTATTTATTTTAAAATACGTTCGAAATAAAATAATTAATTTTTTATGTTTAACGTAATTTACACAAAAGAACCAAGTGTGATACCTAATAGGAAAGTGCATCTGCGTAATCTATTACGATATAAATTTACTTTAAAAAAGTGTACAGTGTAATCACTTTCAAATTTAAATATAATTCATAGTAAAGATTTAGAAAGGAATGGGAAAAAGTAATAAATAATATATTTCATGTATAGTTTCATTTATTTTCACCAATTAAACGTAAAAGTTTATCCTGCTAGTATTCATTATAATTCCTTCTCATCATGTGGTGCGTCTTACCAATATTGGTGCATCAAGAGACGATTCCATTTATTCCCTTCCGCGAGAATTTATGTAGAGTGAACGCCTATTCTCGTGACTAAAAATTCGTCCCTAAAATATGAAGGGTTTCGCATTGACAGTGAGGGATGGAACATTCCTTTGCGAAACGTCTTTGCAATGTGTTTTTTACTATCAGCATTTTGTTTTTTTAACTACCTGGGACGGCGCTGTTAAACTTATCTTAGCCGCGGGCCATTTCTGTGCACTTTCGATAGATCGGAGTTTGCACGCGATGGGATTTGGGAAAACGTTGCCCTACGAATAAAACTAAAGGGTCATGATTTTTTTTTAACGCGGTATTTTGTTTTTCATATACAAATTATTATTATTTCAAGCTAGTAAATTTAAAAAGTATTTTTCTTTGTATTTAAAAAGTATTTTTAATATATCGTATTATAATAAAATGTTTTCATATTATTGAAAACATAACTGAGTAATTCCGAACACAATTTTCTATTTTAACTCACCGAGCATGTCAAGTGAAATATTCTAACTGCATAGACGTATAATACTAATTCGTGCTCCCCAACTTTTGATGAATTTCATGTAAAATGTACTAGAACTTGCGGCCGTAAAAGAAATGCGGCCCACGGGCCCCTAAGTGAACAGCGCTGATAATAAGATACAATTTTGTTCCTCACATGTGTGATAGTTACAACTTTAGTAGAGACAGAGAAGAAATATGAATTGTTTGACATATATCAATATGTTCGGAGGGATACGACAAACATCGCGGCAATAGGTGAACACCACATCCAAGTAGAAGAGAACAACAAGGGACGGAAGAGAAGGATTGTAAAGATGGTACGTGAGCCTCCTCGTTGAGGGGAGAGTCATTATGAGTGGGAAAGGTGTGCAATGATTTGAAGAAACGAAAAGAAATTAAGAGAGAACCTCGTATGGCACATGCTATGGAGACGAGGAGACTTCGGTCGAAAGAAAAAGGAAAAAAAAATTCTTGGGAGTTTTCTTCTCTCCATTTGATACCTCAAAGTATCATTACTGCCAAGATTTGTTATATAAAAGTGTGTTACCCTTTTAAAAAAAATATCTGATGGTTTAGATTGTCTATATAATATAACATCTATTTATCTCTGGTAACTTAAAATATATTATTGAAACACGAATAATACCCGTTATTGTTTTGAATCCATACTATTATCTCTTCTGTAAAAATACTTTTCCTATGCGGCGCATTTCCGAAAATTAGAACAATTTTTCTTCGCGTATAAAAATTCCCGTCCATACCGACAATTACACGTTCGTTCCCTTTACGTAGAGAATAGGCACATTTTCCAGACGCAACACAAAAGAAAATTCAAGGAAAAAAACCGGACAAAAACCTTCTTGAGTTAAGTGAACAGAAAGCGCGTCGTCGATGAGGTGGAACTCCTCCGGTGGCTGCAATTTGTCACCGGGGGTCGCTTTTCTATTGGCGCTGCGACTCGAGACGCGGTTATCGACTCGCTATTTATAGGCGCAATTAATAAAAGAGGGCGATGGAGTGGAGGTCTCCGCGTAAGAAAGAGAGACTGATTCCGCACATGGCGACTATTTTTCTCAAGAGGGCGCCGCGTCGCCTTCTTCTCTGCCTCCGAACAGTTTTTTTCTCTCGCGCCCTCCTCTCCGATGCAGAATGTAGGCGGCACGAGAATGGAAACAACAATGGAACGTGTGTTGATGGTATCGGAAAGAGGCGCCCTCAAGGAAGGGACGATGAGCAAGGACGCCTGGTGACGGCTGACAGAATGGGGAGCATCGTGTTGCTGCGTGACGGAAAAATCATTTCACGTATCGTTCGAAATTTCTGTGGGATCCCAATTGAAGCGAAAAATTTATTTCGGGAGGGTTTCAAACTTCTCACTAAAGTTTTATAATTTATCCATTTTATGCCTTTTGGTGAGGCAAGGCGAGGCTCTTCCACCTAACCGTTGGACACGGGAAGGGGAATTAGGAAGGGGAGAGGTTGGGTTGCTAGGGAACCTATGGTACCGAACCGACATTTGTCTGGAGTAGGTGAGGGAATCCCCAATTGAAAACCTCACCTAGTTCGGCCGAGCAGGGTTTCAACCCATGCTCCACCGCTCAGCGGGATAGTGGAAGGGAAAACGCTACCACTAGACCACGGCTGTCCTTATACTACTTTAACTTTTGATTTCATTCATGTTGTTAATTAATTAACGCAGTAAATTAAATATATTTATAGTTACAGTATTTTAACCCAATATTAAAAACCTTACTCCACCTACCCTAAAAACGTACAACTATTTGGATGAGACTTCTTTCACAGCTTTGGAATACATTTTCACGACCTTCGGGGTAATTGCACAGTACTGCAATAGTCAAATATAAAATGTCTCGTTATACATTGTAGCTATAGTATGAAGCAATTAACAAAATTCAAATTACAGCTTTGGAATTATCATGACTAATCTATTTCTGAAAATTTCACCATTTCAAGTACGCAAAGGAAAGCGATAGTTCTCGATCAAATCTCTCATGTTTTCTGCCGATAGCCCAGTAAAAAAACGCGCGATAAAAATTCGAACAGTAGGTGAATTCAGAATAAAAATAAGCTAAATTTTCTAATTTGTAGCTTTCATGTGGGTCTTGTTGGTCTTTATCTATTCCCGCAAACTCGACTAACTGTCTTTCTTTTTACGACGATGATATAGGTTGGCTTTGTGGCTTATCTCGGTGGAAATAGTTTGATCACATAGTTAGAGTAAGAACCACTAGATAGCATGACAAGCGTAAATGAGAACATGCTCACGAATGCTTCCCGTCATATTTTGAAAAACTTAATTTATTGTAATGCCTTTGCAAGATTGTAGCCCTGATTCGCTGGTTGGTAGTAGAAATCCATACAAGTGCCAGGTAAAATTGGAGATGCGTGAACGCAGTGTCATCCACATCCAACAGAAAGAATAGAAATATGTTCCCTTCAACGTTCGTTCTGAACGAATTTGAATGTTTAAAAAAAATTTTGCTGCTTCACCAAACATAAGTGTATATAATACATATATATGTGTGTTAAATGCATTTCGCATAATCAAATTTCATTTAGTATTAAAATATGCTAAAGTAGTTAAGGTTTGCCAGTTTTTTCATCAAAGGATAAAAGAAGGAAACTTTAAAGAAAACATTTGATTGAAAACACCAAATAAACATTATTAATACAAAACCCCAACATCATGACTAAATTGTGTAAAACATTAAGATTTGAAAATTTCGGTCAGTGCAACCAAGTAATTGTATCCGTCCACATTTGTTTCCAATTACGTGTTCGATGTAATTGGAAAATAATTGGAGGCATTGTCATGCGTAATAAGAGTAATAATAGGCAAATGGCTCTACAATTACTGTTTGTGTCGCAGTTGTTTTGACCTCTAATTATTTTGATACAACTTAATGGATTTAAACGCTGTTTCAATAAGTACCTTCGTTGTAAAAAATATAGTGTTCTTGAACTATTAGCTGATTTTTATTTCAAAAGACATGTAATTCTTGAAATTGATTGTATATTGAAAATTAATATTCCAAATGCATTTTTTGACTATTTTTTGAATATAAGACTCCTAGTTTGGTGGTCTCGCCAAGGGCAAAGAAAAATCGTCATGATTAACATATACAGCCCCGTAGCCATTATTCTCCAAAATAATCATTTCACACATGTGTGTCTTGGGACACCCCGATCCACTTGGAAATGGTTCAAAGCAACATTCAGACTGCTGAGGAGAGGAAGAAGTTTTCGTGGTTTTCAGATATTAATTATGGTCATTTATTACCATTGACTTATTGTACATTTCAAGGGAAATATTATGAGCTTATTTCTGGGTCACAAGAGAAGAGTTATTACGATTAATAATTAAAGCAGTGTATTACCCTATCGTAATATTTTCGGTTTATCGACGAGTAATATGTCATTTATTCACTTTTCAATGATTTTTATTGTAGTTCGTTTCTTGTACCTTAAGATATAGATATGGTGAATGTTTCCTTGAATTTTCTATATTTTCATGAAAGGATTGGATGGATCAAATCACTCAAAATATATGAACCGGCTCCTAGATTACAGCTTCTACATTTCCTAAAGAGCCTGCCAATCTTTGCTTGCCTCCTGTGGAAATCCTTGAGTTAGCTCTGTCTACTGTTGAGGGTTCTTTTTCTTTAGCACTAAACCGTTGGCGTAGTAGATGTACATCATTCTAACGTTAGAGAATGTATCACGGTAATTTCCGCATAAATTTAGTTTCAATACAAACTAGATTTATAGGTTTAGGTTTATTTTTACTGTTTTTTAATAGATTAGTCAATTAATTGACATCTTCGGAATATTCGGAAAACGTAAAACAGTTCTGGATCAACGTTCTTTAGCGGTTGGTCATGTTCGTTGCTCGGTAAACTCGAATTTTAACTCGTGCCCTTACGTCCTGACAAGCTCACGAAGCCAACTATAAAATGGGTACAAAATATCTTGTGGGTCTAATCAGTCAGAGTGTGACGTTAACTACATCTCATCCTCCTGTTGTACCTGGGCTCTGACATCAGTGAGTCTGAAATAGGTTAAGTACTGTAGGAGGGTTTGACACATTCAACAAAAATCATGGATAGACTCACGTCTTTGTCTTGACTAGCGCTTCGGTTCCTCCATGTCTCACTTCGCTCCAAGCTGAAGGCGGACGAGAACGTTCCCAGGCGCACGCGACCGCGCTCCAGCAAGTGCATATGCTGCGAGGAGGAAAGAAAAAAAAACGAGACATTCTTTTTGTTCAGCTCGCAGCGAAACCTCTCCAAGTTACGCGACAGCACTGCAGTAAACGGGTGGCACACACACTACCGCCTATCTAACGCTCCTATCGGCGACTCAACCGGTCACAGCATATTCAAATCGTCACTCGATATTAATTTGTGGACTACAGTATTATTGTCATTTTTCATCTCTCTCCATCTAATGGATTTGTGTTACACCGTTAATATATTTGAAGCAACAAGGGAAAGTGAAAGTGGTGGGGATGTTACAGAGAAAATTACATAATGGATGAGCGAACCAAATAATTAACGGAAATAATACACAGAAATTTGGCTCATACTACTTGCGCAGTTTAGGTGTTTATGTGAATGGCATATTTTTTTTTAAGAATATAAAGAAGGAAGTGTTGAATAACAAAATATTCTTTTTATGGTTTGAAATACTATTGATGCATCTTTCATTATGAATAGAATTCTTATCGATAAGACTTTGACCAATAGGAATATTACTTCGACTATGTGTGTATATTTCAGTTTAATTTACGTATATAGCAAAACGGTTCCAAATAAATTCATTCCTATTCAGCTGAGTTAATTACGTATTAATTTTTAAGAGTTTTATTCCTTGTTTAATTATTTTCATCCTGAGAAGCCAGTTTTGTTTATTTTTATTTGAACCTCATAGTTCAATTATGCTGTAGTAGTAAGTACTAGTATAGTAAAGACAGTGATATAAAGCGTGAGTATGCCACTTGATTTTACTTTACTACGAATCGCAAGCATTAAGAGCAAGTCTGATGCGGTAGGAATCCCTAAACCAAGCATTTGTGGGAACCTCCACTTGCATGTTTAGGCCCGGTCCCGCAAGTCTGTAAATCACCAGTGGAAATACAATGGTGTCATTTACTCCATACTATTGTTTGTCAATTGAAATGCGAACCTGAACGTCGAACAATAGAGAAAGTACGAGAACAATTTATTTTACTCGACAAGTTGGAATTTGTAAACAATGGAAGGGTATTTCAGATTAAAGGGATGTGCTAAAATTACATGCGAGGCGATAAAAAACTTCTGCATTGCTATGCTCTAGTTTGACAATTTTCATCCAGGCGAAGACAGAATTGTGATAACTTTTCACCGTGAAGAATGTTATGAGTTGTGAATTGTTTTACGGGACGTCTTCGCTTGTGCAATTAGAACCAGTGTTAAAGAGTCTTGAACTGTTTTTGATATGATTAGAACACGATGCGTTTTCCCTTTCATTCTATGGGAATAATTGCACTTTCGTCTCTTTCATTCTTATTAAATAAAGGAAACTAACTTTCAACCTAGCTCACTCCCTTCTCGCCATCTGTCCTGCGACTGATCTGGAATCATCTCGAGGTTTCTCTAGGCGCACCTGTGAGATATGGTTATCTACTAGACCAACGGAGATGAGGGCGATAATGTTTGAAATGCTACCTACGATGGTTTCCCCTTCGACAAGATGAAAACATGATGCCATACCTCGGATTCGAACCCAGTACCTTAGGATTTACGGGAGACCTACGCTTGAAACCAACGTTACCATTCGGCAACACTTTAGTTTAATAGATATAATAGTTATGACAATTATATACTCAAAGGTACTTTATATTTTAGTTAGATATTTATACTCCATGTATTTTTCTCTTTATGTATTTTATTTCATGATATTATTCTACAGTATTTGATACATCTGTATTACCTATACATTGTTTTTATTACGCAATGTTGTTTTTACTGTATATTATTATGAAAACTATATAACATTGTGTATCATGTAATACATAGCTTTTACGATGTATTACGATTTTAAATTCAGAAGACAAGGTGCAAGTATTCTTTATGATCTGAGCCATTTTTATTAAATAATTTTAGTCGAAGGGAACAATTATACAATATTAACTCAATGCAAACATAATATAATACTAAAGTAGTTGACTGACGTTCTCAATTGAATACAAAGGTCATCAACTCTGACTTTCGTGACGGTATAAATTGTGATGACGTACGGTATTATGATGAAGAACGGAGAGTAAAATTTTCGTTGTTATGAATATATTTGTACCACTTATACAAGATTTTATGTAAGTGCGCACCAAATATTTAATGAAGATAGTTCAGAAAATTATTAATGATACATATTTCCTATACGTGGAATACATTTATAAAATTTATTTACAGCTCTTGAACTTGATAGATTATCGGCTTTTACTTACATGAGCAGAGCTGTTAGATCGTTGTTTAACTGAAGTCTTACTAGCTGTCCGAGAAGATCCGAGTGTTGCTGTCTTTGGTTTATCCCTCGATAGTGACTTCGTTAAAGGCTTTGGCCCTGCAGAAAAGAAAGGAACATCATTTTCTAGAATAATATTAGGTTATGACCACCAATAATCTAGAATAAACGAATTAAACTAAGTATCTGAAAAGAAAACAAAGTTGTATCAACAGCTTACCGAAAAAAGTAGGATAAGTACCTGTGCGGTCGTTGCAACGGTTAAGTGGAGCTCTTGGGAACGACATATTTCAAATTTTGAGGGACTATCGAAAAATTAAGTAGGAGGTTTAGTTTAAGTGCCAATTTTGGAACCCCTAAATAAAATCACCGTGGCGCATATTTAATAACAAATGTAACTAGGAAACGTGGATGGAACAAAATAAGGCCATTTTGTATTCATTTGTTTATTTTTTAATACAACAACACAGAAGTGAAGTGAACAGAAATGAGCGCATTGTTTGTTTATATTTTCATCAAGGTTTGTTTTTTGGTGTGGCTGTGTGTAGTAGACTCAATTTCTTAAGGAAGAGAGAATTTTACTATATTTTAATTAAAGTATTATTTTGTATACATAAAAGAGTTTATCACTTACGATTCGTTGTTATATTCTGTTTTTATTCATAGAATGGTGTAGTGACAGATTCTGATACCGACTACTTGTTTTTAATGGAAAACATAAAAATAATAACATTAATTGTGGTTGCCTTGGTAGGTTTGTGTAAACAAGGTACACAGTTTCTGATGTGAATTTCTGAGAGAAACTTATTCATAAATACGTTGACACATATTCTTTCCTCATTTCTTAATATTGATGAGAGAATACGTCAAAAATATTTATAGAACAAATAAAAATTATATTATTTAAATTTGATTGATAGTCTGGCATTTGTAACGAGTGAAAAAAATATTTTGTTTTTGTGCAATATAAAAAAAAATGTTGAAAGCATTTAATTTGTAAAGCATTTCTCGTGTAATACATTTCTTTCATCAATCTCTTTTTGTAATTACATTCAGAATCTAAGGAAGAGGCATTTTCAAATCTGAAAGCATGTCTAGAGTTAATGGCATGTTGAGCTAGAGCACAGGATGGAGATATCTTCTTTATATAAAACGGTGTTGGCGATCTAAGAAGGATTTGTGACCTTAACTCAAGGTATCATATACTTATTGAGACTCGTGATCAATAATTTCGACTGACTTCATAGTTAGGTAAAATGTACCTCATGAAGATGAGATATTTAAATCACCACAAAAATGGCTGTTCTGTTCAAGAACGCCTTTTACTTATATTCTATGTCATATACGTTCAGTACAGAGTTAACTCTACGGAGCCCTTTACAGTCTCGCGAGTGGGCGCGTACCGCACCGTGTGCGCCAGTATAGAATTGAATATTATTCCAATTTCCTGAGAGCAAATAAGAGTTTATAATTATAAATAATTGTATAACTCAAACTAACATATTATGTATATGGTATTAAAGTAACTTTCATCACGAATTTTGATTATGATAAAAAAAATCGGGTGACATAGAACAAGGAAATAATTTTGAAAACGGGCTGTAGAACACAAAAATTAAACTATCTAACGTATTGGGAACGATGAATAGTTGTGGTCTCAAAACAATATGAACAAGTTACTTCAATAAAGGTTGTTAATTCAATTTACAATATAATCAAATTGATTAGGGACTTAGTTAAGCAAGACGAATCAGCTTAAAATTGAGCTGAAAAACAAGAAAATAGTCCTCATTTTGTCCTTTATATTATAAAGAAGTTAAAAATATAAAAATGTAATGGGTACAAAACTGAAAATTATTATAAAAACAAATTACCAAAATATCAACGTGTAGACACATTTATTACGAAACTAATAGGGAAAATTAACTAGATTGATAAGAAAAGTGCGATAATGATGAATTAAATGAGAAAGAATACGTAAATAGTACTTACATGGCCAGGAGTGCGTTGCAAGTGATGTGGAAAATAGAAACGTGGGTGGGCGCATGCTTCACTCAGTGCGACATTACTTGCGACTCACTTTTCGAAGGGCAATAGACAACTAAGAATGAAGGAAAACAATCACTTAATTGGCGCAATGTAGCGGTGATCTAGTCAACAAAGAGTAAATAGTAGAAGCAGTAATCAAGTTCCAAGAGTCACCCCAACATTGTTAAACAGTTTGCCGCACTCAGTGCGGCTGCGCGACGTTCGGGAGGTTAAGATTTAATAATACCATAATGCAATGATTTAAAGAGCATTGAAAACTCACAAGAGGTAGACATAGCTGACTCTGGGTTGGTATATTAAGACTAGATAAAAAGTGAAGTAAAAACTAAATAGCAAAAATAATACTGAAAACGTAAAAAATTATACATGATCATGAAATCGATGAGTATGTCGTGGATTAATGCCAAAATTAATAAGATTTGACACTCCATGTATGTCATGAAGTAAAATAAAATAATCCTAGTATAATGACAGATTTGTCACAGTTAAAATAATATACAATAATTCTGTCAAAATCAGCTAGTGTAACCCTTTATTTTTAAAAATCTGTATCTGGGATTTCTTGCCAGCAAGTGCTGCAGGTTATTATTAGGTATAGAACTGAATTCCCTCAATGCTGTGTAGTGGCTTCTTCTTTGGTACAAAGTTAAAGGTGTCTCAGACGGGGTAACAACTTTTTCCTAATTTTGGATTTAGAGTTTGTAAAACAATTTTTAAATCAGTATAGTTATGTAACAGATCTGTGAGTATATAGTTTTCTCTTGTACCTAGTGGGTTAAAATTGTTACTTGCTAGGTTAGAATCAAGTTTTATCTATCGGACTTTATGGTAGATTCCTCCACAAGTTACTACTCCATAGCTGCAGATACTATGTATACATGTATAGTCAATGTTGTGTTTCTGAATTTAGGAGCTTATGTTAATCATTCACCTTTTGTCCTGTAAAAGTAGCTTTCATGGTACCGCTTCAATCGGTGGAAACGAGCAATTTTTAGTGAATTCTTTTCTACTGCATGCTTCACATCTTTATGAAAAAAAATTAAATTTATTGTCAACAAACAGTACAAACAGCGTATGACCACGTGGAGGACAATAAACTAATTTACTCTCCGGAAGCAAACTAGGGACCATCCCATCAATTCTGATCAAGGCAGAGGCTGATTGAAAAATTTGAGCAAGCTCCTAGATAAGATAAAAATATAATATAATAGAATTTCAACAAATTTGAAATTTAACACAAAAAAATTATTTCACAAGTACGTATTATTATAGAACTGTAGATTATTCGGGAACTAGTGTTTATAAATCGTAAGTATTAAAATAACTAAATTCAAGATTTATTGATTCAATAGACGCTGCCCCTAGGCAACAGCCTAGAGAATCTTTATAAACAATTACTGTTTATGCACTTGTACTTGCATTGCTATATTCATTCATCCTTGCTCTAACCGTCGGTTCTCAACGGTGCTCAATGAACGAAACAGTCACTTAAGTAATATAACAATAGCTGAGATTAAAAATTAAAATTAATATTTAAAAAATAACAGTGACAGTAAAAAATTTCCTATTATAACTTATTAACACTTATTTATTTCATTTTCGGCTGTTGATATCATTTACCTACCAAATAATCGAAATATTTTAATACATCTAATTTTAGTTTCTGTTTCAGTTCATTGAGAGTGAATACCAGGGTATAGTATGCACAGCCCACGGTACATTTTAGGGTTTCTCTAAGGAACACGGCCGCCATATATATTGTATATATTATTTTTTGTTAAAATAAAACCGTTTTGAATTGAATTGAATATTCATTAATCATACATTACGTCTTTATTCGTTTTTCAGAACTAAATCACGCTCAATTCAGTTAATACAATTGACTCTTCACAGACTGAAGCCCATACATTTTACAAAAAGTATCGTCTGCGGAGAATCGCTCCGATTTGCACTCTGTCGTCGGACGAACGAACTACTTGGTGCGCATGCCTGGAGCGGTCTGTGTGTGCGCTGGTTTAAAGCAACGTGCTTCGGAGGATCCGACACAGTCGCGGGATAGCCTCGCACGTGGACGCCGGAGGCTTCTGTATCACTACTTCCTGATCTTCTCCACAAGGTAAACTCGACATGTGCACGTTGCTAATACTGTTTTAAGCATACTGCGTACATAAATTCTCACAAAAGAATCCAAGAAAAAAATAGGGTTTATTTGATCTTTTGTAAGAATTTGTATGATAAAATTATTGAATGATTCTCAAGTATATATATTTTTAACACCGCAATGCTCTGTTCAGAATGTTGTAATTGAATGAGGTATTTCAGTTTGTTGTGCATGAATTTGTTTCTATATTGTCACGTCTATGTTCTGCGTGGTTTTGCGAACATGTGTTCAATGCTGTTTACGAATATTATGGTGAGTCATGTTGTTGTGGAGCATTTTGTGGTGCGTTGAGGAACTGTTCCTTAAATAGTTACGCTGAAGGTCATCTTCACATATGTCAATCTTTTTGCCGTTGTACATGTCTTAGAGGAATGTTTAAGCATGTTATTTCTCGCGCTTATTTGGGGAATTTGTAAAGAGTAAAGATTGTTCATGACACAGTTTTCAGTGTTATGTAATACGTAATTCGTTCATGATCCAAAACATTTATTTTTGCTTCTTTGTTAGTGGCTTAGCACCGCTGACATGTTTGGTTCAAACAGTTATAAAACGTTTTTGAGAGTAATATCTTTAAAATGAGTTAATTTTTCTATTTTATTATTGAAATTGTTTTGCTTATATCTATTTTATATGAAACAATAGAAGATAATTATCAATCGTTGTTGCATGAAAACAACTACATAAGTTCTTCAGATTTTTGGATCTATAATTTTTCTTCACTTTAAAGTATGAATTTTTTCAAGTCTGTCATTTCCATATCTTTCTTAATTTACGTGTAAGTGATCCAATTTTCGTACAAATGTATACTTCATGTTCCGTTTACGACACTATTTTGTAAATATCTTATTTTTCGACCACATTTTAACAATATTTCTAGGGACAAGAAAAGAGTTATTTGATTTTAACCGGTGTAATGGAGTGTGTTCCATTGCTTTAATTAACTGGTCATTACATATGAAATCGGACCAAATTTGACATTCATATCTCAGAATTATATACTATTTTATAAATTGATATTACTATTAGTTTAAATGAGAATTACAAAAATTGAATTTTCCGATCGTCCATGTTTTAGTTGTCAATCTTCAAATTTGGATATTAGCTCCGCTTCCCACGCGTTTTGAAATTTATAAATTTCTCAATCTTCAAAACTGTTTCACGTCAAGAGTTGAAATGTATAACATTTTAGATGTTTTACGCAAAACGCGTCGGAAATGGCTCAAAAATCCAAAATTTTTTAATAACTAAAACGTAAACGATTGGAAAAATCTTAATTTTTGTATTTACCATTTACTAATAGTATTACCAATATTCAAAATATTATATAATTCTGAGATATAAGGGTCCAATGTTGTCAGACGTCGCATGGAATGACCCTTATAAGGGTTCAAAATACAAAAAAAAAAGTATGTTCAAATTTTTTTTCCTTCCTTTAACTGTATAATAACAATTTCGAAAAATCTAATAATCTTTCTTCAAAATATAATGTTATGAACATATTGGAAATTACAATGCTGAATTATTAGTTTTACTCTTAACACTTCACCCCAAATTCAGTGATAATATTTTTTTTAATGAGTTATGTTTCCCTAAAAATAAAATTATATGAGCAAATATTGTTAAATACGTTTTTAGTCGAGCAATTGGTAACAGGAACTTCAGTTTTTTATATAAAAAGTTTTCAATATTTCTCTTACCATTTGTGGTAACAAATCTGAGACATGCCATTTTTATTACGATTTAGGCCAATTCTGGGAACATAAGAAACTATCTGAGTACCCGCAACTTTGTTCGCGTTAATTTTGTAATATATCTCCAATTTTCTTTTTCTCTGTTTTTCATATCCTCGTTGGTGTCCACTGAGAATGTTATCCAATGTTGGAGGTTTGATAGTATTGGTGTGTACCCCCAATCCCTTATTTTCATTGACGTAATTAAAAAAAGATTTCAGAAAACACCAATTTTCTATTTCACATCCTGAAGGGGGAATTTTTGTAAAATCCTTTCTTAGCGGACATTTTTCACCATTTTTGTGTCACGCTCTTCCCAACCCCCACCTCAAGGGACGTCGTGCACCTCATGTGGTCTGAATAGTACGTAATGCCTTTGGAAATACGATTAATCTCTTCAGAATACGCAATGACCATGGACACGACCCTAATATCGGTATTTTATGTAATTTTTACATTTCGCTCTATCCGTTCCCAGCTCTAAGAATACAGTGCTCCTATGTGATACCTTGAACATAACGACATTGGTTGTTGAAATATCTCGTCTACCCTAAAACTATGTATCCGATGCATTTTTATTACTTTATATTTCAATATTAGTTTTTAATTATTTTTATCATAAACGCATTTCCACCCCCCCAACCCAAAGGGTGGTAGTGGTTTGTTTCATGAGGGTTGAGTTCAGATTTAAACGATATCGGGATTGCATAATCAACTCGGCGACGCCGAAGGATGGACTCGTCACTGGTATGTCATGTTCGATATTTTTTTATAGCACCCCTTTCCCTAGGGGTGCTGGAGTTTATACGGGCTAATTGTGGATTTTGACGCCTTCGAGAATGTCACTATGAATTTCAGCGGTCCCGAAAACTACGATCTCATCACAATTATCGACCATTTTCTATTATTTTTACATTTCAATCCTTCTCACCCACAAGATACAGGATGTTTATTCATTGTAGGGGGTGATCGTCTACTTATCTGGCTATGAGGATGTCTTTTCACTTCAGCGGTCCCAAAAATTATTTATTCAATACCAAAAATATTTTTATTATGTTTGCCTGTCCTACATTCCCACCTCTCCCCCAGAGATGATAGGGGTATATTATCTGCAATGTGGACTGATTGTTAACTTAGAAAGCATCTGGGACGTCCTTATCATCCCAACGCCACCAAAACTATGGTTTCGAATCTAATATAGGATTTTCCCATTATTTTTACGGGTCATCCCCTTCTCACCCCCTCTCTAGGGGTGCGAGGGATATCTTACACCCATAGTGCTTGTTGTCATTTAGTCAGTCATCTGTGTATTAAGTTTGGTTGAAATTGCTCCCGGCACTCTAGTGGGATACATAAATAAAATATTCCAACTCTCATTTCACTCCCTTAGGGATGGATTTTCGTAAAATCGTTTCTTAGCGGATGTCTATTTCCTAAAACGAACCTATCTGCCAAATTGTAAGTTTGTAGGCTTTGTAGTTTCTGAGATTTCGTGTTTAGTCAGTGAATGAGTGAGTGGTATTCCGCTTATATACTCGTATATATACATTCTTCAGACATAATAATTAACAAGTTATCATTTCAGGTAAATATTTTAAGGTAATATGAACTCCACTTTCTTAATGTTAAAATAAGTCTGGGACATCAAAACGCATTAATTATTCTGGATGGGGTTGCCAATACTTCGCTTTACCTGAAAAGCTTGTGTTTAAAGAACTAGTTTTCAGTTATCACGACACGAAATATTGCATTGTTGCTTAGGGAGTGTTCCTGGATAACAAAAATATGTTAAGTTACGTGTCTGTTAAGATGTCTTTCGGTAGCTTCTCAAATGATTTTGAAGTCATGAGAAAAAAACTTCACTAATAATTCCATCTTTATTATTACACTTCTGGTGTGCCTTGCAACCAAGTACGCTTTTATTGTCTGAATTCAGTTGTTATAGTTCGTTAGTGATGGGTCTGGAACTTGAGTCAAAGGAGTGATTTGTGTTGTTGATGAATTGATAGTGATATTAGGGCTATATGTAATGCTGTCGAGCGTTGCGCCTATCCATCGTAATGAACGCCATAGAGACCCTTGGAGAAATACTACCATTGTGGTGTACCTGACACAGAATTAATATTACTAACAAAACATGTTCTAACCATTTGCATAATAAATAGAATCTCTCCAAGATCTCTGCTAATGTAATCTAGAATTTTGCTATTTGTGTTTTCCGTGAATTTGTTCTGTGCTCCAAGTTGTCACTATTACATTGCTTCTTTGTTTCCAAATGGTTATTTTCCTTAATGTTACTTCGCCGTTGTTTAATAAAATGGTATTAGGAATAAAAACAAAATATTTATCTAATATTTATTTAGTTGTGTACATAAGAATAATGTATTAATACATTTTAATGAAAGGGGGTAAGTTACTTCAACAATTCTTTTTACATAATAGTCATTTTAAATAGGCCAATCCCTTTTCGACTGGAAATTATTTTCACCATTTTAATCAGTAGAATCATGAAAATAATGAAAGCCTAATGTGTCGTAATATCTTCAGTGTCTAGTTCTGCCGGAGCACATGGAGGCAAACCGATAAAACTTTGGATCCTCCCTTTGAGCTCAGTGATGAAAAAAGTAACAAGAACGGTACTGAACGTGCTAAGTCACTAAATTAATGTCACGCATGTAATTTGTAACGGAAAGAGACTGGGTCGACCAGTCGAATCTTACCTGATCGGTCGAAACTTATGAATTTTACCTGATTGAAGAGATTAATTTTTCCACTATTATTCATTGATGTGGAAGTCCACGAATGCCTAAAGAATGCAATTTTGAAAGGAGAATTCCGTGATTGATGACATCGAAAGCTTTGGATAAGTCAAGAAAAACACCCTGAGGATTTTCTCCACGGTCAAGAGATGTGGTAACTTCGTTTAAGAAGGAAAATGTGGCGCTTGTAGTGGAAAAGGATTTCCTAAAACCGTGTTGATCATCAGAGAGAATGTTATTTTGTGATAAAAAATCTAGAAGACGCTTATAGAGCAATTTTTCTAGGATTTTTGAGAAAGTGGGTAGTAGAGATATTGGTCGGTAATTTCCAATATTAAGTTTGTTTCCTTTCTTGTGTAAAGGTTTCACTTTAGCTCTCTTAAATATGTTGGGAAACACCCCTTCCGATAAAGAACTATTAAAAATATTTACGAGTGGATTTAATATAGCGTGGGACGAAGATTTAACAATAAACTCAGGTATATCATCTATGCCTCGTGAAAATTTGTTTTTTAAGGAGCTGATGATTCCCATGACTTCACTGGCGTTAGTTTCGGAAGTGAACATAGAATTGGGTATGTGGGTGGTAATAATTGGAGGACATTGATTTGGATATATTGAGTTCGTTATTTTACCAACTTCTGAGAAGTGAGAATTAAACAAACTTGCGATGTCCTGAGGATTTGACACGATCTTGCCATCGTTTAGTAAAGAAACATTTTCTTCGCGATTTTCAGAAGTTGACGTGTAATTGTTAGACGTGTAATTGTTAACAATATTCCGGTTGTTCGATTTTAACACCTGCCTGTCGTTTTCCATAACTTTAGCTGCATAGACTACTTTTCGGAGAATAGTCTTATATTTACGAAAATAATTATGGAATTCGGGTGGCTGGTTATAGCGTTTTGAAAGATAATATAAACGGCGTTTGTTTTTTGAAGAAATTCTTATCCCTAGGGTGATCCATCTATTGTATTTTTTTGTGTTAATTAACTTGCGTTTTATGGGAAAACTAGAGTTGTAATGTTTTAGGAATGTTGAGATAAATACATTGAATTTGTCGTCGGTGTTTTGGCAATTGTAAACATCTTTCCATGTTTCTTCACGCAAATAATTTATAAATATGGATTTATATATGTCATTAAACTCTATTGTAAATTTGTAAAGAATTTTAAGCGGTTTTAGTTTATTATTAATAGTCAATACTTGAGCAAGGTGATCACTGTATCCGGCGATAAACACTTCAGAGAGATACGAGATTCCATTGTTGACTATAATTTGATCTAGCAATGTTTGAGATGAGCCGGAGAGGCGAGTGGGGTCATTTATCGTAGTAATAAGGTTGAAGGAGTCGATAAGATTCTTGAATCGATTAACTGGTGAATGTGCAGAGTCGGATGTACTCAACAAATCGATATTGAAATTGCCACATATAACGATAGATTTAGTAGATTTATGTGCGATATGTTCTAAAACATTTTCGAAGTTCCGAAAAAAGATGTCAAGATCTGATTGAGGAGGTCTATAAATACACAAAACAACAATACCGGTGTCGGTCAGTTCAACTGCAGAAATTTCGAACACACTATCTACGCAGAAGTTCTCGTAGCCTGTCAGTGGAGAAGATAAAATATCATTACGAACGTAGATACACGTACCTCCGTGGGGATTTTTGCCTTTAAAATTTTGCCGACAGTAAGAACTTGCTAAATAATAATTAGAAATAGCAGTATCGTTGATGTTGTTAGTTGAAAGCCAATGCTCTGTGAGGCATAGCAAATCGAATCGATTTTCGTGTACCAGAATTTCAATGTCTGTCAATTTGTTTGAAAGGGATTGGACATTATGATGAAATATAATTATTTTATTTTCGCAAAGAGTTTGTGACTCACGAGAAATGGAATCGACGTTAGATTGTGGAGAGGAATTTGAAATTGGTACAGCTTCTAGTTCCGGATGAAGCCCGCACACAGCACAGCAAGATATTTCTATGTTTGCATATAATGGCACGCTGTACAGCCTATTTTTTCAAAGCACTTCTTCTTCGATTTTATACTCGTTTGAGAGTTCCAATTGTAATTAAATTTCTTTTAATTAAAAACCTATAATTAAAAATGTTAAAAGGAATGAATATATTGGCCACGTTACTGAACGACCAATTATCAATAATCCAATCTCCGTGATTATTAATTAGGTAATATCAATGTACTTGAACAAGTTGGTCATGAGAATTGGATTCGCGTAATCAAGGTAAGCGCCTTTTGTATTACTTACAGTGATATAAAATGTAACCTGTAATGAGTAACTTTTTATGGTTAAAAAGTCTTAGACAGTTTTGTCTAATTTAGTACATTCAGGTATTTTAAAATTAGTTTTGTATATGTTCACAAAATCATGTTTCTTATTTCTGACAGACAATCACTGTTATTTCTGACAGACAGATGGTTGAGTTCTTTAATAGTTTTTTTTTCCTATAAGAAATTTCTGCGTGTTGTGGCTGATGAAATTAGACGAGAAATGTTATTCACATTCGTAATGAAGAAATGAGGTGACATATATCGTGTATTTTTTATAGTTTCTGTACTGGAGTCGTAACATGTTCAATGTAGGAGAATAAAGCTACTAAAATAATGTGGCTTCGGCACATACAGCGTACGTGGTCAGAGGAACGCATGGACTAATATTTGGCTTATATGGTAGGAGGAAATGGTGTCAACGGAAATGAATTATTGGAGCAGGTGTACTATTTTGTTTGCCACTTATTTATTTATTGTGTTTGTATCACATTCAAAAGTACTGAACAAATATTACAGCATTGCACGCGGATTCTATGTATACATTTATTATGTATACATATGTATCTCGTTTCGTCCGGCTAAGGACCAAGAATGACGAGTGCCAGTAACGCTCAGTTTTTGTGTGAGTTTACTCACTAGACACATCGTGAATTTTATCGAGATCGGAGGAACAGCGTCTAGACAGGATCCAGATTACTGTATCCGAGTATTGTTAGCCGCAGAGGGTGAAATTTTCATGCATCACAGCTATTTAAACTACAAATGAAAAGCTACAAATTTTATCTTGCCCCACCTGGGAATTGAACCCGGGATGATTTGATGACGAGCGATCATGCTGACACCGTAGTCAAGGAGAGGACTATATATTTATTATTAAATATAAACATTTAGTTTTCAATGCGACCCAATGTATATAAAATATTTTATGGATGTTTTCACCGTAGATTCCTCAATGTTTGTAAGGATTTTTCGTGGATAATGTAACATTTTGATACACACAATTTTCTTGAGTACCTATCACTGAAACTTCGACGTATTGCGCATCTATTTTCCCAGTAATTTTATAACTAAAATATTATTCCTCTCTTGATATAAGCAAATTCCATTAAATATCTGAGGAAGTTAATTACGTTTACTTTAAGAAAACATGTTCAGCAAATATGTATTTTATTCAACATCCACGTAGTCCACACTAAAGTGTATTCTCAACAAATGAAAAATAAACAATGTTTCGCATTTTCTTTAGAAAAACGCTCCATAAGATAAGAGAACGTTCTACACTTTTATGAATATTTTCTAATATCTTACGAAAAGTATAAGCTACTGGTAATACACGCGTTGAAAATAATATACTCCACATAATTTTATTGTATATTTTGTGGAAGAAAAGTAAGGAAATGTAATATTTACTTGAAAATTTACCGTAGAAATAAGTGAATTTGTTTTTTAAGAATAATTTGAAAATTGAGTATCTTCATTTATTTTAGGAAATAGGAAACATCGAAAAGGTCGTACTGAAAGGTTATAAGATATTAATACTTTTCTTACTACTCATTTTATCATGTTCAATTTCCCTAATAATGGACATCTGTGACGGTCAGATGGTTGTAAGAGTTTAGCACTGATCTTACTTTGATAATATTACTTTGATACCATTGTTTGATAAGATTTTTTAACATATCGTAAAGTGTCGTTAATTTATGAAAGAAGGATGTAGGAAAAACAAATTAAAAAATTATATACACTAGTTGATTCTCCGTTTTATATATTAAGAATTTGATTGGATAGTAATTCAATTTTTTTAACGCTTAGTATTTTAATACTCTGGAATCGAAGCTTTCATCCGATTGGACTCCAAGGGAATGTGGACGTGGAATTTACGCGAAAATATTAGTGAACTTGGAATAAAACGAACATTTAATTAATTATATGAGCAACACCATTTCTTTTTATTTTATGACGATACTGATAAAGGAAAAAAAGCTATTTATTTATTTTAAGCCTTTTGGTGAGGTTCGGGCCACGATGCCTGCAGTGTGATGCAATGTGTGAGATATTGCAGATGATGTCAATCATAAGATTAATTGTAGCGTAATGTTGTAAATGTAAAACAAAAATATGGGACTAAGGAAGAAAGTACAATTAGTTGCATTTAAAAAAGAACTTCACTATAGAAGGATATACATCTGAAAAAAATCATTTGGTTAATGTAAAAGAAATTACTACTATGATGTTAAGAAATATATGAAAATAAGACGTGCAAATTTGTAAGTTTAAGTGAAAGATTTTTAAATTTGATGTTTGGTAATTCATTTAATGACCATGTAGGATATAAAATGTTATTACACGTGCGTAAAACCAGTAGTTGCCTTTTACAAAGTGGAGATCAGGTAAAACTGTAAGCAACTGAATGGACGACAACGTTTGAACATTTAAGTAACGTGGATGATGCTGTTATGAGACAATATAGATTGTCTCGAAGTGAACTCACCGGTAGACGACGGAAACAAACAGTATGAGATTGTTTACTTTACCTCCCATCCGACTTGGACTCGTGTTCTCCTGCCTCAACGCTTCGCTCAACCCCACGATTTTCTGTCTGACAGGATTCTTTTGAAGTGGACGTTAATCCCGGAAGGTCCCTTTGCGATTGCACCGGGAGCTGAGTTACGGCCACCGGTTTAGGGATGTCCGAAGTTGTGTCTATACATTTTGTGTCGCCCACGGTCCACAAATATTTCTATAACAGCGATAGAGTGCTGGTCCGAGAACAGCTATAGTTTCTTGAGAGTTCAAGTCGATTTTATTTATCTTTACATTTAGAAAATTGAAGTAAAAGAATAAATTTGAACGATCACAATCTTTATTTTATTTTAGTCAATTCCTTCTTAGGTGTATAAAATATTGTCACAAATACATTTTATGTATCAAACAAAATTATAAATCACTCTACTTCTGTTATATTCCTTCTTTTGATGTTTGAGCTGAGGTTGTTGAATAAAATGCATCAGCATTCGACAGATGAAAAGATTTTACTTCTCCGACGTATTGTGTTCTTTCTTCGCGAACGTCATTCACCCTTCCCTTACTTTCTCTCTTCTACGTCACTCTCAAGTCAAGGAAACAATATTGATTCTTACATCACATTCACTGGGGATTTCTTCTTACGCGAAGAAAACGTGACGGAATTGATTTTTTTGAAAATAATAGTTAAAAGACATAAATTTTTCATTTGTTTTACTTAGTGAATTGTGCTAAATGTGATAGTTCATATTTACTAGGGAAAAAGTGTTTCAGCTCTCTTTGTTAACTGTTGTTAGCAAAATTGTTGTTTTCGCGAAATGGTATCGAAAAATCATAGAATGTACTTTTGCTTTTAAAAAGGAGAGAAAATATTTACGTGTTCAAAATACAATTAAATTACCATGAAGTTTAAAAAAATATGAATTGAGGAATTTAAGTGAATCAGGGATTGTGTCAATGAAAATGATTACAATTTATTGAAATAGTATTGTGAGGTCTTGGACAATAAAATCATATCTTTTTAACTCGCCAACTTTTCTGTTTTTATTTGAAACCTTCTTCAGGGCTAATAACACAAACAGGTGATTATTACTATCAGGACAATCGAAATTAATTAAAAGGTTTGCCTGTATTATTATGTATGATTTTCTGTATAATTAATTTCAATTTTCCTGATAGTAATAATCACCTGTTTGTGTTATTAGCCCTGAAGAAGGTTTCAAATAAAAACAGAAAAGTTGGCGAGTTAAAAAGATAATGTTTTTAATGACCAAGTCCTCACGATACTATTTCAATTATATTGAATGGTCAAGATGCAGACCATACTTATTGATTTAATAACAATCTTTTACTTCGATAACGCCATTAAGTATTTTTCAATTTTATACGCTCATGTCAATGAGTTGAAATGAAAATAATGAGTATCATTACATTTATCAGTCATTACAAGAAAGTTGAAAATACTTCCGAGAGTTTCATTTGAAGTAATTGACCGTCATAGTATGTATAATTTATTTAAACTCACACTCACAAAAATAACATTCATTTTACAAAACCATACCATAACATAGTTCGTCTTTCTTCTGTTTTTTTTCCTTTTCCCTTTCTTCCACATTCCTTTCTTCGGTTCTTTCTTACGAACGTTATGGATATATAAACTTCCCTGACATTTTTCCCGCTTCTCCTAACTCACATAATTTTGATGTTTAGTCTAAAAATAATTCAAATAGTGCTTCATTTCCTATTAATTTCCCCTTCTTCTAATCTCATCCATCCGAAATAGGTCACCAACATAAGTTTTCCTTTCGTTTTAATTCAACTTACAATCCCATAATATGTTTTCACAATTTTCTTCATCCTTTCCACGCATACAATTGGCTATCATAGACTTATTATACGTTCTCGTCTCTGATCTTCTTGTGCCAATATGGCAGCGTGTCTCTGGTACTTGTCTCTTGATTCGAATCACGCCACCGCCAAAGGAGCCCCGATGAATTCAAGTCGTGCCAATTGTCTCAAGTGCTTCGTTGCCGTGGTCCAGTTCGCACGCTGATATTCATATGACACTCATGTGCTTCCAATCGTCTGCTTAAAGTAAGTACTCAATCGCCAAGTCAGGTAGTTGCAGAAGATAAATTTTAGAAACTGTTTGTAGGGGAGACGCGATTTACATTGGGATACTTCGTAAAATTGCGATACTGAGGAACTAAACTGGATGTCGTAAAAATAAACCTATTTATTGTCAAATAAGCAGTTACAAACTGCGTATGATCATGTGGAGGACAATAAACTAATTTACCCTCCGGAAGCAAGGAAGGAACCATCCCATCAATTCCAATCAAGGGCCCTAATGCGGATTTAACATTCAGCACACTCCTAAGATAAGAATAAAAGTAGTTCGGTACGAGTTGTAATATAACAGAATACCAACTAATTTGTATTTAATGAAATACAAAAACGTTATTTCACAAGTACATATTATTATATACAATAGGTTATTCAGAAAATATTGTTCACAAATCTTAACTATTAAATATCTCTAAATTCGAGACGTATTATTTCAATAGTATAAAGTAAAATTAAAACAAGATACCAGATAATATTAATAAATTTTTAAATGTTATAGGCACCGCCTACTTGCCTGCTACTTATGGGTATTTCAATAAACTTGAAGTTGTCAATATATTGCTGATCCCGTGTCTCATTCGGTTTGAAAGGAAACAGGTTCTTTCGATTTTCGCACTTACCCAGTCTCACTTACTCATCGTTTAACGTATTTATGATTAACATATCAGGACATGTGAGATGGTCTCTCTTCTCGTTAACATGCGTACTTCGTTTAATAAATTACACTTTTCCGCGAGAAGGTATTGGTCGTTGGGGTTGAATAATTAAGATATCACGAGAAAGTAAGTACTCGTATTGACAGGAGGGAAAGGATGATGTTGAGTGGCTGATGTAAATAACCCGAGTGACAATGTGTGGAGTGAGAGAAGGGATAAGAGCAATATGAGATTATTCTTTTACGAACTTTAGAAAATGGTAGTTTAACATTTATGAACGGTGGTGCCACTTTTATTTTAGAATTGAATCTATTTTCATCAGTAGAACACTAAAAGTAAGGATAATATTCACTATTATAGTGTTTTTATCACTTCTCGTCAAAAAGGTGTATTTGATTCAGATTTTTCTGTATGATTTTCTTCGAAAGGAATAAAAGATGAAGAACTGGAATATTGTATAAATCTATGGTTCAATGCTTCTTACTGTGTCATTGCATCTGCACGCTCAAGAAATTTAATATTTTTAATAAACATAGTTAATATAGGTATAAATATATGCATCTTTAGGTTCATATTTTGTATAATAATGTGAATTAATTCACTTTTTTAAATTATTCGTAAGTTTTCCTTACCGATTGGGTTTGTGCAACGGAGAAATAATTTATAGTAATATACCGTGTGGTAAATATGTTATATCTTTAGGAATATATTCGGTTTCGAAGACTGGCTTCTTTAAATGTAGTTTGCTCTAACGCTAAGGGTGACTTCCCGAATAGTATTTTTATTTAACAAACCATAGACCCTGCTAGATCCTTTCTCCCCTCGTTTACCATTGTCTACTTTTCTTAGTTCTTCTCTGCTCAGCGGGATGTAAGATTTTCTGGACGATCGTTTGACATTAGTAGAGATCGTGTAAAATATTCCGTTGCAAAGTGTGATGCGTAGAAAATATACAAGAAAAAAGAACCAAACCTCTTTTACTCTTGTATGTTTGCCAAACTAATCCCTTTCACAACGAAACATAAGATAACAATGATAGAGGTAAATAATTTAATACTTAAATTATACCTACCCTCAAAATAGTATTATTAGTACGGTAAGATATACAAAACATCACAAAAGATCATTCAAAATATTTACTTAAAATATTTTCGTGTGAAACTATGTCGATTTATCTTTGAACAGTTGAGAATGAACATAAAATGTAACATAGTAATAATAATTATTATTAAAAATAATATTTAAACCACAAATTATTGAAAGACTTAATCACGTTAGCATATCCAGAGTAGTTCTAATGTAACAAATTATGGCACGAAAATAAACTTCATTTAATAATAAGACAGTATGGGAACGATCATAGTTTAAGTATATCATATCCTTTCGATGGTCTTCCGCCTCTGGGGCAGAATATAAATTCTACATTATATCGCCATTAACATTTAAGTGGACATTAGAGGGAATTACTCAATTTTCCACAAAGCTTAATGACCCTTGCGTTGGGAATATGAGAGCTATGTGTCTCGTGCTCTGTGAAAGGAGGATAATGTTGGCAACTTTTCATTCTTTTACGCAGTCTACGATCACTTATGTGCACATCAGTGTACGTTAAGTACTCTGGAATGAACCTGTTTAATATAATACAACGAAACTCTTTCATTTGTGTACAAAAAATTTTCTGTAGAGGGCTATTTTCGACATTTGAGTTTTCACTGTGAATGGAAATAAGCATGATTTGTGCAAAATCCTTGGCAAGTAATAACAAAATATTCCATTACGATAAGAGCAATCGACCCTGGAACAGAAGGGAAAGGATTTTAGAGTGCTTTAGTAAGTGTATCTACATTGAGCGAGATGTGAGCGTGTTAGAAGATGTGGACTATAGTAAGGATTGTGGGCCTGTTTGTTGGTCAATTAAAATAGTAATCTTAGTTATTTTTTATGCATCTACAAATTCAAATTAACTTCATCCTTGAGAATTCAGAAAACTTCCTTCAATTCTTCCTATTCAATTTTTAATACTTATAGAAATTCAAAACTCTGAACTATTAGGTATATAATTTTAAAAAGAAAGATAGTATGGAGTGAGTGATAATATTATTATTTTATGCAGTTGGATAACGTACTTTTTCTAATTCGAATAAATGTCTAATTTTTTTCTTTCAATTTTTCTATATTTTTGAATTTGAAATAATTTTATGTGTTTCAATATTTTATCAGGGAAAGGAGAAAAAAAATTTCCAACAAAATTTTGAACATAAAACGTGTTCTATTTTTGAAATGAAGGATATAAAATAATTCATTTTTTGTGTACTTAGTTAATTTAAAATACATCCGTGAAATGTGTTGTTGAGTCGAGAGGATATCCCGTGCAAATACGTATTACTGTTATTTATTATAATGCTGTCTCTTATACACATCTTATAGAANTGGAGTTCGATCACACATAAACAGGTAGCCATTTCTTCAAACAAGACTCGTAAGGTAACATCTCATGTGCTTTCAAATACGCAATACACGGGAGCGGTCCCAGTATATCGAGTGCGGAGACACAGGAGACACTTCAAAGGTAGATTCTGAAGCAGGGTTTTCCACGTACGTCTCATCCACTCAAGGCAGGGACTTCCCCCAAGGATTTGGTTTTATGGAAATGGTGGTCGCATTACACTGTGCCGCAAAACAGACACCGGCTTCCGAGTGCAAGAACGAATGCACAAGATGTTCACTCATCAATTATTACTCACCCTCGGGAAGTCGAGTGCAGTTCCTCACGGTTCCCAGAAATATCTTATTTACTGTTTATTAAAGGGAGCTAACAAGTAGCAAGTAGAGATGTAGATGTTATAAATAATAAATTCAAGATTTAAATTGTGGATAATTGAATATTAAATAAATCTATTAAGGGAAATCTTTTTACGTCGTGTTTTATGAAAAGCAGTCGCATCGTAATCTGGAACGTTTGTTGACGAATATATTGTAAAAGGAATATAGGGAAATAATTATTTCTAGATATTTGAAACTATTTATATGACAAGTGTATTTTATTGTGATATGTAATTTATGTAGTAAAATAAACCGTATTTCATTGTTACAATTCTTTTCCTTGAATTAATTTATTAGCCCTAAATATCTATTTTATTCCTTTTTAAAAACTTTTATACTTATTATTATATTTTTACATCGTATTTATTTTTTTTAATAGTCAGGAATCATATTAGAGATAATGTGATTTCCAAAATAAACATATTTTGCAAGTGGTTTTGTGTTTGTGACGTATTTTTGTATTAATCCTGAATATTTTTAATCAAAGAATACTATTATCTATCAACTCGTCGTTTAAAATTTGGACATTGCAGGGCTAATATTTGAATAGAACCAGCTTTAATTTCTACGGGTTCTTATGAATAACGCGTCTTGTGGACCGGATTTAAAATAAGTTCCCATAATATTTTTAATGGAATCGAAATAAAAAATCTAACATAGGATTTGAAAATATTATATATTTCAAATTGAAATTTGCCTTGAATTTCTGTACAAACCGTTCCAACGAAAACAGTCTCTAAAGTAGAGAACTTTTGTTAAACTAGAGATCATTCTTCAAACTAATTGCTTCAATTTCAACAGTATAATTAATGATTCGTTGGAATTCATAAATTATATTTTAATATAAACGGAATATATAACATTCATGAATGTTTCACGAATGGTTATGTTGCTGAGTAGCGCCTGACACACTCATACTCCATTCGTTTCTATTTCCGTGTCTGAGTCGAAGCATTACATTGCTTTAAGTTCCTTTCAGAGCAGACTATTTCGCCAATCCGCACAGATGTCAACGCCGCGGCGCGCCGCTATGGTGCAGCGGTGGAGCGTAATTCGATTACACGTTGCGCGTATTGAAGGGCGACCAGCGTAGATTCGCGGTTGCATTCACACCGCCGAAGACGAAGTGCGTCAGGCGAAAGACGATTCACAGGAACCGGATATGGCCTGAGACGCTACTGAAGCTATTTGGGCTCAAGAGGGGAAATAAAAGTGAAATTGCGTTTAATGCCACTACGGTGGATTAACTTGTAGAATAATATGTAATTTCCTTCACGCCAGTCCTTCACTTTAGCGTTGGAATCTTCAAGCCTGGTTTTGGACTGTGAAAGTCTTGGGGTAGCATCATCAGTCTATACGAGCGTACTTGTTTCAGACCGGGATAACACGTTTTTCTCTCCCATACAAATCCGGAACTTTATAGTCACCGATTACATCTCTCCTTGCCGGTTTTAATGTCCCCAGTATTTGTGCTGCCGGAACAGTAGCCCGATGTGACGGAATTAAGAACATGAAAATATGAATTAATTGGAATCAAGAAAGAAAATAAAAGTAAATTGTGTTTAAGGTAGTGAGCTCTTCACAAAATATATAAATTGTTCGTCCATAAAAGGTCGTAAGTCTACTACTATTTATTTAAGGTATTATATCCGGTTTGCTTGTAATCAAGTTGTCAACTGCTCACGAAACTCGGAAATACTCGTCAAAGGAGTTCTAATTCATTAATAATTCGCTCTTCTGATTTTTACTGTGGGTCGAGGACAATTATTTCGTTATTTAAAACTTATTAATTTAGATCATTGTTTCACTCTTTCTTTGACGAGGATCACAGTGTCTTCAGACACGTAATGCGGCTGCCATTCCGTTAGAACAGTATTTTTCGCAGTTTTTGGTGAATTGTTCTTGTAAATGCCGCGTAAGGCATGAAAATCTTAACATCAATGCGTTTCTATTTTAATTTGCTATGTTAAGTAGTTTTTTTGTGCTAAGTTAAGTCAATACCAAAGAACATAAGCCTGCGAAAGTTTCACCATTTAAGTTCATAGTAATTTAAAATCAAATAATTCAAAATTTTGCGCGGTAAGGGTAAGAAATTTCATCGCCACTGAATAAGGAATGGTTGAAACTATCATTTGAAACATTTTGTGGGGTACTTCAGCCTAGTTGCTCTGACGGATTTAATACCTTAATGCCACTAAGGTAGAATAACATGTACTTTCCTTCACGTCAGCCCTTAACAGACATTTGAAGCTCTAAGACAGACTTTAAACCGTGAAAATGTTTTCAATGTGTACTTGATTCCGACCAGGAGAACACGAGTTTCATTGAAAAAAGCTATTCTCCTCCATACAAATGCTATTCTATGCTCATCGACTACCCTACAACTCTCCTTATGATTCTTAGTTCAGCAGAAACGAGGATCCGGCGAAAAATGGAATTAATTATTAAAATTGAAGATTGAAATCTAATCTAAAGATAATCTAAACGGGAATAAATCTAATTTTTTCTCGTTGTATCCTTGTGCACAAGTTTTCTAACCATTTTATACTGTGTCTGTGTATTTTATAGATATTTGGCCGATTATTTGTTATTTAATCTCTTATTATTGTATTATGTATACTTATGTTATGTTTTCTTTTCTATCTGACACCGAGCATTGCTCACTTGCAGATAAATAAATTATTATTATTATTGTTATTACTTAGTTCTCTAAACTTGTATTGGTTTTTCTCTCAGCAGTGGTTTATTAAATCAAGTTCTGCTGGGAGGAAGAATCTATTTCAGGTCCGAGAACTTATTATTATTATTATATTAATGATACTAAATACAATACATTTAGTGAATTAGTTCATGTATATGAGTGGTGTCAGTGGCAGATACAATCGAAACTGCAACGCACCCACAAAACTAAAAATGAATCAGATTTCTGGTTAATGTCAGTTGAACACTCTAGTCAGTCAGTTTTGTAACTAATGAACAGTGTATAGAATAAGAAAGGAATAGGAAAGAATAAACATTAGACGCATGAGATGAGGTTGTATCAAGACTGACAGAGGATTTGTTTTCGTAACACAATATGTTGATAGTCCGTGGGGTCTCTATTGGCGGTTGTCAATAATACAGCCTCGCTGTCAAAATGGATATTGACGATGAACCTCATAGTTATTAGGGAAACGCTTGGAACAATAGCCAGGGATGAAACTAATGAGCGTAGTGAAGTAATGATAGGCGCGAATAGGATAATACCCTCAAGTGTGACGTTACGACAATGACGAACTGCATTTTGAGCTATAAGCTTAGTACTGGGGATAAAATGAAATACACTGATACAAATGAGGTGGAATGTGATGTATTAAGGTACATCGACATTACGCCGATCGGCTTGGATTTGCAGCATATCCTTTGCCTCAAGGCATCGCGGGTTCTTTTGATCTCTACAACAATGCTCGGACAAGTCAATGGGCTCGAGGCCGAATCTAGTGATTGCGTCTAGATTGACATCCCTTCAAATCCGTTTAATGACGTTAATTGAGAGATTCAATTTACCAATAAATATTGTATTCCATACGATTTCGGATGATGTAAGTGATGTTAATTTCTCTTCTACTTTGGCACGATAAGGGCTATAATGACCTTGATGTTGGCGAGTCCTAAAGCCCCAATAGGAAAAACTTTGGCACACCATTGTTATAGTACTCTAGTTACTGATTAAATTCCTTTTCTTATGCATGTTGTTGTTGATCCTTTTTATTTATAATATTTATTTCAAACTGTACTTATATGTGCTACATATACTTGGACAAGTTGTATACATTATCTCCGTAGCCCCATCCTGGCCCGGGTTATTCTCCAGTTTTCCTCCGGGCATTGGCGAATTTTCCATAGACGGGAATGTCATTTAGTACTTTTGTTATAGTTAATCTCGTATTTCGACTGCACATTATACCTACGATTCATTTTGAAATAATAAATTGATAACAATACTATTTTATTATTATTTTTATCAGTATTAAATCCGCCACTGCCCTTGGGCCATAGATCAGAATTGATGGGATGGTCCCTTGCTTGTTTCCGGAAAGTAACTTAGTTTATTATCACCCACGTGGTCATACGCAATTTGCAACTGATTTTTTGACAATAAATTTAATTTCTTTATTTATATTTAATTATTAGTCTGTATCTCGCCGATCGTCTTTACCAATCGGTTTAGTGTGGATGTATCTTCAGATTTACTATCTCACAATTCATTTTGTACCAGAAGCAGAGTCATTTTTTGAAGAATTTCCTGATATCTATCTCGTTTATTGATGTCTATATTTGTGCGAGATGAAGTTACCTTGTCTATCATTCGAGATGAAAGAGTTCTTGGGGAAGGAGTGATGTTAGATTAAATATTGTGAAATTTAATCAATATTTGTATGTAAACTCGAGAAACGAGGAGGAGGAATCGGGCAAACGTACCGCGACTACTGCACTGAAAAAAATCCTCTCACTATCCGCTATAATTTCCTTTCATCCCATCACACAATTTTATCTCAGAGTAAGATTAATGTTCCTACAATGAGAGGAAATTTCATCTCGAAATAAGACCATTTTCTTCTCATCTTAATAACACGTCAAATTAAAAAAAAACCATGATTAGAGCGAGTGAGAGTCGTCTACGGGTAGATTGCTCCCTCGCTTCCAGTCGTGACGGCAGACGGACATTCCAAACAAGATGGCGAAACACCGTTGAAGCGTAGGCCAAGATTAACAAGTAACAACGAAATCTCGCATTTACGTCAATTTTTCAAGATTGCAAGAGAATATTTACTTATTGCACTTCTTTTCTTTTTCTTCTGTGGCGCTACAGTCCAGTACGAGCCATGGTCTCCTCTATTCGTCGCCTCCAAAATTTTCGACCCTCTGCCTTCCAATCTCAAAAACTCAATCATAAAAACATATCTCAAAATCATAACGAATATAGAGAAACTAAATGGAAACAATATTATTGCAAATTGAATATGTTTTCATTTTGTTAAGATAAGTGTTTTTGTACGACCCACTGTTAACGAGATTAGAGCGAAAAAACAAAAACGGGATCTTTTCACCCCCTTCCCACCCCTAGCGTAAGGTGTAAACATCTGGACTTTTAGTATGTTTACCTTCTAACTACTCCAAACACCCCTCCCCCCCAATGAAGAAGCTACCCTATTCTAAACCATTTATACCCTTTTTTGAGCATTCATTGACTGGACTATCCTTACTCGTGCATTAATCATAAACAATCAGGGTATGTAAATCAGAGTGAAAAAGATGATGCTTGAAAATAACCCATTTAGAATATTTGTTGTATATGTGTACGTTTTACCAAATTACATAGTAAAAGATTTTTATTGAACGAATAATAACTTCCACACTCGAATCTATAAACGTCTAAATGTATTCTATATGCACTGCTTCTCTCATTTTCCATACTCTACTTTCAATTCTTTTCTGACTTTTAGGTAAATCGGACCAGAAAATATAATATTTTACGAAAATCTAATCACTTGCTAAGTATGGAGTCTTAAAAATCAAAATTAATTTGTTTAAACTGTTGAAATATTGCTAAGGAATTTTAAAATTCAACAGTGCTGTTATTTGCGCTTCATAAATCAATCTTGTTTGGTCACAATACGGTCATAAAAGCATTAAAATTTAATATCTATAATACGAATATCTTTGTTTTTATCAAACTTCGTTTGTTGGAAATTTTAACCCATACGTTTTGAGGAATAGAGACTGATAGAGACTGACCCAAACATATTAGTAAGTTACTTAAAATTAGCCAAGACAGACAAACAACTAATTTTAGTAAATTTAGTATTTTAATATAAATTCTTTGCTACTTCCTTTGTATCTCATTCTTTTACGTACTCGTTTGATAATCCTTACCAGAAATAAATGATCTCATGAAGAAAACTACTCTACGTCAAGTTAGTAAAGAAAGAATAAAAATGGTAATACGTTTCATTGGTATTTGAAGTCCATGACATTAGTTATTAACATAGATAATATTACAATATTGATAAGACGAAACTTTTAATGTGAACCATGCCATTCGACATCTATCTTGCTTTAAAACAAACATACTGGAATTCATCGAGCTTTCTTTCGAGCAGAAGTTTTTCAAATAAGTAAGATCTGAGTAATGCTAACGCAGAGCACCATGATTTATCGACGACCGTCGCGATCTTCACATGTTCGCTTTCCAACATTCGTTTGTTTCATTTTTTCTCTTTTCTTGTTCGAATAATCCCTTCGAGAATTACCTCGAAATGGGACTTCTTGTGTGTCGTAACAATTTGCATTTGCTCTCTTGTCCATATTGACATTGGAGTATGCGGAGAAATATCCATTTGCGTTATTTGAAATTCCGAAGCATACATGAGATAGAACGCACGAAACAGAGGGTCAGTTCTTCAATATATGTGAGATATTTCATTTCCTCTTCATCCCGACATTAAGTAATTACGTGATTTTATAGGATTGAGTAACCCGCGGCGTGGTGCATAGCACACTCGCCTTCTACCTCTGGTGACTGGCAGTGGTGGATCTAGACCGTAATCAAGAGCGGGAGGGGGGGTATATTTGAATTTGGAAAGGGCAATTGAACCGGGGAAGGATCTGGGGAGAACTCATGTTTGAAATTTATAGTTTTTCAACGCAAATATTATAAATATAATAGTATAAGTATTATTGTAAATTTTATTATGAATATTATAGCGATTTTGTATTTTAATATAATACATCAAACACATAATTAACAGTTTATTAAATAGTGACCAAATATATTAATTGCTTAAAATGACAAATACATATTTAAGTAAAAAGATACATTTCATCAATTTCAATATTATCTGTTGAAAGTTGAGGTCCAATAGAGGGAGGGCTATAGTCCCCTTAGATCCGCCACTGGTGATTGGGGTGATTAAAGTCTTGTCCAAGTTGAATTCGCGGTGGTGGACGGAGCGGGTGTTCGCAGGATACTCGTGTTTCCCCTGCCTATCATTTCACTCCATCAATCATCCGCCTCGGAGAGGTGCGTCAGAAAGGGCATCTGGTTCCATTGAAATTCCCCAAAATATCCGACACCATTCTCCATCTCGGACCCCTTCAATAAGGGAAAAGGAGTGAAGGCAAACAACGTGTTTTTATGTGATGATAAACATCCGCATTAGTAACGTAATTTCATCATGTATACAATATCTTTTATAACCCTTCAACTCCTACGTTCTGTCATGTAACATTCATAGAGTTAATAATGAATTTATCAATTTCAATTTCAATACGGCACTTTATTTACAAATATTATTTATGTACAAATGTGTGGCGAGGCTTTTTGTTGCCTGTACACCTGTAAAATGTCCCTTAAGTAGAGCCGTGGGCTGTGCATACAATGCCCTGGTATTCACTCTCATTGAATGGATAGTTGCAGTTTTAATTTTTGGAAATGTTTGTTTTGAACTTAAAATACTTGTAATTTTATTTACTTGTGATTTGAATCGTAATATTATTAATTATTATTATTATTATTAGCATCCTTTAGTGCATCTTTAATATTGTTTTATTTTGTTGTAAAATATCTTTTAAGGATGCTGCAACTACCGATTAAATGAGCACCGTTGGGAACCACGGGAAACCAACGGTCAGGACACGAATATATACAATTAATATAAACATATTTACAAAAGATACTTAATGAATTTATGGACGTGAGGGGTTAAATAACCACAAATTGAAGGAAAAATTGGTACGACAATTTTCATTAATATTTTTATAGTAACTTGTTTTAGTAAAATGAACTCTCCATGTACTTCATTATTAAAGTTGGTTTTATTAAATTGTTTAAAATATAACAATATTTTTATGCATACGTTATTGTTTTTTTATTATTCGTAAAAGTGCTTCTTTGATCTCTACATAAACTTCTATACATTATCACTTTAGCCCCAACCAGCGGTTCTTTCCCGCTTCCACTTTGGATTTAATGATCAGAATTGATGGAATGTTTCCTTGCTTGCTTCCGGAGAGAGTAATAAGATAAATATCGTCTACAAGGTCCAGCGATGATTTTAATTTCTTTTTGACTGTAAATTATTTATAACAGGTAAATATGAAAATTACCGATGAAGTCAGTGTAAAATTCACTAATTTTTGGAATTGGTTAATTATATAATAAAGTAAGATTAAAACGTGTATAAATAATAAACTTAAAATGAAAGAATACACAAAATGTCGCATCATAAAAGTTTAAAATAGGATGACAGTTACTGAATGAAGAAATTGTTTTCGAATTTTATCTACAAATACGATAAAATTTGTATACCGTAACTTAATGTGAACTGAATATACCCATTTCATTGCGTAAATGTCACGTCTAGTCACAATGACTGTATATTTCATTTTACTCTAATACAATCATGAGATGCTTTGAATTTTAAATGAACATTTTGTGAAAGTTCTAATCATCTGTAATAAATTGTAACGAATTCAACTGCAGATGTTTTTACTGCCCAAACTTTCACTTTTGCTTTGCATAATTAATATCTCCTCATTAATTAAGGCTCTGTAACTTATCTTTAATGTTTGTGAGTCTTTAAGAACAGTCTGAAGATGTCGAATACCAAGAACATCGGAAGAACAGTTTCTCAAGAGTTACTTACTTTCTTGGAGAGACCATACATCAAAGAAGAATTTTGGGAGAATACCCCGTGAAATACATAATTTATTATCATTTGGGGGATTTACTAAAATGGCACATTAAGCCTGAGTACAAAAAGGTTCGATACCTGTAACACTGCTTAACACAATTTCCTCAACTGGCGATCATTATTGATGTATCTCATGAACTAGAACGCGTTGTCACAATTGTAGAGAATAAATTATTTATGTGCTCGGCAGAATTGAGGGGAAGTGGGTGGGACGAATTAGATTCTTTCTTCACTATTGTACAACAACAAAGTGATATTACGAAACCTCATCATACCCTAGGATTTCTGATCAACGTGGCTAACATAATAATGATAATGATTTATTCCATTCGTGTTATTATAAAATACATAATAAATAATAATATTTGTAAATAATTAACGACCTTTTTTAGCAGACAATGAAAAAGGTCGTTAATTGTCTACTTATATTTCACTATGCAGACGAAGTGGACTGTTCATAATAATCTTAGGAGTAACTGACCACAAATAACAGTAGTAGTGGTCAGTGAGAAATTTATGTCATCATGAACGAAAAACAAAATAATCTTGTCTAGTCATTACTATTAAATTGCTCTATGTGGCGTTTTGAATTCAAATTCATTAAACAATAGAAACAATAACATACAGCTAAGATATATTTTTTAAGACTACATTACAATTTGTAAATAAAAACAAACAAACACAAAGAAACGAAAGCAAGTCAAAAATAACAAAAAATTTAATCTTTTTTTATTTTAGCCTTATAAAATAACAACAAATACATTAAATTCACTATTCACAATCAAGAAATATTCAAAATCATCAAGCAAAGGAAAAATTTAAGAAGGTTAAATCTGGTAGTGTAATTAGCCATTCTTTCAATTTTGCTGAAAAACTTCTAATACTGGATCAACTTTTCTTGTGGTAACTTGTTGAAATATAACAATACACCAGTCACAAGATACTTTAAACGATCAAAATATTAGTAATGATGAAAATGACGGTAATTGGAATAAAATGTTTTTATGAAATTAATATTTTAACTACGTTAGTACATAATTAAAAGTATGTTTTTATTGTATCGTGTACTACTGATGGTTCAAGAAATTTGAAAATGAGTTATACTTAAATTCTATTATCAGAATTTAGCCGATATAAGAAATATCAAACTTTTTTGAAAATATTCAAAATAATGATATGTAATATAATTACTCACCCACAATTTCCCTTTTTATTTCCATTTCGCGTATTTACAATTGTGTCAAGTTATATACAGATCAAAATAGCACTTTTATGAATAACAAAGAAGGAAAAACGAGTATGCATCGAAATTTTTTTATATTTTAAACAATTAAAAAAAAACAACTTTAATAATGATGTATAAGAACTTAAAACATGGAAAGTATATTTTACTAAAACAATTTACTATAAAAAATATTAATGAAAATGATTGTACTAATTTTTCTTTTATTTCTGGATACTTAACCCCTCACACCCATACGTTCAGTATCAATTACATGAATTTCATGACTGAACGATTCTTGTTATGTATGCTTGTGTTATGGGTAATGAAGCGAAGTGTAACAGCATCAGTCTTCACTATACGAGAATTAATGACCCAAGAATTTCATTTTAAAATGTGCAACTCGTACGTCAGATACAATCTCATCTCTTTGAACCACTTACAGTTTTTGAATTCAAAAGTGCATTTGTGAATTGTAAAAGTGATTCCATTGAATGGCCTATGACAAAGTAACCTTGTTTTGTGTCCGTATTAACATTTAGGCAAAACGGGATTTTTGACACTGCAATTGGAAACACAAAGTACTTTGATACGTTTCGTTGACAGGATGGATAAAATTGATGTGTTCTGTGTATCGTTGCCACGCAATTCGTTGAGCAGCAATTAAAAAGTCTTTGAAAAATTCTATTATGAGCTCTATGGATTAAATTTGTAAGCCAAACACGAAATGTTAAAACTGAATTTATGTTTTGATAGATTGACGCTATATGTGGCGTCCAAAAGGAAACTCCTGCGCCAAAAGTTTTGTGATTCCTTGTTGATTTGATTGATATCTTTTGATTGATGTATTCTATTTCATGCATATTTCATTCATCTCGAGTTACCAGTTTCTTTTTCGGTTATAAATTGGAAGCTTTATTTCTATGTTCAATTGTTGAGTAACACGTGGAAACTATTGAAGAACTCACCTGAATGGTATCGGGTAACTGACATTAATGTAGGACCATTTGACAGAATATATAATTGATATAAACATAATACTAACCCGCTGTTATTAAGTAAAAATTACCTATATTAATCTGTATAATTAGTTTACTTTAAGCTATCTACATTTCATCGGTCTGTCTGTAGAAAAACAACCACACACAAAAGCAATTAAAACGACTAGCCTCTGCATTGTCTATTTTTCTAGTCAGTCCCACAGATATGCATTTCCAAGTGCCACATCCCCGAAATGACATTAGGTTTAGTTTATCAGATACAAATAAAATTGTAGATATATGCTTATACCTTGATGTGCATGTTTGTCAAGTAAAAAAGTAATTTCAGCCGTTTTAAATTTATTATCCGAGTTGGCAATGGGTATTGAGGGTGTTCTTCATTTAATAAGTCATCAGGTTCCAAATACTTTACCCATCAATGAACATGGAAATGAAACATATTTTTCTTCATTTAAATGTTGAAAATGCTGTAAATATTGATCCCCAGCACATAATGAAGTAGAATTATTTTTATTTTAGAGGATTATGTAAAGAGAGAATACGATAGAGGATTATTATGTATCCAAAGCAAGCTTTTTAGTGTACAATGACAATTTCAAACAATTCATGAATAAAAACTTTGTAATACGAATTGGTTCACAAACATAGAAATCTCTTAGATTGCGGTGAACCTCACCGCCAGGTAACAGATTAATCATGTTACGTCGAATGAATGCTACCCAAATAAAGTACTTCCTATGGGAGTCGCCTCAGATGAGGAATCTAGTCTCTACGAGACCACCTCAGAAGTCTTTGGGTTTCACAAGTTGAATGAGAATGATAGACGGACCCGAGAAGCGAACGGGATGGCGCAGTCGGTAAGCGCATGAGCGCGTAGAGCTCAAGGTCCCGGGTTCGAATCCCGGTCCCGTCTACCATTTTCATTCGACGTAACATGATTAATACGAATTGAAATAATGTGTCATGCTATTACTGTAAGTAAACCATATTATTCACAAACCAAACATTTTTACCATCAGTCGCTCTAAGTAGTTATGCTGAGAATAATACATTAATTCACAGAAGTGACAAATACATTAAAATCAAATAGACACAAATTGAAAAGAAGAACACCACTGATAAATTAATATTTGGGTTAATTTTAAATGTATTTTTATCAATTTAATACTTATTCTGCCGTTAAGAACAAATATGAGGAAACAAAGTAAAGTGGTTCATTTCATGTGATAACTGGTAATTTCGACTAACGTTACCACGAATAAGAACTACTGTACTTCATTCAACACTCGGAAATATTTATATTATTAATTAAATATTTCTTTACAACACATTACGTAACTCGTAATGTATGGTTAATAATAGAGTACGTGCTTATCGCTCGATGTCCGAATTTGTTGGTGTCAGGTCTTTCGTCTTTCTATGCGCCGATCTAACTGTTCGAGGTCGAATGTCTCTCTGTTGGAATGGAGTAAAATGTAAGAGAACACAGTATCTGTGTCGGATATCGTTCTCTCTGAAAGATGTCATTGATGGACGTCACTTGGTTCACTTCCCCTCTAAGAATACGTACGCTCATCCTACTGAATTTTTTGATCACAATGTTGGATGCTGTCACCTTGTATCAGATATGTAACGATACATTTATATATTCTGGCCCATGTTTTTCTCCGAGTTTCCTTCGAGTAGAGGCGAATTTTTTCTACAGGTCTCTTGATTCTTGCCTAGGGGCTGTGTCTATTCAAATAATTACTATCGAATTTATAGTTATTTTAATAGTTACGATTTATAAGTAATATTTTCCGAATCTATACTTTATTATGACATGCACCTGTGAAATAACTCTTTCGTGTTTTATTAAATACAAAGTTGTTGGTATTCTGTTAATATTATAACTTGAACCGAACTATTTTTGTTCTTGTCTTAGGAGTGTGCTTAAATGTTAAATTCGCCTTTGCCTAATGCCTTCGATCGAATTTGATGGGATGGTTCCTTGATTGCTTCCTGGGAGTAAATTAGTTTATTGTCCTCCACGTGGTCATACGCAGTTTGTACTGCTTTTTTGACAATAAATTTATTATTAAAGATAAAGCGTGAATATCATTTCAATCACTGGTTTAGATGGGAGAAAAGATTTACTACGCACTCACATTGACCCTGAAGCTTTAGAAAAGAAGTGAAGTAGGTCATCCCAGTACATGTACTTATGACGACGCAGATTTTCGTTTTTGCTCCTGTAACGGAACAGATGTGAAGAAGATATTTAAAATGTCACCCAGAGACTTATCGCTTTTATAATTAATACCTCCAAAGTTGTACATTGGGACAAATACTTCATATTATGTTACGATCAAGCTCTGTAACCTCTCCGTTGCACAGGCGGTAGCGTTCTCGCTCATCACCAAGTTATCTCGGGGTCAGTTCCCGGTCAGAAAAAATTTGTAGCTTTTCACAAGAATATCCCAGTTCATATAGCTGTGACTACTGGGAACCGAACCTTCTTTCCTCTATCCACCTCCTCGTAGTATCAATTCCTCTAACTACTACCAACAACTCCTACTAACTCCTGACCACGTGCGTCACGTTATTGGCAAAGTCCAACCCAGCTGAGCGGCCCACCTACCACCCTACTCCTACCTCCTATGGCTGAATGTAGATAAGCTGCAAAAGCATTCTTCATTTCCCATGTACAAATATTACAAGAAGAAAAGCTCTTTAATAATGTATTAGTATAGAATTGATGTTGTCCTATGGAAGGTTTTGTGATTCCAATCTACATAAGAGTCAGTAAGTGATCCGTGAGAAACAAAATAAAATGGTATAGATTATTTTGTATGTGCATACCTTCCTGTAAGGATGGTGCAGGTTTTTAACGACTTGTCAGAATAGATAAAAATTAATCAAGAAAATAAAACCGACATTGTTTAGAATTTGAATAAATCACACTTTCGGATAGGTCATGAAATTAAAATTTACTTCTAACATTTTATCCATCTAGCATGTTTTTGCGCATGATTGATCTGGCAAAATTTTACAATGTTTTTTCAAAAGACCACGTCAAGATAATGTAAGACAACGTATATCCGCCGTTTTTCAATTGAATATTTTCTTCATTGTACTTTAAATAATAATGATTAATTAATTGATACAAAATATTTTAATGTAGTTTAGTAGTAGTTTCATAAAATTTATAATAGTAAAACTTTTTATCTGTATTCAACTTTGGCACATTTGTGTACGATATCCCAGCAGTCTGGAATATTCTCTTTTTTTTCTATGGGCCTTAAAATCGAAATATTTGGAATGATAATTTACTTGCTTCCTGAGAGCAATTGACTATATTTTACGAGTGATATTACGCCAATTGAAACAACTTTTTGGATGCAAATTCTACTACAATAACGTCCATTATAAAATTATATATATATATATATATATATAT
>NNCF01126929.1:792557-834793 GCA_002313205.1 Laupala kohalensis
TTTATTTCTTTATAATTACATAGTAACGTTTAAAACTTCAAATATGTCGAGTTAATCGTATTTTCTTCTCGCGTACTTGAGTGTGTGGAGTGAGTACAGAAACTTTTAAGGTCAATGATGAGTTGAAGCGTTGTTGATAGCAGATGATGTTGCTGCAGTTTGTTTGCCCACTTGGGGTCAATCATTGACACGCAGAGGAGAGGGTGAAGGTCGCAAAAGCATCTCGAAGAGTCTCTCGAGACGCCGTCAGAATTACACCCAAGTTATGTATGACACGAGAAACTACGCGGTCAAAATGAGACGGGAGTTGAGAAACCTATTTCCTACTTGTTGCAATCAATATTACTGAACACGGTTTACGCCAAAATGTCAAACGCAAACAATTTAAATATTGTGGCATTAAAAAGAAGAAACAAAATTAATTTTAGAAAGTTGAATAATTATTAAGAAAGAAATCATAAGAAAATAACATGACACAAGATCATTATAAAAAATTGAGAGCAGAGTTTGTTGCACTTTAACGTTTCATAAGGAGCTATTGATGGTTTACGTAAACATTTAGAGTATCTAAACATTGTTGAAAAATTGAAAATGTTTAAAATAATAATTTATTCTTCAACATCCACTCATGAACTTTTGTACTAGAAATCTTCAACGAATGCATGGATCTAATGTATTTTTAATGTAACTCATTCAAGCGGAAGTTAGAGGAACAAAATCTATTTAAATCGTTTCTGTCAGATTATTATTGAAAGTTCTGTCAGATTATTATTGAAAGTTCTGTCAGATACGATTTTTTATTGTGAGGTATTCATTACAGAAAATGTGGAAAAATAAGAAAGGTATTCGTAAGTGTAACTTACAGCATCTAATCGTGTAGATTCTACAAGCGCCAACACAGTCGCAGCAAGTGCAAAAATGGATTTTCTGGCAATATTGCCAGTAGTCGTAAAAACAACACCCTAGATATTTTACTTCCTCTTTTACCAGAGCTAAGCAGCAGATACTTATTTTAGTGAATCTTTGATAATCTCCATAATCTTGGCATGGAAATTAAAAATATTTTCAAATATTTCCGTGCAAATATTTACCGATATACGAGAACAATCCGAATTTCTCCTCCATTTCATAAGCAGAGTATATAATCTGGCGGGGAAATGCCCAGACTAGTTATGCGTATTCAGAATGTCGTTGCGCAATATGACCTTATACAACTTAGGAATAGTTCTAGAAAAACAAGCCATCTGCTCTAACAAGAGGTTAAAATAAGATACATTTAATTTACTGGCATTATTACTTATGCACGGATGGAAATCGTATGACGATTTTAAAGTGTAAGAGATAATTTAAATGAAAACAACTTCATTTAAGGAAACTATGTTTAATTACGGCTCACAAGAGTGTTTCGTCTCTTCGCTTCGCACTAATACTAAAATACACTACGAAAATCCCCACGGAGGTACGTGTATCTACGTTCGTAATGATATTTATCTTCTCCACTGAAAGGCTTCGAGAACTTCTGCGTAGATAGTGTGTTCGAAATTTCTGCAGCTAAACTGACCGACACCGGTATTCTTGTTTTGTGTATTTATAGACCTCCTCAATCAGATCTTGACATCTTTTTTCGGAACTTCGAAAATGTTTTAGAACATATCGCACATAAATCTACTAAATCTATCGTTATATGTGGTGATTTCAATATCGATTTCTTGAGTACATCCAACTCTGCACATTCACCAGTTAATCGATTCAAGAATCTTATCGACTCCTTCAACCTTATTACTACGATAAACGACCCCACTCGCCTCTCCGGCTCATCTCAAACATTGCTAGATCAAATTATAGTCAACAATGGAATCTCGTATCTCTCTGAAGTGTTTATCGCCGGATACAGTGATCACCTTGCTCAAGTATTGACTATTAATAATAAACTAAAACCGCTTAAAATCCTTTACAAATTTACAAGAGAGTTTAATGACATAAATAAATCCATATTTATAAATTATTTGCGTGAAGAAACATGGAAAGATGTTTACAATTGCCAAAACACCGACGACAAATTCAATGTATTTATCTCAATATTCCTAAAACATTACAACTCTAGCTTTCACATAAAACGCAAGTTAATTAACATAAAGGAATACAATAGATGGATCACCCAAGGCATAAGGATTTCTTCAAAAAACAAACGCCGTTTATATTATCTTTCAAAACGCTATAACCAACCACCCGAATTCCATAATTATTTTCGTAAATATAAGANGCTATAACCAACCACCCGAATTCCATAATTATTTTCGTAAATATAAGACTATTCTTCGAAAAGTAGTCTATGCAGCTAAAGTAATGGAAAACGACAGGCATATACTAAAATCCAACAACCGGATGAAAGCCGTGTGGAATATTGTTAAAAATTACACGTCAACTTTTGCAAACCGTGAAGAAAATGTTTCTTTACTAAACGATGGCAAAATCGTAACCAATCCTCAGGACATCGCAAGTTTGTTTAATTCTCACTTCTCAGAAGTAGGTAAAATAACGAACTCAATATATCCAAATCAATGTCCTTCAATTATATCCACCAACGTACCCAATTCTATGTTCACTTCCGAAACTAACGCCAGAGAAGTCATGGGAATCATCAGCTCATTAAAAAACAAATTTTCAACAGGCGTAGATGATATACCTGAGTTTATTGTTACATTTTCGTCCCATGCTATATTAAATCCATTCATAAATATTTTAAATAGTTCTTTATCGGAAGGGGTGTGTCCTAAAATATTTAAGAGAGCTAAAGTGAAACCTTTACACAAAAAAGGGAACAAACTTAATATTGGAAATTACCGACCAATATCTCTACTACCCACTTTCTCAAAAATCCTAGAAAAATTGTTCTCCAAGCGTCTTCTAGATTTTTTATCACAAAATAACATTCTCTCTAATGATCAACACGTTTTTAGGAAATCCTTTTCCACTACAAGCGCCATATTTTCCTTCTTAAACGATGTTACCACATCTCTAGAACGTGGACAAAATCCTCAGGGTGTTTTTCTTGACTTATCCAAAGCATTCGATGTCATCGATCACGAAATTCTCGTTTCCAAATTGCATTCTTTAGGCATTCGTGGACTTCCACATCAATGGCTAACTTCTNTCACATCAATGGCTAACTTCTTATTTAAAGGATAGATATCAACAGGAAGAAATATCCTATACTAAAAATAAAATACTTGAGCGTTGTCTTTCATAAACAAAGCCGCTTACTTGCGGAGTACCCCAAGGATCAATTCTCGGCCGTATACTATTTTTATTGTATGTGAACGACATGTCATCATCCACATCAGATTGCAAAATGGTTCTTTTTGCTGATGACACTAATTTACTATGTAAACACGCCAATGCTCAAAAAGTTTTGTCTAACCTTTCGACTTGATTCCATGCAAATCCTCTCATTGTAACCAGTGACAAAACAGTATCTATGTTATTTCACAATAGTAATACAAAATCTTTATTCCAGGTTTGTCTTTCTTTAAACGGAACACAATTAAAAACTGTTACGAATACAAAATTCTTAGGTCTCCATATTCAAGACAACCTCAAATGGAATTGTCACATTGACAATCTTAATTCCCAATTAACCAAATTGTGTTACGCATTCCGAAACTTAGTTAACGCAGTTAGTCCACGTATTTCCCGTTGCATATATTTTGCAAAAGTTTTCTCCCATTACCTTCTATATATTTTGCAAACGTTACGGCATTACCTTCTGGGGTAATTCCGGTCAGAGTATTCAAACTTTCAGAATTCAGAAGAGGATAGTTCGGATAATTTGTAAATCTCACCCCCGAAACTCTTGTAAACCTTTATTCAAGGAATTAAATATCTTAACACTTCCCTGCATTTATATTTATGAAACAGTCGTGTTTGTTAAGACCGAATTACTGAAGTGCCACCCTTTCTTTATACGAAACAGTCTCGTTCACGAACACTATACACGCAATAGTAGTAATATTCATCGCCCTAGAGTGTCAACCACTCTTTGCCAAAAGGGACCATACCATTCGGGAATCGTTCTATATAATTCCCTGCCCAAGAATATAAAAGATATTATGAAATTGAATATCTTCAAATCCGCGGTTAAAAACTACCTCCTGCACCAGTGCTTCTACACTGTAAAAGAATTTATTGATTTTAACAAAAGTTAAATTCGTCTTGTGCTTTATCACGCCATTGCTGTAGTACTTTTTAAACAACTTATAACAATTTCAAAAACTATTTTCTTGCATGATTGTGTTTTGTGTCTTATGATTCATATTAATTTAGTTTTGTGTACTCAACATTGGCACGGTTGTGTACATAAATTCTGTAGCCCCATCCTGGCGCAGGTTTTTCTCCGGTTTTCCTTTGGGTAGAGGCAAATTTTTTATACAGGTTCTCTAGGCTTTGTCTAGGGGCGCGTTTATTGAAACAGGAATTCGTGAATTTAGTGTTATTTCAATTCTTATGATTTTTAAACACTATACTCAGACTAATCTATAGTTCGATAATAACTTGTACATGTAATTTTTTGCTTAAAATTACAAACATATTGACATTATATATGTATTATAACTCGCAGCTAACTTTTCATCTTATCTAAGAACTTTTGCTGAAATTTTTGAATCTGCCTCTGCCGTAGAGCCCTTGATCGGAATTGATGGGATGGTCCCTTGCTTGCTTCCGGAGAGTAAATTAGTTTTTTTTCTCCACGTGGTCATACGCAGTTTGTACTGTTTTTTGACAATAAATTTATGACACTAGACTTATATTACGACTTCATTGTGTTATTGAATTTGTAAAATTGAGGCGTTGTTTTTTCGTTGCCTTTCTCTTCCCACCCGTTTCACACAATGTAACGAAGATTGATGAATAGAATACCAGGAAACAGAACAGGAATAATACAGTAAGAAAACTTAACATATATTTGTAGTCGTAAATACCATTAACTAATTTATTATCCTAAACGTGGTTGTTTGTAGCTGCTTTTTTGCAATAATTTTATTATCATTAATTTATTTTACTGTACATTATGAAAGAGAAATTTCTTGGGTTTATGTTCAATGTAGCAACTGGAAATAGAATAATAATATTTATCTTTCATTTCTCCTCATCACATATCTCTTTCATACCCATTCCTTGATGACACCCACGCTTGATAAACTGCTAGTATCCACATAGGGGTTTCACGAAAAATGCAACCTTACTATTCTCGCCCATACTTGTATTCATTAGGCTTGTGGTCATTGGTACACTCTTCTGAATATTTTCGTACTTGAGTTCGTTTATACTTCATCTATTTATTTGTTCGACGAGTGAGTTTCCAGATATTAACATGTATCATTGTCGTTAATCATATTTGTTTCGACACACATAATTCCCCCCAGCTGGAAATAACGCTTGCCCTAAGTGAGGCTACCTGCTCCTAAGCACATATCAGCGAGGCTAGATGGGCACCTTCTCACCCCCAAAATGCAGGCCACAGTAGCTGGCCTTTCTTAGGCGAAACACTTTTCACCAGAAAGCGCACCATTCCTGCACCCTTCATTTAACAAAATTTGCACGTATTAGCATTGAGCTTCATTTGCTGCCCGTAAGATAGTGCCAGTAGACGGGCGTCCCTTCACTTTCAGCACTCTACCTGATCTGTTTCACCCTCGCATCCGCACTCAATCGTCTACCACTCGTCCACTCAAACGGACATACATTTTTCGCCAACAGCCACCCGACTTCAAAGTCGGTCTTTTGCTTTCTAGGTCTTATTACTTAGTTAGTTTCATCCAATTTTCTATTCGTGTTATTATAGAGCGAGTAACATCAAGTCGTATTATTAAATTACATTTAAGAGCACCTTCACAAGTTGCCGCACGCGACCGGGATTTGCTCCCATTCTACATTTACATTCGTGTGCGTGAATGCTTCTGGTCACTACTTCAATTCGCGCCCGCAAACCTAGCGTGTGCATCATTGTACTCCCATGAGAGTGCGTATCCCTGCATTTCAAGACACCGAGCCACAGACTGAAGACAACGCCAGTTGAAACCAAAAATTGAGTATTAACATTTAAGTTCTTGACTTGCTGTGTTTGGAGACAATCCACGTATTGAATGTGTGTGGGTGTTCATGACTTGAAACGAGAACTACTCCGTAATAATTGGTTAAATATGTTCATTTTGTTATCAGTTAATTTCAATGGTTCTCCAAATGGTCTCGTCAGTGTAATCTAGAGCAGGACACTTTTCTTTCTTATTGAGAGACTAATCCCCACTGATTGTATAAAATTCAGAAGGAAAATAGAATGTAAAACATTACGGAGTGGCATGATCTTGAACATTTGATTAAATGCACCCGTAATAAAGAACCTTTCATGTTAATAATAAGTCATATGGTTCTTGGATATTTCTTTTACTGTATCAAATAGTATTTTTATGTAATAATGAAATATGTAATGTTGTGTTGATCAAAATGCACCACCAATATAAGGATTTTCGTTCTAATCATAAGTCTTGTTGACTCTTGGATATTTATTTCATTTTATCAAGCAGTAATTCTATGTAATACTAAAATACACAAGTAGTCTGTGAATTGATGGATAATGGTGTGCCAATTGTGTAATTATCTAGAAAGATTACTGATTTAGTGATACTTAGATTCGTATTTCACCATTCTGCTTAATCCAATTTTGATTGCTCAATTGTTTCTTGTTTATGTATTTTTAGTTTAATAAGTCAAGAGTTAATTCAATGTTTATTTCATTTATCCCATACAATGTTGTGACGAAATTCAATTCATTAAATTTATGAGGGTTATTTGTGGTCTTTTCCTTATTTTACATCCCTCAAATTGCTTCCTTGGAAGCTGGTCCTCCGTCTTCATAAATCTGTTGTGTTCCGTGACATCCGCCAGAGGTTTTCCCTATCATTTCATACGTCGCTCCGGAACAATATTGTAAATTGTGTTATATTATACAGCTATTTTCTAAGAACTACTTGGGAACAGGTACTGTTCGCGCATGTTTTAGTGCACGGGTGACGAACACAGATATGCGAAAAAGGGTCATCTTGACTATGTTCGTGTGAGAAATTAAGGAAACTTACCTTTAATAATCCTTTAGTGGACCGATATCCCATGGAGTACTTGAGGCTCGCGCTACTTGCCCGGCTTATCACATGACTATACCTGTCTTCCCCATTACTTGCGAGTATAGTGGTTCATTTGAGCACAAGCACCTGCTCCTGTAGTAAAGACACATCTAATAGTAATTGTGTATAACGAATATATCTTTATGTATAAGTGGTGGTGTCCAGTCTATCTAATTCATCAACGTAGAGAAAAAACGCAGATTTTTTGTATTCACTCTAACGACATGGTATATTATCAATAATAACTCATGAATGATTATAAGCAAGGGTCTAGCAAGCAAAATTTCGTGTTCGTAGCAGCAGTTTCCCGAGAATAAAGATACTTTTATACATATATACTTGAAAGGAAACTTATATAATTTAAATGGCGGAAATTCTGGCAAGTCAAGAAATGCAATACAAGAACTTAAGTATTGTGAAGGTTTATTTTGGGTAACTACGTTATTGACAAACTTTATCTCAGTGAGCATAGCAAACGAGCTAAGCCAATTAATGAAATCTTGATAAGGAAGGAACACGAATAATAGGAATAAAACAATTCTGATACGATAAAAGAGTTGACTCAGCGTGGTCCACAGTTGACGAGAACGGATGAATTTAATGAACATCACATGACGAACAAAGCAAAGATAAGTAGATTAAAAAAATAATGAAAAAAGTAATCATCTTTTTGGCCGTTCAGTGAGAACATGCAATTATCGGAACTACAAAAAAGCCACATCGACCTCGATTTCTCGTTAAAACGAGTCACAGAAATTTTCATTCATCCGGTCCCTGAGCTACTTTTTTGCCTTGAAAAGGATATTAAACTAATGCTGCTACCAGAAAAGGAACGATAGTACGCTCATGGAATAATAAAAGGAACCACGAAAATATTCTAAGTCCCGCGCTCTTAGCAGTTTGGATTTGTTTGGATTTGCAACGCCATTCCTCTGCGACGGGGGAACATCTCATCTTCGTTCAACCAATCGTAGGCAAACTTGAAACTGATTCCATATTTGATAGACCAATAGAAGACTGGTGAATATACCCCTATTAAATTGTATCGAGAGAAAATGTTTTATTACGCAGCTAAGAAATAATTTGTAAATTTTTATTTACACTTCTTGGAATTCTATAACAAAAAAATACTCTTGTTCTTAACTCCAATAAACTTAAGGTCATTGACATCAACTATTGTGTTGTTTATTGTAATTTCAAATGATATGCATCTCTTTTATACTATTTTTAGAGGTCAATCGGAAATCAAGCATTATAGAAAGAAATTTGATATGAAATGAATTACACTAAATGTTAATTCTTATGATATCTTCAATAATTTTTAAACCAATAAATAAATTACGTCTCTAAGAAATGTATTGATGCGAGATACAACGCTTGGCTGTAATCGTGCAACATATAAAACAATATGCTCATAGAGTAACATTACAAAAACGTTTATATTTAGTTCTCAGAAAATATAACAAAATGAACATATCACTTTTATTTAAACTTCAAAATACAATTGTGTTGTATTCATGCACATTATCTAAGATTATCAGGCAATAAAACATCGCAGTTAATATCGCATTTTATTAATTATCTTAAGGGATCTAATGACCTTCCCGTTGACGAGCCCTAAAGCAAAAAAAAAAAAAAACTTACATTATCCCAGATATCAATTTCATTATTTCCCTCCACTTTCTTTCGTTCTTACTATCGACATGCCGTAGAATTCATTGATTTCAATAGCAGCGGGCAATCGAGGCAATTCAGAAGCATTCTGTATATAACTTTTTACGAATCAATATGATTGTTTATATGATTATATTGATTAGACATTAAACATGATTTTAGGACTATAGATAAAAAATCAGTGAATCAATTGATGAAATAACAATACAAAACTATCTAATTTATAATATACAAAATTATAAATTCAAAGTTATTGTGACTAGAAGGTCTTTTTGTAAGAAGTTGTTAGATTCAGGGTCTTTTTGTAAGAAGTTGTTATTTTAACGAACGAACAAGAATGAGGAAAAAAATGGATATCAAAACAAGCAAATTTGAAACAAAAACTGATAACTAATTAATACAACCTATATATACATAAAATGTGATTAAAATATAACATATAGACTTATTGAACCTATGAAAAACCTGCTCTCAATCTCATAAATGTTACTACTGATGATTTGATCTGAGCAACCAATTAAACAACCACATTAATTATATTTAAATTTCAGAATATTTCGTTGTTGGATTTATGCTGATCTTCGAAGATGAAACTTTCGTTATTAAGTAGGAATTAGTAGCATTTCATGTTCTATGACCTGAAATAATACCATTCATCGTTATAGAAAAACATAATTTTGGAGAGCGATTGCAATATCAAATTTGTCATCAGACATCCATTTCACTCTTTTACTACGCGTAAAGAGGAAGTAAACCAGAATAATGGTAATTCGTTATTGAAAGCACAATATATTTTGCACTTAATAAAGTGTTAAAATTAGTAGATCTTGCTTACACGCATTCACAGTGACCTAAAAACTAATAATTTCGAAATTTTTGACTTGTTGTCTCTCTACATATGTCTATGGTCTCAAAGATACGTTTTATTAGTGCGACATCACCTACCAGAATATTTTTTCTTTAGACTTGTTAATTTTTTTCATAAGAGAACATGAAATGATATCTACAGAAAAACCACAAAAATAAGTATATCGTGTTACCTAAATACTTTTGTGGATTTGAATTTATTATACGCTTCCGACGTTAATTTAGGTAGATAGAATATTTCTTCCTTATGACTGCTTTTTCTTGTAAGTGAAGTTACAGACCCCAGATATATGTCATTATAACCTTGAGGAAGTCTGACTAAAAGTCGAAACTGTGGCAGTTAGACGAATGTTTTAACGAGGAAAACACTTGATTTCTTATCAATTCTAAATATTTATATTTTGGTCATCACTTATTGCTTCTTAGATTGTGTGCTATCTCAGGATATATTGGTCTCTAAGCTATTCGAGTGTTCTTCTGGATGGAGAGATGGGAGTGTGACTAGCGTATTTAAAGGGAATTGAAAAGTAGAATATTACAAGAAGGTTTTCAAATCGAAAAAGAAACAGAACAATTAACAATTTCAATAAGTATATACAGAACAATTAACAATTTCAATAAGTATATACTTAAATAATTTATCTATATGTTTATGAAACAATAGCAAATTTTTAACTCACAACTTCCGAGTACATACTCGTGGAGGAGTGTTTACAACGTCAACAGCCAGGTGAAAATTGCGACGGACTGGGACTCGAATCCGGGATTCCTGCTCTGGTCACAGGTGTGCTATCCACTGGGCGGGTGTGGGGAGGTCACGGGTTCGAGTCCCGGTCCGTCGCAATTTTCACCTGTCTGTTAACGTTGCAATAACAAATTTGTTTATTAATATAAAGTTAATGTAATTATTGGAAGATTCTACGATAGAAATGCATGTTTATTAGGATTTTATTATTAAGAGGTTTTTAAAATATTTTGTTCATTATGAGGAACGTACTAAAACTGTAGGTTGTGAATAATGAATTCTAAAAATTACCATTTATCTTCGTCATAGGTTTCATTGTGTGGAAAAAGCACACTTCTTTTGTGTTGGAAAAGAAGTAAAAACCGCATTGAAAAGTGTAAACTAATAGTGTTTCGCGAGACCATCGTCAAAAAATGTACTTGAAGCTAGATTGTTTTTTACAACGAACATCTTATAAAAATTGTTTTGTGTTTTAAATAAAGTTTATAAAGTATCCACCTAATTTCAATTCGTAGCAAGACGTATAGAAAGTGCATATAATATTTTTCTGTACAGAACATTGTACCACAAAAGTATTAGAAGATAAATTTGAGATGCTGTATTAATATATTTTTATTGAAAATATTGTTTGGTTACAAATTACACAATTTAAAGCATATCAATTTTCTACTCAATATCCTTATTAAAATGGAGTTTGCTTTTACACATTTCTTAACTATTGGTGAGTTCTGTAATCAGCGATCTGGTGTATAATCATATCACACGTATTTCTGGTAACTTCAATACAACAAAATATATTGCATAATTGTCATAGAAATTAGAAACTCCAGAATTGTCTTCTTTATTTTTATCACGATTCTCTGTAATTTTTTGTAGATTGTTTTCTTCTTAACGGAAAATTTAAGAATTGAGCCATAAGGTAATTTCAATTTTAAGAACTAAACATAATTTCGTCATGAAATATATTATTGTATACCGTAATTCACAAATGAACAAACAAACTAAAAACACTACGACTTACGACTTCATGCATAGAAATTATTTTATAGAAATGTTGATCAAACGTATTAAAGTGTACGCAGGCGTCGCATGCCTAGGATGTGTATCAACACAATAGGGATGGAACTTCGAAAGTGTTCCAATTTCATGTCCTTCAGTTGCTAGCAATGTTGCCAGATTTTTGTCGTAATGCGACGTTGCCGAATTTCCAATTGCAATGTTTAAGATTTTCCTAAGCAATGTAAGAGCGTTATGGAAGGTTTCGTTCATTACAGCTCCCAAACAGATCTTTCGAGCTGATTTATGGTATAAACCAATTTCAAAAATCTGTGAGCAATTGTCACCGGGAATGGAATCAGCGGCGTAGCGACAGTAGAGTTACAGTGGAGCTTTATTTCTCTCAGTCAAATGTATTTTTACCCAGATGATGTATAATGTTTGTTGAAAAACTCGACGTCTCTATCGATCACTGAAAAAGGCACCCAATTCAACGTGTTTTGAATCGTTGATTTCAGTCAGTTTAACAAAAAATGTCACTCTTTGTCAATGGAACCATTGACATTAAACTTGCGAGACCCACACACCTCTCAGGTGACCTCATAGAGCATTGTCATACGTGGGGACTCCCTTGGGAAGTACTTGAATGTGAATCGATATTTTCCTATATTTTGAGTTCAAAAACATACAGAAATCTCTTGATTTGCATGAACCACACTGCTAGGTATCAGATTAAATACATAGAGTGTATAAGTTAGCATTTGCTAAGAAAAGCATGAATCAGAATAGGAGAAATGTGATTTTCTCAGTTGAGAGTGATTACATAATATGTGTGGTCGTATGATTTCATTACTTATGTCGATCCACAAGGGAGTCCCTTCATATTCCCTTCATATCTAGTACTTCCTATTCAAATCAAACGAGAAAATTTGGTATTTCCGAATATAATTTCGCACTTTTCAGATTGTAGTGTTCAGTATCAAAAAGTATATATGCAGTGGAGTACACTGTTCTAGAACTGAACCGCATGAAGAAATACTTGCACGAATGAAATGTAATGAAAGAATGAAAAGTATTGAATGTAAATTGGTAGAGGTGAAAAATTAATACCCAATGATTGATAAGCATGGAATCGCACGTAAAACCCTAGAAATTTTGAAGAACAAAACTCACGAGAAGGACGCTATCGATTTTTTAAATGGGTTCAGAATGTTTTTTCTTCTTTCTCCTTTCTTTCCTGTTCTATCCTCACCCTCGCCTTCACGCCATCATTTCGTCCGGAGAGCGTCAGAAGCAGGCAGCTGCTGTGCCGGTCGCCGGAGGCTTTTGTGAGATCGGAAATAAATAACGCTTTGGGCTTCGGGGCCGGTCGGAGCAATCCGCTGGCACACATGCACGACTCTGCTGAGTCTTTACCCTTCGATTGAGTTCGCGACCCGTTCGTTGTGACCCGTTCGTTCAGAAGCGTTGTGGTTTCCACCTCGATTACTCACAGGCTGTCTTTGAGCTTATTCAGCGGTAGAATGAGAGAGAGAGAGAGAGAGATGTGAGAAATAGGTGGTTCAGATACAATGGTTGTTGGCAGGAAATCTGATAACTCGTTTTTGGTACCTATTACGTTAGGATTGTATTCCTCAATATTCATCTTGATAGTTCCATAATGATAAATTTAAAGATAGATTTAAATTTAAGAGCATTTTAACTGGAAATAATTTTATTTATGCCTTCAAATTACAAAAGTAAGTTGGAAACCGGAATGATATAACTTAACGTGAAAGTAAATGGAATATTTTTCTTCGCGGTAGTAGCATAGCTGTTTGAAAACGATAATATCAATATCTCAAAAAAATTACAATCTTGAAAAATCGTATATTAATTGACAGTGCTAACAATTACAGAACGTCAACTAAGAGACTTTTTACTGACTGACATTCTATACAATTTCATTCAAAAGATTTGAAGACCACGTCAGTAGTGTAAGTGAAACTGGTTTGGAGAAACTGGTGCTATTGGAGTTTATTTAATTTTATAAATAACAGATGGGTGGGTTAGTAAATTTTTATATATTTTATCATTTTACGACAATGCTTATTTTAATAAGCATAATTTGTAGCGACAATATTTTATTCATACTCTGCAGCAGGGGTCTTTGACCGCGGGTCAAAACCAACCAAAATGTGAGTGTTAAAGAGACGTTTGAGTCAGAGATATTTTGGACATGGATCTTATATACATAAACACTTTGGTGTATATGATCCATGGTAATCGAACTAAAATGTATTCTTAGTATCTATTTTCAATTTTTTCCCCTCTCAAAATGTTTGTTTCATGTTTATGTTTTATAATGTATTTGTATATATTATACTTTATTTTCGGAACTAAAGTGGGTCACTTAAAATTATCAAATGGGTCACTCGATGACCCTCGGGTCATAGGTTACCGACCCCTTCTCTACAGTTTAGTCGAAAGTAATGAATGCTTCTAGGCTATGTGTTTGCGCTAATTACCATGAAGTAGGAATCGCAGTAGTTTCGTTGGAAAATATATGAATATATTATCAGCAAAAACTTTTAAAATGAATGAAGAAGATTTTAATATTTCTTCTTCAACTGAACAAGCTTTATTTTCATTCACTCATTTCATATAATGAAACGAGAGTAAAAACAATAAAATAGAGATTCTTATTGTGTGAATGTATAATGTTCATGCAATGCAGAAAAATCGTCAATCGTTGTGTTTCGCAGTAATATTTATTTTATAGAATCTTGTTACATTAAAGGTGATTCTCAATAATATTTCTGTTTGCTTGCTGAATTGCTCACTGTTCGAGTTTTTATCTGTTCGTAGCAATTTTTACAAAATACTTTAGCCAATTCCTGTTGAATCCCATGTTTAAACCTACAAATATTTATTCCAGTATTAGTCCATTTTCAACATTTTTACTAACGTATATGGAATCATAAGGAGATATCCATTTCTGAAAAATTATTTTGTGACTTACTTTTAATTTTGTGTAAAAATGAAAAGACAAATCAGAATATTGTTCTGCAATTCTTAATTTTTCATGAATGCACATTAAAATTCTTCAAAGTTAACTTCTTTTACTGAATTACAAAATAGAAATTTTTGTAAATATACTACACAGAAGGATGACAAAAATAATATTGAAGTGAATATGGAAGTAGTGGAGAGCTTGAGATATTCCAATTATAACAGAACTCTGGTATCAATGAGTGGCGAGGTGCGTATCAGTACCCGAAGTCCTTCACGCTACCATACAAGCTACCAGGCACGATTGCTACCAGGCATCTCACGTGGAAGGAACCCACTCTCCGGGAACCGCACCACGGTCGAATTTTCGGTTCCGAGTCAAGGTACAACGGCGGCAGCGCAATTGCATCATTTCACTAAAACGCTTGTAAAATCTAAACTATTTGTCCAAATTTTACGATTTAAAGCCTTTTTATCTTTGTTATATGCCGAAACCAAAACAAATTATTTAATTTAATTCATTAAAGATAAGATAATATTGATTTTTTTCCTTTTTAAATTACTCTCTAAAATTGAAGTATTTTAACACTTCCATTTTAAATAATGTTGTTTTGATAACTTGGGTTAACCGTAGTAGATAGACAGATGCTGTCGCGGGATTTTTGTTGTAGAGTTCTTTGAGGCGAACAATATTGCCATTCATAGTTGACACCTATTTCTAACCGTTTAGGCAGCGTAAGTGAATACGGTGCATTTTTTCCTATTTCATGAACACTTGTTGTAAAAATCATTTTCTATCTTTCTTTTCGCACATTAAAAAAATAAAAGTTTGCATATTTTCATCCTGGATATTTAGAATACATCTTTGCTAAATTTAACCACGATCTGTTCAGAGGGTTTAATCGTGATTAGGTAGCAAACAGACAGACACAGTTTCGCGTTACGCAATTATATATTAGTTTGGATTTCTATGGATAATATAAATTAATGGATGATATAATATTGACAAGGGTATTATGCATAAAACCTAAGTTATAAGACTGTGTAATTTAGTTTCTCGTTGTGAACATACATTCTCTCTCATTTCATTTCCATTTGCTTCAAGCTTTCCATTTGTGAACTGTAAACTCTAAATTAAAAGATTCATTGAATCATGAGTAAAATTTTGAGTGATATATTCTATAAACCTAAAAAAATATTCTTTAGTTTTTGAATGCTTTCAAAGAGAACTATTAATCGTTTCGCGAAAATGAACTTTTCAGCAATTCCAAAGGCTGAGAAAGTTTAGATCAAAGTGATATGTTAAAGTTTTCGTAAGTTTCTGCGTTCTCATAATATTTCGACTCTGACTTGTCTTAGGACCAGGTACAGGATTATCGTAGAAAGTGAGTTATGATTTAAGTAGTTTTGAAATGCCAATATCCCGTCATTTAATTATCTCTCTCACAAGAAACTCCGCCAACGGTTCAAAATGTTAAAAAATGACAATCATAATTATTAACTTATATTAAGAAGTATGGCATATAAGTAAGTTTATAACAAACTTTTATACACAGTTGCGAGAACTGATGATTCCAGAGAAGTTAGTGAAAATATCCTTCATAAGGTAATTGAAAAGATATGCTAAATGTGTAATGACACGCTCCATATGTAATAGTAATGCTAAATAATAAAGTGAATAATTACATTACATTTTGAATAATATTAAATATCTTTGTCGTTTGTGAGTGAATATACATTTTTTTAAATTTTCATGAAATTTGAATATATAATTGAAGTCTTTTTAAATACAATTTTTTGAATTATTGTTTTACATAATTTATTGATCATATATTTACTTATGTTTAGTATCTTAATGCATACTCTCTCAAAAACTTCTGTGAAAAGGCAGTTTATTTATTTGTAATCTATTATAACTCTGGCAATGGTAAAGCGTAACTGCTCTTTCACAATGAGCTTAGGAAAAAATATGTTATTTTGTAATCTCGTTGCACATTATTTGAAATATTATAATAATTAAAGAGAACTTCACAAATTTTAGAGCACTAAGTTAAACAGTTTTGAAAATAGAGACATTTAAAGACTTAAATACCTCGAATATTGATATTTCCAAATATTGAAAATGAATGAACGGTGAGAAAATTCTAAAATTTTGTTTATATAGAAAAACTAATAGTACTACCAATGTACAATAAAATTATCTAAATGTGACCCTAAAGTTTCACATATGGTTAATTTCACATTAAATGACCCGGTTGGTAAAATGTTTATGTCAAATTTTCTGGATCTGCCCTGTCTACCAGAGATTTGAATTTTTTCCTACCTATCGGTTATATTATTAAAATATTGCTGAATCGCTTTTGTAGTATTTAGTCAAATCAAAACTCGACATCATTATTGTATAGGACGAGAGTCATCTGAAGACTATACTGCATCCCGCAATATACAAAAGAGTATTATGAATCTTTTCTGGAGCGAAACCTTTTTAGAAGCTATTAAATTTAAGAGAAAGAGATACTTGAATCAACCACAGTTTTTGTGTGTTCTAATGTACTAAATTAATAAAATCTGACTAAAAATATAAATGAAAGTTAGAAAAGATTTTATTTCAAATCACATTTGTAAAATGTGCTAAAGAAAAATAATTTATCCTTTAACGAAAAATATGTTCAATAGTTAAATTATTTGTAACTGAGTGTTGATGTTTTTACCCAAATATCCATATTTACGATTGATTTAGTTTTGGAAGAAATTACATGTGATCTTGAAATTTTGTATTTCTAAGATAATAAAGACGAAAGTGAAGGCGTAACACTTTTACGAGATATTTTTGTCCCTTCTGATTCCAATGGTTAAACGTAGCAAAATTTTATAACAACTTCAAGTTAAGACCTGGTCGGCACTTTCTGTCACTAGCAATCCGTGCGTCACTACAGAACTACTTTTGTTTGATCATCACGAGATCTGCTTTCCGTTCTCCTGCCACCTTTATTCACGTTTCCTGGCTTGACACACCCACTTGCTGATGATCTGGGGTCCTCACACTCTGCATATCCTCAAAGTGAAGGACTTGTCGGCGTGATCCTCGTTCCCTCACCATCATTCCCGTGCGTTTACCCAGAGATCGTTAACGAGGACTTCGAGAGAGCACTCAACTCAACATTGAGATCTATGACGCGCCTCGAATGCAATTCTTCTCGTTATACTCAGTTTTGCGTTAACGAATACTTTCGTAGTTTGTGATTTTTCGAGGCAATATGATTTTTCAGCGTCAAGGCGTGTCCTTCAGTTTATAAATTTCCTTTCAAATATTGTATAGTCTTTTTTTAAAATTTAGCAACACGATACCTTCTGATTGGTAATAATATTAGAGGGAGTTAAATTTATTCTAATTTATCGTAGCACAAATTAATTACGAAATGAAAAGATACTGAGAAAATTCATTGTGATATTTCTCCTAAACTTTCAAGTCGATATTTCCCTTTTTAACTCTTCAAGTTTGTCTGTGATATTACCAGTTACTTTCCTAATTGTTTATTTATTATTTTACTAAATTTGTGTAATATCTCTCAAAGAAATGGAAATTCATGATATAATTTAGACAACAATTTTACAGGAAGACAATAAATAGGATAGGAAAGATGATTTGTTTCATATCAATAATAAAATACAGTAATTGTACAAATAATAACATTCAGACTCTATTGTTTACTAGGTCGCAGTTTGAACGTGCAAACTGAGTCAATAAAAGAAATATACGATAAATCAATACTCAGTCATATTTATATAATCGTATTTTTGTGAGTAATAAATAATTTTTCTTAATACATATATATTGCGGTTAAGAGTTAAAATAATGGCAACTAAGATAAATCGAATGTTCTAGTTTAGCAAGACACCTCTGGAATTCAATGGCGTAATTCAATATTTACTTTTACCTTGAATGTTAGCAGTTTGCAACTTTAATTTAAAATATGGGATTGTGTATTTTCAATGTTATGATGTATTGATTTTTTCTTCAAATTATTCCCTGATAAATTTTGACATTCTTTACATTATCTTATTAATATCCGAAGTGTTTGTACACCACACAACGCACATTTGATGATCTAGCAAACATCGTATGCGTGATACTGAATAGATTCGAGCTCGTAAGAGAATCGCGGTCCAATTCGCTTCAGCAAACGTTGAGGCTACAATACTCTCTGTTCTTAGCAGTCTTTTCGTTCCTTCTGGTGGAGTTCTTCCATTGCGAAAAGTCTCGCAGCTGGGTTCCCGACGGTTGCCCAAGTCAGTCGACCAACGAGAGCTCCGTTTCATTTTTACGACTGAATATTTTACAAACTTTCGCAACGGTTCTCGCGGTAGTTGAGATGGGGTGGGGGGAGGATGAGGATGAGGAGAAAGAACGTTGGTGTGAAGCCAGAGAAATATGAATGAAGGAGCGATGTTGCATTGTAAGGGAATCACGATGACGTAAGGAGAAAAAATGGCGGTGGAAGGTTTGATGTGGAGAAATATGAGAGTTGGGTTTCAAAAATTTGAGCGTTCTGAAATGTTCATTTCCAAAAATATTGTATGAAGTGGGATATTTGGGGTATCTCCAAAGATGCTAATATCTTGCATTCCAAACAATGAAGAGAAGCTTACGAAAACACTCCCAAAATTGTATTAGAAAAATGTTGCGTAATATTGACAGTAAAATAAAGGAATTAATGAAAAGGTGTTTATAAGGAATTAATAATTTAATAATATTGCGAGGAAATGTTGAAGAAATGTCATGTTCAAATACATTAGAAAGAACATAAACGTATTTTAGAGGATGTGTTATGTAAACTAGGGTTTTGCATTGTAAATAAACAACTATGACTTCGGTTTATCTATTAAGCGAACAAATATATTGCGTAAAAATACGATTAATAATCTACAATGACTCTTGAAGATCACACAAAGATGGTTGTAGTGAGAGCCGTTTGAACAACACATATTAGAAGTTGGTGAATGAGAAAAATTTAAAAGTTAGAAAACTGCCGTATCCAGAAAGTCGACAACGAGTATGGTGACATCTGGCGGAGACATTAAGAAGTAAACGACTCAAAGTTCCGCGAAAGATGTCGTGGCACCTGTCTTCTGTTTTGGCGACTCTCGATGTGAAAACGGAGACGGTACCAGTGCCGAGGGAGGTGATGTTTGGATCCCACGAGAACGTTCTTGACAATTTTGAAAATTAAAGAATGTTTGGGAGTGGCTTCAGATGCTGAGACCAACCTTTTTTAGACATTATTACTTATTATTTCCGAAAACATTTTACTTCATTTGAGGAATTTGTCTGATGGTGACAGATTGTTCATTATAAGTAATAAAAGATTTTGTCATTCTGTCCTTGTTTATTAATGCAATCATTTTACTTCAATGACTGGCATACTACCTACGTATGATAAAACAGCACCTGCTCCTCTTTTGGATATACTTTGCTTACTTCAAACGCTGACATATCAAAATGAAACTTAGCTTAGATTATTCTTCCAACCTCAAGAAATCCAATCGTAATATTTTCATTTCATTTATTTAGTAGATTTTGCGAGATTCGAGTTCAATTAAATTTGTGTAGGCCGCGGAATAAATATACCTTGTTTTATTAATCAGAGAAAATAAAGAAATAAGATTAGTAAATTACACATCAATACTTCCAAAATTAATGATGTTCATTTTTTTTTAAAGAAAGTAATCACACGAGTTAAGTCATGGATGCTCAAGTAAATTACTACAATACTTTTTTCTTTTTTTTTCAATTCTTAGCATGATTTTTAAAGCTTCGTTTTCAAGTAATATTTACAAAAATATTTCACTTACATTTTCCCCTTTTTTCTCATATATGTGGCATATATGTCTTATATTAGTAATCGTGTTTTGCTATGTATCTTCTTTGTCCGCTTTTTTTTTTCAAATCATCGTAAGTAAAGAGGTTTGACCATTGATTTGTCTCTGCAGTGACACTCAAGCAATATTTGTTTTATCACCTAAGTTAACATTTTGAAGAACCATCAATAAATTAAATGCTGTCAAAATCTCTAATTAAGTAATAAACTTTTTCGCATAATTGAGTAAAAATATTGTTAAATAGTTAAGTTGAAATATCGCTAAAAGAATTTTAAAAGATTAAGTAAAAAGATAATGCAGTGTTGCTAAATTACGTACATCTTCGATAATATTTAGATGATAACGAAATTAATTTTTTTGAGTTTAAACTAATTATTTTGTTAATATTGATCATGATCGAATTACTGTTACTTCAAAATTTTGAACTGGTAGATTAAATAGATTGTGTGATATTCCCCGAAATACTCTATAATGCAACCACCACTACTTATCTGTTGTGCGGGAGACAGATTGATGAAAAGGGGCTGAGATACCACGACTCTATATTCTATAGCAACGAACGAATATTTCTAAAACAAAAATTTGCTTCTTTAAAAAATATTATTACATATTATCACTTTCAGGGTCTCTTCGAAGATATCATACCAAATCTAGGGTTAGGGATTGTATTTTGTCGAATACTTCCGAGAAAATGCGTCAGTGAAACGCAAGCAGCGCTGCTGGGAGACCATTTAGGAACAGGCGATAATTTGAAATTAATTTGCGTTTTGAAAGAAATAAAATATTTTTAAATATACGTTTACGTCAATTCATGAGTTCAGAATAAATATATCGCTATGGTACAAGTACTTTCTTGCTGTTAATCGAGAAGACATGTTTACAAAAATTTAAGGTATAGCGAACACCCATCTGTGACCATTACGCAATAAGAATGTGTCAAGAAAGAGTAAAGAAATAATATAATTTACAATGACTTCACATAGTAATTAAAACATGTAATTTAATTTTACTTGTAAAACTATGTCTCGAATTCCGGCGCTCCCCGACCTGAAGACGAAAGAATATTTAGCAAATATGAGAGTTATGTCATCGTGATCATAAAAGAATGATTTTCTTGTATATAGGTCAAATAAAACAACACTTATATTTACATTACGCCGACGTTTCGACCTTTAGTGATGTCATCATGAGGGCTAAATTAACTCCTCACAACGTAACATCACTCTCCTTACTCTTAACGCCATAATACACATGGCTGACATACTAACACAAAAAACAACACATTTTGTAAGGAGTTAATTCAGCTCTGTTGATGGACGTCGGCGTAATGTATATATAAGTGTTGCTTTATTTGACCTATATGCCAGAAAACCATTCCTTTCGAATATATTAGCGTTTACCGTCTCTTAAACATAGTCCTCCTGTTGAAAGTATGAAGCTGCATAATCCTGTGATCAGTTTCCAGGAATATGAAATTAAAAATTAATTAATACCACTGTGGATATATTTTTAAAGAGAAAAATACAGATTTTAATTGGTTTTTGGTGATATAATTTTTTGATGTTCTGTAATCGCCCAATAAATTATTCAGGAAAAGTCGAATGCTCTATTCATACTGAGCATCCCATGGTGTGGCTGGACACTCAATTAAGCGACATTTTCCAGATCAACCAGGTATGTAACAAAGGAACAGTACAGAGTTTAATTGCCAAGGACGGAATTCGTTTTGCAATTCGGCATCTCTGTCGCGGGGACTAATTTCGAACAGAAGAACACGAATGAAAAAAAAAGAGAATAATTCGAACATACGAAACTCTGTGGGTGACTGTCGACATACATGGAACGAAATTGATTGCTCTTTATTCCAATATTGCATGCACACTTTTTCGCTTTTTTTCTCAAAAAGTGTCATTTGAGTACTCTCCTCAGTAATGTGGTGGGCAAGGCAGTGAATATCCAAGGCGGTATTGATTTCCAATAAGAGCAAATTTTGTGAAAAATGAAGAAAAAATATCGTTGCATACACGTGGCACCTGCGATGAAGTAACTGGCGTGAAAAATGACCAGGGTGACATTTGAGACAGCGGACATGTTTTGTGATAACGGTCCGTTCTGGAACAACCCTCTTGATGCACCTTGAATGAATTTTTCACGGACAGTTTTATACAAGAGTATATAAGAAATGTTTAATGTTATGTCATAAATTTTATTTATTGAATTTGGTTGACCGTGAATACAATATAGGATGACGAATGATAATAGTTTCTTTCTAATTATTCTGTTGCACGAAATATTTTCACGCCGATGACTATTATTTTTACTATTACAATGCTATATAGTTTTGAAATAATATGGTTTGAAATGCAACTCTCTTGAAAAATCCAATGTATGATAACTTCTCCAGATGACAAGAAGGAAAAAAAAGTTGTAGAAAATGTCCTGAACATTATATGAAGATATCAGCTACACAATTCTATATAATTCTACTATTTTACTGGTTAAAAACAAAATGACGCTGTATAGTATGATTTGTACTATAAAAATATATGGTTTAGTAATTTCTTTTTCTAACCTGTTTTTTATTAAAATAAAAATGAAGAAAATGAATATATCTTAATTAATCTTCTTCTCCGGGAAGAAAAATTATAATATGATAATTTTGAAGCACCGTGCATTGTGTGTTTCCAAATGTTATTTCTTTGCTATTTTCACTCATTACATGTTTGAAACTGATTTTTGATTTGTTTTCGTTCATATCTCAAATATTTACTTTATATTCCGTCCATAAATATTATCCGTCATTTGAAGTATTACTATTTCATCTTAGATATGAGACATTTCAATCAGATGAGCTAATGCAGAACGGGAGAAATGTTTCCACTTCACTTAGAAAGCAACGTGGTTTATGATTGAGTCTGCGCCGTGAAATAATGTTATTTTTACATTTCTCTCTTTCCGCTTTGACAAGTTGGATTCTGCGTTGCGTTTCTTCACAATCTCCGTATTGAATAATGCATGGCGAAACGAATAAAGTCGATAATGCTATTAAGAACTCAATTTCTTCTAATTGGAAAGCGACAAATACGTACACAGGAATAGTCACATCGGCCAATATTTGAAATTGAATTCCTTTGCTTGTTCTTCTCTCGTTCTCCAAAGTTGATTTACTAAATGATGGTTGATCTAGTGTAACATACTTTTATACATTTTTCTTTCTTGAAAGGGTCTGCTAAAGTTCAAAATACTTTAAAAGATAATTAATTTTTATGTTATTCTTTATTTTATTTTGACTGCGTTACTTCGTCTTTAACAGTATTTATTTTAAATATATTATTTACATTTAGTGTCCATTGTTGACCTTTCTTCATCCATTTTTATTTTAAGGGATGTATAATTGTAATAAAAATATTATTATTAACTTAACAAAATATGCATCGTTAGGGTAGTTTGATTTGTAGCAACTAGCCGCTTCGAGTGGTTATGCTACAGAGCGTGTCTGAAGGATAGAGTCTATTTTCTGTATACCCGAGATTTTAATTGGTAACGTAAAAATAACAAATTACCCCGAGTTAGTCTCATAATAAAGCATTGCAATACGAGTAACAAAGGCACATTGTTGGTCTTGCCTGGGAGACAGCCACATTTGTAACCTGGATGTGAAACTCACTCGTGATCTTGTTGGAAGTGAAATCCAACAACTAGCTTGCAGGAGCATGTTCCCCCCAAAAATCGGAGAATGAAACCAGAAAGAAGTGAAAAGAGGTGGTATAAGAAAATAAAAGAAACAAGAAAAAAGAAAAAGCAAAGAAATCTAATATAAAACATTACACTCAAATATAGAGTGTGAGACACTGCTAGCTAGAGATTAAAAGGTTTGGATAACTAAATTGTTTAAGATGCTGGTACTAAAACGTCAGGCATCTCAAATCAAAATGAATGATAAATGTTTTTTACCCTGCCTTACAGTATAAAAAACCGATACATTCGTCTAATATCTCTTATATTTTTAATTCTTTTCCATTAGGTCGTTACAAATTAACAATGTCAAATGGGAAAATGGGGCAATTGTAATACATATTAACTTGTATTCGTCGGTCATACATGAAAAATGGGAATGTTTTACCCAACCTAAAATTTCGTAAACCTTTGAACAAAATCGATGATCAATTTTCCGTGCAATAAAAAATTCTATAAATGTTATGTAATGACATCATGGTGTTAGTATATAAATATTGAAAATGAGTTTCAAGGTGTCGGAATGATATGACAATAATATCTGGCACCGATGAATTGGAGGAATGAAATTACCAACAAATTAATGAGTTGCTGACAAATATGGTGGGAAAAAGTAACTGAGTAAAGGGGACTGTATAAACTTATAAAAGACGTAAAATACGCAGAACGAATCAAAAGATGTGTCAACCGAAGTGCTACATTCATGCAAATATTAACGGGGCAAGGGGATCAATGTCTACCTATCAAAAATGCATTTAAGGGAATGTTGCTATGGCAATAGAAAACAATGAATATGGGCCATATATTACACGATTATGAGCTGAACGGGGAAGAACGTGCGTGGTGGATAAAACTAAAGCGAATGGAAAGGGAAATAATAGCAGGAGATTGGCTGGAGTACATAGCAGATGAAAGAGTTTACAATATAATGGAAGAGTCTGCACGAAGAGTAATGTGCGAAGAAAGTGATCAAGATGATTTGAAATTGTTACGTAATTTGTTACGAGAACAATAATGTCAGAGGATTGATATTCTTGCATTAAGGCCAACAAATAAATAACAAAATTATGTCATTTCGACTAATTATTTTAGTCACCATCTGGGCTCAATGAAGAAGAAGAAAAATATATATTAGTTTACCCATTCACGATGATGCTGTATTTTGTGCAAAATGTGTGAGGTCACAATGTACATTATAGGTAATTATGTGACTGAGTAAACTATATATTTATTTATGTATATTTTCTTCTTCTTCATTGAGCTCTGATAATGATTAAAATAAATAGTCGAAACGTTGGCGAAATGACGTAATTTTGTTATTTACTTGTTGGCCTAAATGCAAGAATATTAATCCTCTGTAATTATTAAGGCTGATAACATATCAAGTATAAAAAATTACGGACATTAAGTGGATGCAGACAGAGGGGAATATTCCCTGGTACTAGACAAAAGGCAAAGGAACAGGGTTTTGTATAGTGAATGAAGTAAATGAAAAGAATGTCGGTATGATAGCCCATTGACGGTGATACATTCAAGTGTGCCTTTCGAGATCTATGAAAGGGCAATAGGACTCGGTGTCGGCGAATAGCAAGTCGTCCACGAGAAGCTTTGTGCGAGAGTCGACAGAGCCAGAGATGTTCCTCTCATCTCGACTCTAAACGCGGAGAGAGAGAGAGAGAGAGAGAGAGAGCGGAGGCAGAGCGACCTCTGAGAGGATTTCCCATCAGCCCTCGGATTGTGTCACATGCAGTCGGTGAACGACGGGGTCACAGAAAAGCGGACTGCAACGGAGGAGGCAGACGGTCACCGACGGAAGGGTTTACATCGAAGAACGTGACACTGAGTCAGAGGGAGTCAATGGAACATTCGAATTTTCTTCTGCGTTAGCATCTTTTCCTATTCTAGCACAATGACATTGGTGATCGTGTAGAATATAAGATGGGTACTTTCCCAACATTTTTTGAGATGAGATCATTTTTTACTTGTTCGCCCAACATATAAGGCATAACAGTCACCTCTTGAAGATGATTGTTCTCTGATGGGAGTGAAAGAATTTAGAGGAGAAAACTTTTGTTGTGTGCTATTGTAATGGATATTTATCCAAAGTAAGGTATTTATAGAAACAGTTGTTGTTTGGGATGAGTGTGGTGTAGGTTTGAATGCTAAGTTGTAAAACTTTAGTATGAATTAATTATTCAATTAAAGTTTGTTCATAACATGTACTCTTGACAGAAATGTACTTTCCAATGTCGTCCAGCGATTGAGGTAAAGGCAGGTGAGGTGTTTTCCGTGTGAGAGTTTATTTTATAAATGTCGAAAATTTGTTTGATTTTAGCACTTCTTATGGTATTTACTATATAATTTTTGCAGAAAAAATTATCAGTATAACACATTAATAAATATCAATTTTTTAAATTGCCTAAATTGAAAACTATAAAAAGAAAGCTTAGTTAAAATATCACGTAAGAGTTTATTTAGATTTTAAAAACTTAAATTAAATTTTAACCATAAAATATTAATTTAATAATACATTGAGAACAAAAATATATTCGATGTCAAACGTCAGGCAAAGAGAAGCATAACATGAGTAACTATCGAAAAAAGTGTTTACTTGCGCGATCAATATTTCCGTTTTTTTACGATCCACTCTCGTATGTCGTTCATGCTTTTAGCTTCGTGTATGACAGTCGTATTAATATTAATATAGCTAACACATTTGTCACTGGTGTACGGTTTTGTTTTGCGTTTTATGTCTAGTGCGGTAACTACAGCTGTGTCACTCAATGGACATGTTTTTTTGATTAAAAAGTGTTCAGTAAATGGAAAAACTTCTGAGTGAGTTATTGCTTCTCATAAAGTGGAGTGCAATCTAGCTCATGATGTGTGTGTTCTAGAACTCACATGTGAGCGGAGCAGAACTGCACTTCGGAATCCGATCTCAATAAGGTTTTTTCTTCAAATTAAATGTTTAGGAACGTTTTTTATAATATAAAATGCCAATGATTATAAAAAGTAATTTTATTTTGCAAGTTCGTTCCAAATTTGATAATAATAATTATGCGTCTAGATTTGTTGTCATTTTCAAAATTTCTAAAAAGAATCACCCTGACCGCAAAGGACACCATTAAAAAACAAAATGCTTATTGATATGATGTTAACAAGCTTTTTTTAGGTTAATTGCACGTTCTCAAAACACCCGTTGCGTTCAATGAGATATAGTTGAAGTACAAAGATGAAATTTCATGTTGTTAACAAGATTAACTGATCTATTTAGAAACTATTCATCTCACCGCTTTCAAAACATGAAAAATTGTGCAAAACAGTTTTTACAACAAAAAATAATGCTCCACTTAAAAAATCAATATTTAGAAGATTAATCTATGAAGCGAATATTTTACATATTGAGATGAACAATTAGTTCACCCAATGAAATGATGATCTGATTTTAATTGCGCTCAGTGCTTTTAAATTGCGCGCGGCGATGGACGGGTTTTGTTAAGGAGACGGAGTGCCGAGCCTGTCGGGACTCTGTTGAGTGCTTCAAGCGCGTCAAGAATTCCCCAGAGACAGGCAGCCCCTCCCTCCTCACCGCTTAAGCAGCACAGCGCAAGACAGCCGGGAAGAACGGTCTCTTCCGTACGAACACTCGTGGTGACAAGAAGTCGTGGTAGCGCAGTAGGAAAATGTACGCGTTGTTAAATTAGATGTAGGGCAAGTGTGCAAACGCTGCACGGAGGTCAGATCGTTTTAAAAGGAACTTTTACTTTCCTCAAAAATTTGTACGATTTAATCAGTAATATTATAGAGCTAGCATTCGGCTTAAGAACTGAATTCTGGCAAGCGGTGCTGCTGATAATCAGCTGATTTTGAATTTGACCAACGTCAACACTACAACCGAGGAGTGCCGAAGACAACACGAGGTATACGAGTCAAGTGTACGGCGTCGTATCGTCGGACTGCGAGCCGTGTAGAACTTTTTCTCGTCTGAAAAAAAAGACTTAATTATGCGATCGGTGATTTTGGGTAGTTACCGCTGTAAATTTTGTAATGTTCCTGTTTTAATGTGACTAGTATTTAATAATTCATTTTATGTAAATAATGTTCAGGTTAATCAATGCTCTGAGTCAAGTTAATATGATTTTCATTATTTTAATCAGTATTATTTACTGGATTATTTCATGAATAAATATTTTGTTGAATGGTTGAATATTCAACCATTTTCCCTTTCGTTTTACCTTTTCTATCGTATGTTTGTATACTGTTTTAGCTGTTAAATGTTAGGTAGATTTCATTTGAGAAAATTTCAAGTAGGTTTCCTTAGGAGCTTATTTAATATCTTTTGAATTTTATGTCAGTTAAATTGAAGTGAATACTCGTGCTGATAGAAGTGATTAATTCAGTAGGGTATTCTTTCGGTAGAGCCATTTTCCTAAACGTGCCGCCGGTCGGACGACGCTCAGGTCCTGGAACTATAGATATTTGTGTTTTTAATAGTTTAAAATCCATCGACTTGGATCAGTGCTGGTGTATATTTGCCGTCGAGTGCAAATCTTACTGGTGCACCTAGGTTACCCTTCGAGTTATCCAGCGCGTAAATGTATTAGTGGTAACCGTAGTAAGAATTGTTTTCATTCACTACGGACCCCAGTATAAGGACCACGTTATAGGAGGAGTGATAAAAGGGGCATCACAATATGTACAAATTTTTTCTGTCATATATAAGAAAATCTTTCAAAAATGCCGGTATGTTCATTGTGTGAAATTGAAATGTACACACCAGCGTTGAGAGAAATTACGGTTCAAACTTTTTTCCTTTGATAGCTCTATAGAACCTCCACCTTGTGTATCTTTCCTAGTAATTGTTATGTTTGAATCGTAAAAACAGAGAGAAAAATCTCTTTCCAGTGAAGAACCGTGATTAAAGCACTGCGTAACACTGTTTCACGTTATCAAGGGAGGTAGCTCCTGGTCGCTAATTATCGTGGAAGCGTCTAGAAGCGGCTTACGTCGGCGTTGCTTCAGGCGGCACGTATGTGACACACGAAATATACGACCGTAAAGGCGACACGAACACTTTGGTCGAGTAATGGAGGAGTGTATTAACGTGACTCTGCCTACACAGCACATCCACACAATGACCCAGTTCACGACATACTTCATGAATTGTCATAGTAAATGGTGACATAGTAAATAAACAAATAAACATATATATGTTTCACAAACCTAGGTGTATTCTTCGAGAAAAGAATAATTATTATCCCACCCTCGTTTCTATTGCCATTTTACACGAATCCGTTTTATTATAAAAATAATTTCATAGTCAAAATTTTATTGTCAGGTTAATTAAATACGAAGAACTGATCTCATGACGTGATATTTTTTAATATAAAGTAATACAGAATTCTTACAGTCACACGAATTCTACTTAGATTCAAGTTTTATTTCGATCTTTTATGAGTTCATTGTGACCACTAGAAGCTATGTGGGCAACATCAAGTGAATATCAAATTTTCTGTTCGAAGATATCTCAGACCAAGTACTAAGACTCCCCTTTCAACCAATCTATGCAAGGGGCCCTTTTTGTATAAAGAAGCATACCGTCGCAATACATTCTTTTTGTCGAATGAAGTCATCTGAATCAGCTTGCAGTAAGGAAACTGATCCGTTTTGGAGCATTTCAAGAAAACTTCGTTTTGTAACGGCGTTTCTCTCGGAGAAACGTTTTGAGTTTTCCTGATTATTTAAACAATTTTTATGAATTTTCCATTTAGAAAAACAGGAGGTATTGGTTAATAAAATGGAGAAAAGAAAATCTATATTTATTTATTTTTTTAAGATTTGTTCCTTCATGAAAATTATTTCTGCGATTAGGAAATATGAGTATGACTCACAATCCTTTTAAGTAAAAATCATTAATTTTTCCAAATTCTTTTCGTTAATATTTCGTAATCGCAATAATGATTTTTGAGAAAACAAATAAGAAGAAAAATTGGACTTTTCTCTATTTTTATTCATACAGCTTACATTATTGCCGCCATTATGTAATGGAAAATTCATGAAATCGTTAAGAATTTGGAAATCATTAATGATCTTTATTTAAAGCGCGTTGTGAATCATACCACTTCCGTATAAAATAAATTATATGGGTATATAAACAATGTATAAAAACAAGGAACTTTGAAATGAAGTTTTTTTAATGCTAAAAACGACTGATCTTGTAATGTTTGGTTACCTCGGAGGTTCAGGATAAAGTGGTCTTTAATTGTGGTATACCTTGAATGGTATGATTCTGTAGTGTATATCGTATACTAAAATACACACAATTCGGCTTTCTCCATTGTTTTTCATTTTCATATTGTGTCACTCGTAAGATTTTCATACAACAGAAAATATTTAAATCGTCCAAGCATTAAATTTTAATGAGATTAAGCACACGACAATCAATTATCGGAGTTGTCCTTAGTGAATCAGTTATTCATTAAAGCAGATAAAATAAACTATTAGACAGAAACTTGAAATATTGATGTGAGGTTGCTTTTTATTGTGATGGTTTATGAAGAAAGGATTTTTCGAAGTTCCTATTTTAGAAGTCTTTTTTATTAAGACTTGTTTTTGAGAATTCTCGAACTATGACATAATTACTATTTTGTACATTTAGATGTGATATTTTGGTCTACTCTAAATTGTAACGAACGATAAAATGTATCATAACAGGAACTTTCGTGCAATGCTGGAGCGGGTCGAATAGTAATCGTTTACTGAAACGAAACCAAATTCTAAAACATCTGTCAAAAACTTTGTTTGTCAAGAAAAGCATTAAAAATGAAAATTATATCAAATCACCTTCAATAGTACTTTTTGTAGGAAGAATTTCGTGTATTTTTGACTATGTAATTTTTTACAATGTAAGTCTAGTATATGTATTTGCGATTATTAGTTAAAACAATGACAAAATCATTGTTTTGTTACACTCTCAATAACAGTCAACTCTACATGCATTGAGTAAAAGAACCAATCTTCACGTTATTACCGATTTTTCAAAAAGGTTCACACGACAAAAATTCTCAAAAACAACCATAAACGCCCTAAAGTTCCTAAAATACAAAGACACAAGGAAATGAATTTTGACCGAGGGAAATTGCTGTCGCGCCCACTGCCATTAATGTCAGCATTTTGGCTAAGAGCGTTCATCAGAGCGTACAACAACGAACGGCAACAAGTGAGATACGAGATGCGTCGTGCGTGAGAGGGTTATCATCTGAATTAGTCAAACGCAGGACTCGGAATGACAGGAATGGGAGGTTAGTGGGTGCGATGAATAAAGGCCATGATAATACGCAAAAATGATGTGCAAGTTAGTTGAAAGGATAGGAAAAAATGCTGTGTGTGTAAAAAAACACTAAGATTAAAAATGAAAAGCGAAACTAACAAAATATTTGTAATATCGCATTTTTTTTCGAGAAATAATGGATTCTACTATTTGTAATTGTATAATTTGTGATCCTGTACTTCGCGAAGATTATAGCATTACTTCGCTTTAGTATCTTGTGTACATTATTTAGCGAAAAGGTTTTCATAAGGTAAGGTAATTAGTTGTCGACGATGAAGAGGGTTGGTTGGAAGAAGTTCGAGACAAAAACCTCAACAGTTAGGTCTGGTCCGGGTTCTAATTCGTTCATCGGTTTTGAAGCGGGTATTAAAAAAGCGATGAATGGAAACACCAGCTGTAAGGATAGAAGAGTAGGAATAAAAGTTTTTGATACCACATTAGTTTATTCTAGATGAGGTTTGCAATTGAAGATTTCCCGCATAATTTCTCAGAAAATTGGCATCTGTTATTGCAGCGTGATAACCTAAACCTTCCATTATCTAATAAGAATTAATGGAATAACAAAAATTAGGTGGTTTTTGTCACCATACACGGTCTGTGTAAGGTATGGGTAAATCTTTGTTTTGTTATTTACAATCTTTTTTTTCTTTTTTTCGAAAAATAAATCTAAGAAAAAGGAGGAACCCAATGTGTGCAAATTAACACTAAATTTAGTCCCTTTTAAAAACTTTATTTTTTGTTAAGATTTTCCACACAATTGCTTAATGGTATCTTATCAATTAGTATTTGCCATCAGAGGAAACAGTATTTGGATTTGAATTCAATTGCTACTCACTCGTGTTTAAACGTTAAAGCTCATCTCTGAACCCAATTATTCGCTACAAAGTCACGAAAACTGACTTTCTGATGCATCATTTTTTTTTACAATTTAAGCACATTACAAAGCGCACTCTACCTTAATGAATCCATGTTGTTTATTGCGTTCTGGGTTAGAGGGTTGGGTGGAGCGATATATATCCGTCGTGGCCACGGTGTTGGCGTGATTGCTCGTCACCAAGTCATCCCGGGTTCGATACCCGGGGCAAGATAAAACTTGTAACTCTAAGCTCGGTTTAAATAGCTGGGATGTATGAAAGGTCCGACCTCTGCTACTAACAACTGCAGTTGTAATGCTCGGATACAGTGGTCTGGATCATATCTAGACGCTGTTCCTCCTATCTCGATAAAATCACGACGAGTCTCGTGAGTAAACTCAAATCAATAATTGAGCCTTACTGGTACTCGTCTTTCGTGGTCCTTAGTTGGCCCAAATATATATAAAATATTAAAAATTGCTTTAATAACTGTGTTGTCATTTTAATTCTTGTTGAGAATACACATTAAATATTGTTAGAAAAGATAGTTAAAAATAATCTGTATGAGTTATATTCAGGTCAATGAACAATCACTGCAAAAAAGTAAGTATATTAAAAATTCCAATTTTGACGATAGTAGAAGTGTGTTTTGGGTGGGTTAATTATATTTTATCGTTATTGAAATTGGAATTAGTATTTTGGGTGAGAAAAAAGTAGACTTCTCTCATAAATGAGGTTTTAAAACATTAATTTTTGTTGAGAGATGTTTCACATTAGAAACAATTTGATATGCAATCCGATATTTTAGAGAAAAAAATCGCGTGACTACGAAAAATAGAAGTTTTGTACCACTCTTGTCATCGAACCTTGACGTTTCGGCGTAACCTTCCTCATCCAAGCATCAAACGATTCCGGCCGCGTAAATTTCCGAGAAAAATTGATGTTTTTATTTTTTTATTTTAATATATAGTTTTTAATTATATTAACATTGATATCTTGTTTTGAAATTAGTTTCTTCGATTTGATCGAAGTACAAGATAACTTTACAAATATCTGAGATACATTATACAGTAACAAAATTTCATTAATTGAAATAAACAGAAATTCCTCGTTTGAAATATTTTATTATGGGCGAAAGCAAGTTCGACATTTTAGAAAACTAGAAAAGAGTGTAATTTAATTTTTCGTTAGCTTGAGATTTTGGACATAATGATAATTCTATGAGGTGTACTCCGAAAATATTATGATTTTTTCTTCTTCAAAACATGTTGAGTCTTGTAGACCTTTTAAAAAATTGTTTAAAAAGATGTTTATCGTTTACTAAGCACTATTTCCAATTGAGTAATTTCGTAACGAAAATGGAAGAGAAATGGAGTGATGCATGAAGGTATGGAGTTCCACAAGGATGTGAAATAGACATAGGATGAAAGAGCGTGTATGGAGAATTGACTCTCATACACGATGCACCAATAGAGAATACGTCTCTCCCCGCACTTCGCCCGCGTGACAGCGACTCGTGCGCTCGGTTAGGCGCGATATGATAATCCGGGATTGGCTGCAATTACCCGGAGGCGAAGTGACCCTCTGCCCGGCAACGCGGCCGACGCACTCGAGCACCGCCAGTCGAGCGGAAATGTAGTGCAGTCGTTGTCGCCGATGGGGCTTTTACTTTCCCGAGTTGACAGTGACGTCGGATCTACAGCGAGGAGCGCTTCGAATATTAATCGTGAGCTGTCGACGTAAATATATCAATGGATGTCGACGTAGATCGTTTAAAAATTCACGTGTACATTGTTACTACGCGCTGAGCACAGACTATAGAGGCGAGTATTATTCTAAACTTCGTGACTTAGGCAAACATTGTGACTTGTGTTATTGGCTCTCCATGAAAATATTTTATTCTTTCAACGAATGTATTGATTCCACCGCCGAATATTCTTGTTCAGGTACAGGTTTCCAGTTATCAACGAGCTCTTTTCTTTTCTTGCTCTTTTCTAAAGCTCTATAAATCGCATGCGCATTCTGGATCTAACAAAGTGTCAAAAATATTATTTGCAATCATAGGAGTCGCGCCACTTTAATTTAGAGAATTTATCATCTTGTGACAATTTATGGATGAAAAAGAATATCGTAATTAAATTGTGAAAAGTATCTGAGTCTGATCGTGGTACGGAAATATTACGATTTGATTTTTTTATAGTTTTTATAACCTCGTGAATTCGTGTTAAAACTTTGGACCAAGAAGACTGGAAGTTTGAGCCTCAAGTCAAATTGGGACATTACAGTACATACTACATTTTGTATTAACAGCTTCGTTAGATCAATCATGGCGCACGGGAATACTTGTACTTACAGTTCCTTACTCTTTCTTTTCTTGCTTAGCGCGCTTCCCCTAACAGTTGTTTTTCCGTGGTTCCCAACGGTGCTCAATAAACGAAACAGTCACTTAAGTATATATAACAATAACTAAGATTAAAATAAAATAAAGAATAGTCATGACAGTATATAATTTTACATATAATACACCTAATTTTCTTTTGCCGGTACTGATATTAGTTATTACCAAATAACCGTAATCATTTAATATTTTTATTTTCAGTTCATAAAATCCTTTTGAATTCAATTAACTTAGGCAAATATTTGTGTAAAGTAATCCTGGAGTGTTTGTTAATCTTATAAGAGTTTTTATTAGTAAGACTGATAGCTTCATTTCATTATTTATCAATACGTCAGCAAAAATTCTATTACTCGATAGACAACATCACAGAACATTAAAATAACAGACTGATAAAAAGCTTAGATTTTCTTTTTTCTTTAATAAAGGAAAAATATGTTTCATTTATTTTAATAAACTTTCCTTGAATATTTTCCATTGTTCCAGTTTCGACGTTTCAACAAAGTATTTGCATCTAGCGACACGTTCAGGTGAATTAAATTCTTTCCGTCTTGATTGGAGTTTCAACGGATTTACTAGGTTTACCAGACCGGCCAGCATCGGCGTGGCATTATTCCTCGCGTCATTTTTAATTTTTAATTTAAAGTTTCCATTATTTCAATAAATTAAAAAGTTTAACACACTGATATTTTGCAAAAATTGGGTTAGCTTTGAGGTATATTCTTACGATTCTCGAGATAACGTTTCTCGATATCCCATGATTCATTAGTTGATGGTTAGCAGGCTGCTTTTACCAACATCAAGTACCATCTAGACAGGCTGTTTAGAGCTATCTGGATCTATGTATCTGAAACATAATTCTGAATGATGACTGTTGAAAATACGTGAAATTGTAACTGGCGAGAGAGGAACAAAAAGTACACTCGCACACGAGAAAAAAAAATGTACTCGTTTTCTCTTGAGCAACAAATTTATGTCAAAATTTGTAAAAAGTTATTTGCGAATTAACGTACCAAAACTCGTGGAAGAAAACTTAAAAAATATTTTATCTGTTTTACTTTCAAGCGCACGATTGAGTAACACTTCTAAGGATCTCTGATATATCAGCTGTATTAACGGGAGAGTAATAAATGAGATATAACACCATTATTTCACATCATATTTATACAACGTGAATGTATTTTCTGAAATAATCAACTGGTACATTAGATATTAGAAAATGAGAAAAACATAATAAGTTAATCAGCAAATTAATTATTAAAAACAACTTTTAAATGATTAGGCTAAATTATAAGAAATATGACAGAAATTGTGTATTTTAGACCTTAGAGAATTTTGTTTTGCTGCAATATTTTCTCATTTAATTAGTACGATCTATTTAAATATATTTAGTTTTGGAGTTTCTCCAGAGATATAGCGAAGAATATTCGAATTATTTTGTTAAACTGCCAGATATCCGTTGAGTAGTTCTTAACGCCTCAGAAGATTCAATAACTGGATTTGTATATTTCTATTTTCGAGTCCATTTTCATCAATCTTTCATATTACATCATTTTATCTGTGGCATTCAAATCATTAGTGAAATATTTTTAATTTTGACAACTTAGCTTAATATTGTATGCGCAAAACCTAGGGGACACCAGTGAAAGCTCTATGACCAATTCCTTTTCAATTTTGTATTAGTGGAAGGTTCATTTCATTTTACATCCATAATTGATTTTGATATTTTTAAACATCAATATTTATCATTTAAGAAGTCCCTAATGATAAGAAAGTTTTTCAGTGTCGATAACATCCAGAGTTACAAGTATATTTCAACGTATCTGCAAAATCAGGTTCAAGAGTAATGATACAAATGTTTGGCATGAACTGTAGGTTTGATAAAATGGCAAATTGTATAGTCTTTAAATATGGGGAGTTCAGTCTTTTAAAAAAATCAGTACTGTTCCCTCGACCACTGATAAACAAATATTTCTCAAACATTTTTTACATGATTACTTCGTTTTCTCCTTCTTCTTTTTTGACCTGATAAATAATCTTTACGTTAAATGGAAACTAGTTATGTAAAAATCGGAAACTAAGCATTATGTACTTTTTTCTACTTCTCTCTCAATCTTAGTTATGGTATGGCTAAATTAATCAAACGTTTATCTCTGAAATAGAATAATACTTAAATATAGTTTAATAGGACACCGTTAGTGAGATTCGTGTTCTCAAAATTTTAAATTTTGTCATTCCTGTATCAATTAGAACTCAGTATTTCGTACAAATTCTTGAAACCACAACGAAACATCCGAGGACAGCTTTATCTCGTTAATAATTTCGTGGTCCTCTGTGAGGACGGGACTCTCTCACTGTCGGTTTCCATCCCCCCCACCCCTCCCCACCGCTCACAACCATTACCGCCCCGGCGTGTCTCTGCATGCCCGCATCCGCGACGACAGAGCCCGATATTACCCGCCCAGTGTTACTGTGCTTTTCCATCGGACACTTCGCCCCGCATAACGTGTCACCGTCACTCCACTTTATCTCCTTTCACAACCCACACCGCCCCTTCACAATCACCCCCTCGACTCTAAAATACGAAACTATGTCCACTCTGTCGTGTCGTCATCCTCCAACTTCAAATTTAACTGTGAGTATTCTAACTCCACGTGATTTCGTTTGGAGTCATCAGATTCTACGAGGAAGTATCATTACGTTAGATGAAGTTGGAGTCATAATGAAATGGAACAGCAGGATTTTCAAGAAGCATCCCACATGCATTTGCACCTAGAAAGTGTGGTTAGGGTATCACATGGCGGGTCATTGCGGAGGGATGGCTTCTGCTGTTCTCCAACTCAATTAATAGCTCACGAGCATTGGATTCGAGGTTGTGATTCAGTAGCTGCTTCTAAATGGACACCCAGTTTATTCGCGTCCAGAGTATGTGAAGTAGAGACCATGCTATTATCACGAACGATTCACAATATTTATTATGTTGCTGATTTTTTACATGTAGTGCAACAGTACTACTCTATAATGAAACGAGCTCAATACAAATTCATATTAAGAAAAATTCAATTTTTTATGATCAGTTGATAAAGAAGGTATTTCATTATAAAGAATAATGGTTTTACATTTAAAGTAAATTAATTTAAAGGTTTTTGACGACTTGAGGCCACATCATTGGATATGACGTGTAGTGAATTATTTTAATGGTTATTTTAAAAACTTTTTTTAAATATACATTTTAAGTGGGCTTCTTTATCTATAGTAAAATGTGGAAATAGTTATTGGAGAAGATATGGACTTCTCCGTTAACATTTTTCAAAATTTTTAGATTTATAAAATGAATCATAATTTGGAACGTTAAAAGTCTAGAGTTAATGGTAATGGGGTAAATTTGGATCCTGCTGTTGGAAACTCAGCAGTCCAATAGTTTGCAATCCTTTCAGGAAATCCATTACTTAACAATTTTATCTAAAAAGTTTTCCAATCATGTAGTTAAATTTAAAGATGAATATTTTTTCTCAAATATCTCATCTTTAAATTTAACTTTCAAATACATTCCTTTTTCGATAAATGATTGTACTGAACCATTTGGCACAATAACGCAAATTTCATTAAATATTTAGGGAGTAAATATTGGAATTTTTCGTAGATTTATCCTACGTGAATATGCACATAAATTACTTATTTTGTGGTGGCACTCTTGAGAAAAAGTTAACTCCACACGAATTACGTCAAAGAAACGTAAATGAAAACTGTATGTATCGATGAAAATCAATTTTATATATGGCAGTTTGTTTTGTATAGAAAATGTAATGGGATCTGTAATTAGATTCTGAAAATAATAGTTTTGAAATGAGTGTCAAGTAAAGAAATGCGCCGACGTACCAGAATTTCATTTCATGTCTCTGGGAAGACGAACATAGGAATGATACGCGAACTTTGGAATGAGTCAGATTAGTTGAGTGAACCCATTAATTCACAGGGCACAAAGAAAACGCAGTTGGAGGATTCTTACTGATTATTTCCTCGGAATTCAAATGAACTTCACCCTTTGCGGTTGCCATTTATTCGTGTGTAAAATAACGGAATTACTTTTCTAAACACGCTCTCCCGCTGGGTAAACAAAAACATCCCGAGAAGGAAATGAGCGGCACGTTGTATTTGTTTCTTGAATTCTTCAAGACACCCACCCTTTTTTGTGTGCTGTGTAAAAAATGTACCAGGCGAAAAGAAAAGGTCTAAATATTTGATAAAACGCAGATTGCTTCGTACACTAGGTTTTACTTCATAAATTTACATTTTCTCTGAATTATCATTTATTCACTGAAACCAATTTAAGAGTTCTTTATTTTAAAAAGTTATTAAAATAAAATGTTATTTTTCGAGAGATAAGAAGACAAAACATTTTTACAATTTACGGGACAATTTTAGAGTCAAGTGGAACATTATTTGCGTGAACAAACATTATGATTGTTCAAAAAACCTACGTAACTGACGGCATGAATTAAAACAAAAATTTCAACTTAATCACATTATGCCCCGATAAATTGAAAATTTCCGTCCACATTAAAAAAAATTACTCAAAATCATCTTTTAATGATTATTTATTATTTTTTTATATTTTATACTTTCCACACTTAACCCAGAAATCTTCACTTCTGAAACCCTTTTTTAAAAATCTGGATAACTTTGAAACGAAGGAACGAATTATTTTATCAAATGTTTCAAATAACGACTCAGAAAAAGTGATACAAAAGTTGTTTTAGCAATTTTGCATGTTGAAGAATTCGTTTGAAATTGACATCAAATTTGTTGTCTTTGTAATCAATCAATAAATTATTAATTAAAAAGGTTCTATTAAACTCATATGTTTCAACTAATAGTGACTTTTTAATTAATTTACCTGTTTTATTCTTATTTATTATTTGCTTGGATGGAGTAACATTTGATGTTAATACGCATATGCATATCCTGATACACCATGAAAGAAGTAAGTAAAATTTTATTTGTAGATTTACGAACGCGCACCTACCGAGCGATCGAGGAAGGGTCGAATGAACAGACGAGGACACTTAGATCACGTCAGTATTTGTTGGATTTATACTAGGAATACCAGTTTCGTATCATCATTATCACAGTCGCTTATGGGTAACCCTTACACGTCGCTTATGAGTAACAACGTTAATACATTTTTTTTAAAAATACACTTACAATGCAACATTTAAATAAATTAAACATTGGACTGCAATTGTTCCATGAAACTTGATAACCCGCCGTTAAATACTAAACTGTATAATATAGTCATATGTCTTTCGGACTCTTCAATATTCTGGAATTTTGTATTTATTGATTTAACAATTCAATTGAAGCGAATGTGAGAGCATTGCGGCTATAAACATTGGTTGCACATCGTTTCTTCCATCGAAAAGTACTATTAACTACTTAACGGTTTCAAAAACTGGGATCAAATTGTTTGCGCCTTACTAGGTGGGTGTACATGCCTTACAACTAGTTTCAGATCGCGAGTACTGTCGTATTCTACGCTTACTTTGCTTTGAATCGCTCCTGTCCAAAGTACATTCTGAGTGACACTGCGAACGAAGAGCCGTGAGCGGGCTCCACGCAGTCTCTTTTTGGTTCTTTTATGATTCAATAGAGTTTAATTTTTAAGATAATGTCTTAACTCTAAAATAACTGAACTTTCCTTAAATACAGCGTAATATTGAAAAACCGTCAATAAAACAAATTACGCTAGTTTTTCAAACTTTCTGTGATAAATTTTCTTCTAAAATTTTATAACTGCAACACCTTCCTTTTTCGCTCATTTCTTTAATATTTGATGCATTTAACAACTTCAAAATACCGATATCTTTATGGGTTCTGATTTAATTCAATTTACCTTAATGGGAATTAGATGATTATTACTGCATATTTTATAATTCATCATCATTTTTATCTATAATATATAAATTATTGTATAATTTATTTTATTTTCAAGTGGGTTGAAATCAATTGCTCAAAAGCAGTCTCGATGAAGTATTGTTGAGTGTCATAAAAATATTACAAATGAATTAATTTTAGTATTTTCCTTATCCGGGAATGAAATGATTTGGAACGTACTAAATGGAAGAAATGTGATCATTCGTGTGTTTAATATAAAACAAGGAATGTCAAGTATATATTCCGTTTGTTGAATATTCAACAAGTGAAGTGAAGACTTCTTATTTTGATCTAAGTGTTGTATAGAGTTTTCTTACAGAAATGTTTTTTTTAGTAGAAACATTCATAAATTTCCGGTGACAGCAAGAAATACTCTGTTAGTTGTGAGTATTTTTTGCTCCTGATTAGTTATTGTTTTACATAATAAATAGCATTTCACCCTCGACCTTTGTTAATTCGTGGTGCGAAGAGTTTACGGAAAGAAATTTAGAAAAGGAAAGATATATCATGAAAATATGGGGTGAATCCATGGAGAGTTCTCTTAGATAAATTGTGGAGAGTAAAAGATGTAGACAAAGAGAGATAGAGAGAAGGGGGGATTGAAGGTAGAGCTTTAAATTGAAGGGGAAGAGAGAGAGAGAGGAATGGGTAGGGAGAAGGAGAGGAAGAGAGAGACGGAGGAAATGGAACATGAAGCCTTGTATTCCTCTCACGAGGGACTTAGCAGGAAATTTAAGGTCTATCGCAGGAGTCCCTACCTTATTTAGCTTGGTTGCGGTAAAGAAACGGAGAGTTGTTTTTTCCTGACGAGGGTAAGTCTCCGATTGACTTACGGTGTAGCTGCATATTGGCTTCGAGCTGAGAGGAATGTCTGAACACTTTGTTGCCAATACGAGCCACCTAAACCATTTTAAAACTGAACCCCGCCACCAAAAAAAATGGTGATGGAAATAAAATGTTGGTTGTAAAAAAAAACTGGAAAAGAGCATCAGAATACATACCAGAAAATGATTGTATGAAAATATGTAGTTTAAAAAGTTTCTCAACAGAAATTTCTCATATTTTCTCAAAAAATTAGTATTATTACTCTTGCTGTTGACAGAATTTGCATCAATGCATATTTTAAATTTACTCCATTTAAAACACACATTCGTGTAAAATCAACTAACACCCTTAAGTATGACAATTAGCGTTGTTGAATATGTAGTTGAGTTCTGTCCTTCGAGACAATTTTTTTTTAATTTTACGACCATCCATCGACGGAGAAAGTTATCTTTAATAACTTTTTAAAACTTCTTTTTGAGTCAATAAAAATATTAAATTTAAAAGGGGTGGAGGGACGAGCATGGGACAAAAATAGGAAATTGACGAGGTAAATAAATCAGAAGCATTCAGTCATGTGTCAACGTTATAATAAATCACTGTTGCAAAGTAAATAGAACCATTTGGCATTTATTTTAGGGTTAAAACAAATTGTGGAAGTTCGTTCACTATCATGAAATTACGATGTGGTTGTAAACTGAGTAGCTCTTCGTCTCTGGGTGCTTATTTGATATTTTATCCTCTGAATAAATATCATGAGAAGAGTTAAGAGTTCAGTGCATTAAACTAATGGTCTCTCTCTCTCTCTCTCTCTCTCTCTCTCTCTCTATATATA